>CAJPEX010000051.1:21670-237451 GCA_905338405.1 Notodromas monacha | reverse complement strand
AAAAAGCCGAATGTACGGATCATGGGTCTAATTAGGCATCTTCATCACGTACTAATCGTACTAATTAGCAGCTTCACGGTTGTAATATTACCCGTTGTATTATTACGTGGGCTTTGTTTCGGGAAATTTCAATTCTAGAATGAGGTTTAATTTTTCTTCGTTAGCGGAAAATAAAATCGTTCTAATTTTTTGGGAAGGATTTTGAGCAGGGTACTGATGTGAAATTGATGAAGAAGTTCTCCGCTATACTTTCAGTCAAAATTTCAATGTTTCTGTTTGATAGGTATGCTTATTTAGCCTGATATATAAGGAATTTGTGACTTCTGCAGCGATGCATATTTTATTTTATTTTCTCGGTTATAAAGTCGATAAATAGTTTCTAAGAAATGGAAGCATTCAATTATGTGACTGGAAATCGATCAATGAAAATAAAGACTACGACATGCAACCTTATACTGCATAAGCATCATTTTTATACGGAAGTCAATGGATGTTTAGAAAAACAACAAACTTATTCGCAAATGCAATTTTGTGCGTGGCAAGAATGTACATTACACGTATCCATGCATTACTACAGTGTACATTACTATACTTGAAGTTGCCCTTAAACGAAGCAGAGGATTATGAGGAATAATTTTTTTTTAGATTTTTTGTCCATCCGTAGTTTTGAATCGTTGTCTTCTCGGCACTCATTGAAGTATATTACGCGAGAGTCGAGACAAGGGAAATCTAACCTTGTGTATTTAACATTCTAACGCACACTGAAGTGGAATCAACTCACGAGCTACAAGCTATGTACGTATCATGGGCATGTATGAAATTCATATGATATTTTGATTTGCCGTTGAACAGTGTCGGTCCTATTTCTCTTTTATTTGTAGTGACATCTAGGAAAACATTTTTGAAAGCAGCTATTCGTGAACTAGGTTTCCTCAGCTAAGAGCGCAGAGTTTCGATTTAGGATTGTACTCAAATTACTGTGAAATTGTGAATTACCATACATTATTTTGTAAGCAAATAATCTTTTCTTGGGTATCAAAAACTCGGGATATTGTTCGTGGAAGTACAACTTCGGGTTTACGCTTTCTTTAAACCCTACAGTAACTTCGAAATTTTTCTTATTTCTGCAGTATAACGTTAAGGACTTCAAGGATCAGAATGGGCCAATCTTTTGCGATACGATGGCGATTCTATGTGTTTTTGCTTGAGATGTACTGTAGTTCATTCGATGTTTTCCTATATAAGTCACGCGGCCATAACATTCTGTAATAGAGGTGGACTCTCCCAACAAGGAAATCAAGAGACTAGAAAAAATTTGTTGTTGAGAGGATTCCGCTGCAAAGAACTCAAATAACACGCGGAGAGAATCCTAATTTACAAAACATTAGCATTACAACGAAAATCATTATAGAAAAGTTCGTTGTAGAGAGTTAATCTGTTCAGTATTTGTGTCTCGATAATAATGTCCGTTTACGGCCGTAACGCCGCGATCCGAAAGATCCCAGTCTCACCTTACTTGAATATGAATAAATATTCTAAAAAAATAACATTTTTGCAGGCCGAATCACGAGGCGAATCCAGTCAAAGGCGAGATCTCATCCAACGGCAAACGCCGCCCGTTGGCTTCAACTGGGCCTGAGAACGGGCGCAGCGAGCGTTTGTGTCTCGCTCCGCCGCGACGATGTCGCTGCAACAACGCGTCGTGCACTTCCCACTCTGACGCTGTCACGGCCAGCGGTGGTGGACCGGTCGACGGCCAACAGCAGCAGCGACACACCGTGCGCATGAAGCTTCGCAGCAAGAAGCCGCCGAGTCGCACCTCGTCTAGTTGCAGCTCCACGTCTGGCCCCTGCGTGACGCGTTCGAATCGACAGTGGCACCTATTTCGTCAATGCCAATCGGTGAGTCGGAAATGGTTACTTCAATTGTCTGGCTGCACGACGATGCACGAAGATCCCGTAATGTACAGAAAATCCAGAGCTAACTTGTGGACGACCTTGAATGAATACATATACCCGGCATCAACATCTCTGTAGTGGGGTATTCAACCCGTCGAAGGAAAATAGGAGTCCCGAGTAGGGAAATTTATGGAAACAAATGAATGGAGATTTATCTCGCGATTGAAAAATTGTATCATTTTTGGTCATTTACAAAAATAAATTCCGCGATGAAAAGCCGCATGCATATGAAGTCCGGACCCGGATTTTACTCAGTAAATCTTCAATTTCAGGAGAAGAATCAGCTGAAGCCCGCGGAAAATTAGTACAGTACTTTATAAAGTGACCTGTAGTCCACAAACGATCGAGGGTGAACCAGCAAGCATAAATTTCCTGTAAGATTATTCAATTGGAAATCAACTTATACTTCACTAAATCAGATTCCATGCTCGGTGTGTGTTCAAATTCTATTTAATGCGGATGTCAGATACTAGGTCATGTACATGATACTGTACTACAGTATAATGCGGTATATACTGGCCAAACCCAAATTTTTAGCCAATTTTTTCGAGAAACAAAAGTAGTATTTGAATGGCAGAAAGAATCGAGAGGCACAGTATTTTTCCACCCCTTTCGCGAAGTTTGGTATGTCGAGATCCGATAAGCGACAGGCAGTATATCCCAAAGCGATTCCGTAATTATCAACGTAAAATTATGAAAATTTCGTGATGTGTGCGATCTTTAGATTCCCGGTGAATTAGAACTAATTTATGCAACAATTCATCAATTTTTTTTCCTTTCTTGATGTGCTGAGTAATTCTTGAATTGCTTGAAGCAAGTACTTGGCACGTGTTGATGTTTCTCACCGAGAAATCGCTCGAACACTTGTCTTGTCTATATAGGGCTGGGAAAGGGATATCGTGCAGAGAATTGTGTTCAGCGATCTCATCAATCTCCTTTATTCACGGAAGAGTATACTCCAAAAGTAGATTTTTAAATTCAGAATGCGACGAGGTGTTCGTTTTTAATCCTTGGCTCACGAATGTAATCCGGAAGGCGTTTCACGTTTTTACTCGGGATATACGAGTTCCATCACAGAGACGATAATAGAGTGCGTGGTATATTTGTAAGTAAATCTGTAAAAATTAATATTCATGAGTTTGAGTGGAGGCGCAGTACGGCGGAAAAAGTCTGAAACCCACGGGGATCCCACTCCAAATTGATCCTTCGAACTTATATTACACGACCTTTGTGTACTGTAAATGCGTCACCAATTCTCTTATTATTTTGTAAATTAACTTCAAAATTTTCGATTTTTCTAAACCAGAACACGGTCACAGTTGAGATGATTAAGAATTTAATCATATTTTATTTCGCTCAAATAAACGAAGAAAGTGGTTGCGAAAAAAGCCTACGTTTTTTTCGGAAAAATTAAATCGATAGAAATATTCTTGAATCTGCTAGTTGTGATATTCTGTTCGATGAAAGTTCAGATCACTTCCTTCCATCAGTGAATCACATTTTGAAGAAAAGAACTTCAAAATGTGATTCACTCCCATAAAAACGACCCAAACCTCACTAGACCCATAAAACACGTAACACTCTGTTAACGATGAAGATAAGATTTAAAATCACTGGAAACCAAGAAGTTTATGGAAATGAGGAAAGACAAGTACTGTACTCCCACATTTTTGGCCATTTTTACCCACGAGCACTTGCAATTTGGCTTTTTTTTTACATACGAGTTCTCAAATGTATTCGAGGGAAGGTCACACGAAGAGGAAGGAGAAAAAATGCACCCAGACCAACAGATAACATTTGTCTCGTCGAAAAAAATAAGGAAAACTCTTCAGGATTTTCTGCATTTTCATGGCAGATCTTGGGGTAGGTGTGTCCCTTTTCTATGGAAGTGGAGGTGCCCATTTTTTCTCTGGAGGCGATAATTATTGTCTCTTTAAGTTTTGTGCAGTTCGGATGCCAGGATTTTCACCCATTCCTGAGATCTATTCGATATTTTCTCATTCAAAGTAATGCCAAATGGTATCATCGGATAAACGATTGTTCGTGGGTAAAGAAACGACGAGAATTTTACAATTAATTTTCACATGTGCCGAAACTTAGTTGTTTGCCGGGATGTGACAGAATCTTCCTTCCTTCAAATCTGTTCAGATTCCTTTTGCGAAAGTTCAGGATTTTGTTGTTGCTCATGAACTGGTGAAATACACCCGTTTTCTGGATTAGAACTTCTAGCCCTCAAAGCAATTTAATTCCAGGAGGGACAGTGATACCCTCGTTCCGTCACCTGAAAGAAACCTGCTGTTGTTTTGGGATGACGCCAGTTTTTTTCCTTTTTTCTTTTGCAAATACGGCATTCCTTCGTTGAAAATTTGATGAACGTAAGGTATGTCCAAAAGATTTGAAATTAACTCCTTTTTCATGGGTCTGCCGAGCGAAGTAGGGATTCAATCTGTCTATACACCTGCATCAACCAATGGACCCACAAAATAATTTCAACATAAGAAGCGGGAAGACTTTTAATTTTCATTGCAGGTAGACTCAATGCACTGTACCATTTTCCCTTTTTATCCCCGCACGTCGCTGGAAAATTCAAACTGCAGATATATACCGCGAACAGGCGGATGGTGCGCGAAATATTTCGTGAGCCGTATTGCTGATCGTACGTATACTGTAGCCACATTGAGTTGGGAATGTCCGCTAACCAGGTCTTGTACAACCTACGTCACACAAAAACACTTTTTGGGGAGAAATAATTCGGCATACAGAGATAATTTTTGTAAAATAACTGCTGAAAGACTCATTGCGAACAGAATTGATTTGCTATTCAAAAGAGCATATGGTGACCACATCTTTGAACATGACTTCTTGTGTAAAACGTTTGAATTTCCCCCAATTTTTTTTAGCATTTTCGGCTAAAGCGACCTGTTTTTTCCATTCCAACATTTTTGAAAATCTTCAGAAGTTTTCGCGTCCGTCTCGTCTTGTTTTGGGCTACCGTTTTTTGGAGTACAGTATTTCCGAACCTGAAATCTGATGCAGAATTTCTTTCATTCTCATGTCACGGTAAATTCGGGCGATTTAACGAACTGTACTACTGTACAATCTATCCACGCGGGATTCCTTTCAATCGGGTTATGTAGATTTCTGATTCTTTGACGCTGAAAATCGAATATGTTTGAAAGCGTAGGATGGACCAAGACGAAGCATGTTCGATTTCTCGGTTGTTTTCCTTCTCTTGGTCCGGTGCTAATTATTTGCAAATATTTGGTGTTGAAGCAATGCTTAGAAAAAAGCTGCTGGTATGGTCAGGATTAATTTTCCCTAAATCCAACTCCAAGGGAAATGAATCGTCTCTGAAACGGCCATGCTCTGATGATCCGCTGCCTCGGAAAGTATGGTTTTGTGAAGTGACTTCGCATCAACCTCGGCGACGCAATAGCGGTGACCTTTCCGCAGAACCTGCGACGCTAGGAGATTCACGTGCCAAAAAGTTTTTTGAAACTCTCCCTCACTGCGGGTCGGGAAATGCGCTGTGAGTGCATAACGTGGAAAACGGTCGCGACGCGAGAAGCCGCATCCAGCGTCGGCCTTCACGCGTTCTCCCTCTCGTTGCTTTCATTTCAAGGATCCGCGTCCACGTGACGCAAGAGGAATGTCTTCGTTTCTTTGGCTCACGGTGTCCGACGCTAAATATTCTTCTTTATACTTGCTACTATTCATTTTGGTCTCACTTCTCTGGGCCGGCATTAACTTGTTTGAATACGTGCTCGATAGGGTCTTTTGGGGACCAGCGTTAACACTGTACCGATCCTTGGTCTCCATGCAGTTCTCACACGAGGTTATATTTGACGGCGACTCATGAAGGAATCTCTGACCGAACGATCGCATTGCTAAGTCTAGCTGAGCCCGTCTATTTGTGTAGCCATCACTGAGCACATAGTAATGTCGTTGAGGGAATACATCATCACCATGATGATTGATGAACCGATCAATGTCACGAGAAGCTCGGTCAAGGTTTTTACTCAAGAGTGCGAAAGGTAGAAGAGAGGTTTGATTAACCACGAGCCTTCTCTATCGCATCTGGAAGAATCAACTGTATTTAGTCGATTTATGCATTCCTCGCAGGATCCGAGCATACAGATCATGGATTATTTAAGGTTCTGCGAGGAAAGCATCATCCTAGCGTATGGGCGGGAATGAGCAATGTTTTTTAATACCGTGATATTGCTCTTATTTTAGTTCGCGGAACGATCGAGTGAAGATTTCTGATGGATACGCTATCGCATAATTTAGTTGCCTTCAATGAAGAGGCATGCTCTTCGGATGTTAAATCAAAGCGTCGATGCTTTTTAGTAGTCATGGTTTGCCAGCAACCGTTTCTTTCCGCTGTATACGCCAAAACGCTAGAAGAAATTATTCATGGACGCGGAGAAAGGTTAGCTTTGGCATTGCAAATGTGAAAACGTGATTCTGATTTGCATTTATTCTCATTCTCCTTATTTGTCAGATGTCGAGAAAATGTTCGTCCACTCCCACGTCCAATTTATTTGAAAGTCTTCGCTGAGTTTCTTATCTTGTCTCTACCGCTTGTCTTACGTCGAAGTTGACGTCTGAAGATGCCAAGAAGAGGAGTAAAATGGCTCAAGGAACTGGGAAGAGTTGTGCATCTCGCTAAATGTAAGCCATAAATGGGATAAAAGTACAATACTCTACGTCTTCTCCTGTGCTGGATCCTTTTAACTGAAGGAAACTATACTGTACTGAACATATATACAGGCTTCTCTTCTGTTCTGATTGTAATAATGGCGGAATTACTGATCAGACTGGCTGTATGTGGGTGAATGCATATGCGAACATGCGTCATAATACCATGTTTGTGAAGAAAGCCTCTTATTCCACTATCGAACTCCAATACATTGGTTGCGAAAAACTTTTAATCCACCCAACGTGAGTTTCACTTGTTTAGGATTGTATAAGGTCTTCGAGTTCATTTGACCAAATTGCAGAGTGATCCCAGTTGATTAAAGGCTCGGGGTAAGGCTAACTCCAAGCTTCAAACTTGCTGTTCGTCGTCCAAGTTTCTGCAAAGTTACTTTCAAAATGCGCCCAATTTTGAAATATTGGCGGAAAAGTCCGTAATTGGACCTGCGTCTGCCGTATAAAAAAAATATAATACTGTACATTATATCTGCGCGAGGTTCATTTATGGTGGACGTTGTGAATAATATGCAGTATTTTTTTCAAGTCTCCTGAAACACTATTTTTGAATGAATTTCCTCACTTTTTTGGTCATTTTCCTAATCTGAAAACATCAAGGGGTGCGCAGCTTCATGCAATACTTTATCTTCTGTTCGAGTCTTCCTGACTATTTTTATTGCTTTACGTGAAAGTGCGCGCGAACCCAGTCTCAACTTGATGTGCTCTCAAATGGGTTCGCGGAACAGTGGAGCGTATAGACAACTCGAGAGCCATTGCTTGTCACACGGAAAATACGGGCAGAAGAATTATGCACCGTACTCCCTAGCTAAATGGCGAGATAAATGTGCGTAAGATCCCCGAAACCATTTACAAACTTATTCGACACTTCCAAACGCATTCCTCGTCGTAGTAAAAAATAAGCTATGGCGTGAATGACTTTTTAATGTAATCTACGTTGTACATCTCTGTATTGATCGGATATTTTCTGTAAGTAAATCGAGATCAGGTTGGCCGCCATATCCAGGAGAGTACGATTTCAAAGCCTCTCGCGCTATTTTTACGAGATTTCTGCGCGTGATACTCTCGTTAAATTTTTCCAGACCATGTGCATCTATCGCCATTTACACCACGTACAAGCTTGATCAGAGTTCAAAGTGTATCGGGATAATTTCCGTTTCAGAAAATTTCTGGAATTCAGCTTTGAACTTGCGATCCAGCGTATAGTCGACGGCTTCAAGAATCACGCTGCAACCTAGTTAGGGGTCCTTCACCCTTGAATATAAAAGCAGAACATGAAATTTGCATTCAAATTACCTGGCGTATTTGAAGCGCGCACAGCACGCATGAATGCCATCTTATTGGTAGCAAAACTTGCATAATTTTTGTTTATCTTTAATGCTCATTCATTTCGGTACCAAACAATCAGCGAACGAATTTTCTAAGTTTTTTTTTTCACGAGAAGAATACGATTTTCGCATTTGCATTGATTATTTTTGTGAAACACGAAACTGGAATGTAATTTGCATCTTCATGCAATGTTTTTGAATGTAGTCTTCCTAAAAAAAAGTCTCGAAAAAATGCTTCCGTCTGTCAAACTGCAATATAGTATGTACTCAGCTAAATTTTGCGTCTGTGTACCGTTTGCCGAATGATACATTTTAGTACAGTACAACGATACTGCAAATCGGCCAGTCTTCGCGGATGATCTTGGAAAATGGAAAGTATATAAGCAAAATCTGCACAAGCTGAAGAAATATTTTACTGCCGTGCATTGGGTTCCAATATGATGAAGACATTCCTTGGTCAATTCATGTAGCAGTTGTGCTATTTTCTGGTTCTGCTTTTATATTCAAGGGTGAAGGACCCCTAACTAGGTTGCAGCGTGATTCTTGAAGCCGTCGACTATACGCTGGATCGCAAGTTCAAAGCTGAATTCCAGAAATCTTCTGAAACGGAAATTATCCCGATACACTTTGAACTCTGATCAAGCTTGTACGTGGTGTAAATGGCGATAGATGCACATGGTCTGGAAAAATTTAACCAGAGTATNGACAGACAGACAGACAGACAGACAGACAGACAGACAAGAAAAGTGAGTTCATAAAAACGTGGTAAAAAGACAGCTACAACTTACAGTTAAAATTTGCATTCAAAAGATAAGTCAGGAGGACTCAAATAAGATCGAAGTTCGATTAAAACATGCAAAACGTTACCTATTACAATTTTTTAGTTTATTACCGTGCGTTTAGTTAGGCATACTACCGACGACTGCACTCGTGTTCGAGACTTCATTCAGCAATACTGTATATTTACTGTTGGGCTTCCGCAAGGAAAATTGATGGGGGCGTTAAACATAATATGTCAGATAGAGAAAAAACTGCATGAAAAATTGTATGGATGATGGTTTTGATCAAATTGATCCAATATCGAAAGATTGTCGTGCTTCTACTGCATGCACAGTATCAGAAGGGTTCTTGAGGGCGTGGGTGAAATATTATTTGTAGAATAAAAGCTAGCTTCGATGGGCGTTTTCGTGATTCCGCAAACACTCCACAGTCGTTGGGTACACGAGTACAGTAGTTGTTATGCGGGATTTTTTTTTAATGAATGAAAGACTAACTGATCGTTGATTTTTTGCAGTCCCTATAGTGTGTTCTTCATTTTTCCAACAATTTTTACTGACCGCTTTTTAGAAAGCGTTCTTTTAATTTCTGATTAATTTTCATTAACTCTAACGAAGTTCGTCTCTATTAATTCAAGCATGCTTTCGTTTTTTGCGGCTACCCCTTCAGGACGTTGACTCAGTCCGCGTTATCACTCGAGTGAACTTGGTAATTATGAAGGCAACGACCCTGATGCCGTTTGCTACGAAGTCATTCGCAGAACGCGTGGCAAGGTAATGAGTGGGTGTTGTTTGGGATGCTGCGCAAATCAGGCGATTCTTGGTTGAACCCCGTCGGCAAAACGTCAAAACCACGCAGTACTCCATTTTCCACGAGAGGGCTGAAGCATTTCCCGTTAAATTTGGAGGAATTCGAGACTTTTCTTAATAGCCGGATTTAAAAATAAAGGGATTTATTCTTTGCCAATGAGGGCTCGACCAAGACTTCTTTGCGGTCGACCATGTAGCTTTAAAATCGATTCGGATCTTCTTGTAACATGGGCATGATGGAGATTCCGTGTGATGATGCGGTACATACGAAATTATGTAGGCCCTTCCGCCACAGTTCCAAATTACATAGAATTTGGCTTTGACTTTCGAGATGACCAACAGTTTCGAATAATTACTGTGTTTTCTCTCCAACGATTTTGTCTATAACGACTTTCTCTGTGCACCGATTTTTTCGAAGTCCCATAGGATTGTCTCGTCCCCATGTTGGAAAGGGATTCTCTACAACAAAATTATTTCTACAAATAATTTTTTGGTCCTTTGAATTTCGTTGTAGTCACACTGATGAAGTCCACCGGTATAGAATCATAAAGCCTGTACGGCTTTACGCTTCCACCGGTCGACGGCTCTTGTAGGAATTTAATCTGACAGCGGTTACGCTTCGATTCGTTTCGCACCTGCGAGTATATTTGTGCGACTTGCTTGACTGCAAGGTCAATTTGTCGTTTTTCAAACCTGGTTAGCAGAAATGGTAGTGCGTTGATTGCGAGTCAGGAGGGTATCGTTGGCGGAACGTATAGTTAATTTGTAGTAGATTGTACAGTAATTGTTATGAAATTATAATTCTATAAGAAAATCAAGTAATTTTTTTTAAAGTTTTCTTATGGATTGGCCAAAGTGATCATGTTGAATGAACCAGGTATAATAGGAAGTACAGTGAGACCCGAAGATGCGGACATAATTGGTGCATCAAGAGTGCCCCTAAGTCGAAATGTCCCTAAGTCGAGTCTCATTTTCCCTTAGACTTACATTATATCATTTTTAATTGGTGTTCCCTGTACAAAATACTCACCCTAATTCCATAAAAATAAAAATTGTCTCCCAACTTAAACTGATTCAATCAATGTATTTCAACACAATATGAACATTTGGGGAATTGAATACTGATACCTCATCTGTACAGTACATAGAAGTGTTGGCATTTTCTGTCAAAATAAAATTCAAGTGAAAAAGAGAGAAGGAAGTCTCTCTATGCTGGAGGTAATTATTTTAAATTAGCTAAATAGATGGTAAATTGGGGAGAGAAATGCCCAATCAACACAATATGAACATTTGGGGAATTGAATACTGATGACTCATCTGTACAGTACATAGAAGTGTTGGCATTTTCTGTAAAAATAAAATTCAAGCAAAAAAGAGAGAAGGAAGTCTCTCTAAGCTGGAGGTAATTATTTTAAATTAGCTAAATAGAGGGTAAATTGGGGAGAGAAATGCCCAAGAACTTTTCTTACATCATTATTAGGGTTGGAAACATCTGTTTCTTGTAATTTTGCCTGAAATTTATTTGCAGTTTTATTGCAAATGTCCCTATGTTGAGTCAATGTCCTCACGTTGGGATGTGATTTTTTAATGCTAAAATAAGTTTCCCTAGGTCAAATCGTCCGCAGGTCAAGGCGTCTGCATGTGGGGGTCTCACTGTAATTTCCCAAACCACAGTCAATTGCGAATCAGATTCTTCGAATAAAAAAAAAATGCAATATCAAAGATTGCAAACGCACCCGGTCAACTTAAAATTTTGCATTCATTCCGGGACAGAGAGTGGAAAGAAAATTTCTCTGAGTGGTTTCCGCATAAAATAACCGAGCCACCAGCACTATATATCCTACCAACTCCGCAATTTTGTCAAATTGAAAAAAAAGGGGGGAACGGGATCGTTTGTCTCCGTCCTTGATTCCATTTCCCTTAACCAGTGATCCATTTCAGCGACACGAAAAAAGTATACTGTATATATATTTATATATGTATATATATAAAAGGAGCCACGTCGAAAATAGCATCAGTTATAGAGTCAGAGTGGAGGGAAGCAGATCATCAGGGAGAGTTTGAATATAAAAATCTACCCCAGCAGGTGATGGATTTTCCCACTTTCCTTCCCCCCACTTCGCTTTTCTCCCCCAAATGCACATACGACCACGTTTTATTATTGTGTGGGTGGTCTGATTTTTATGCATTCATCAACCCGGACGTGATTGCTGAAGTCGACCCCAAGTTCCTCAGAACAATTAAACCCGAAGTGCTGAATGCTTTGCCCGAAGAGATCATTCGTGACATCACGCCGGAGATCGTGAAAACCTTTGAATTTAAATTAGCTAAATAGATGGTAAATTGGCGAGAGAAATGCCCAATAACTTTTCTTACATCAATTTTAGGGTTTGAAACATCTGTTTCATGTAAATTTGCTTGAAATTTATTTGCAATTTTATTGCAAAATGTCCCTATGTCAAGTCAATGTCCTCATGTTGGGACTTTTTTGTGATTTATTAATGGTCCCTAGGTCGAATCGTCCGCAGGTCGAGGCGTCCGCATGTGGGGGTCTCACTGCGAATCGATCAGAACTCAACAAAAACAATTTGGTGCTCTGTGTTGTGGAGCTATTTTAAATTACACTCAATGACAACGAATACGAGAGAAAAATGCATTTGATATTTTGGACTATTGAAAAGAATTGCGTTCTGGAGTTAGATGAATCTGTGAATCCTCAAAACCGGAGCACTAGATGGCTGTTGATGTGACTGCCACGCGCCGGACAAGTACTGCTCCACGGGCCAGGTCCGGCCCGCGGGCCGAATCTTGGCCACCCCCATACAGTAGTCATTGTTTTGACTTGGTTGTCGGGGTTTCGGACAGAGAGGTGCGATCGGTCCATTCGACATGATTGTCGGGTTCGGGAGTGGGACACAGCTACCATTCGATACCCGAATGTCGCGCAAGTGTGCGGCTTAAGGACGTGTGTTCGTTGGCACTACGTCGGCGCCGTGGTTCAAAACGCGTGAGGGTCGGAGGCACGACGCCAAGGGGGCGTGCACAGACGGGGCCGGAGCCAGGCGATATTTTTAGCATGCTGTTTCTTTGGTACCCAGAATCATACTCCGGACAGCTGGTGCCACCTCAGAAATTCACTTCGCTTCCGACTCCGCTGAATCGTGAACACTCCGCGTCCCGTCCGTGCTTGGATCTGTGCAACACCCTCATGCGATTTGTTTCCATTTAAAATTGCTGCGTATCCATCGAATCCGGGTTTTTTGATGTACAATAGGTACGTGTACTTACTCGGTGACTACAAGACTCTATTCAAGAATCGCCGTCGTTGCTAGCCGTGATAGTTTTGATTTGACGCCAAGCCAAATTTTTGTGTTTATTCGATCAGAGTAAACTGAAGAGGACAAAATGCAAATGCCGTCTGCATGAACTGTTGCTCCAAATAAGACTTCTCTTGAAAAAAAAAAACCGAATCTATAGTTCCCTAGAGAAAGCCAGTGTTGGTACAGCACTTCAGCGGCGATTTTCAATTCAAGACTAATAAAATCATTCTAGTTCGAGGTATACGGTACATATTGATAGCGCATGAAACCTGCCCTATGAGCATCACATATCAACGAATTTTCAAAATGCACTAATTATAAATAATGTCCTGTGGTTTGCGCTTGTTTGCTTTGCACATGGATGGAAAAGCACATGAATATGCTGAAAAATATGCATCGTAGGATTGCTGGACGCGGCATAACTACAGCACGAAGCAACGGGAGCTTTGCTTTCTGTCCTTTTTTCGGGGCTGTATTTTATCCGCTTAATTAAATTTTGTGAAGATGAATCAGTTCAATGTGATGTGACATCATCTTAGTTGCATCAGAGCATATTCCAACCATCGCTCTTGAATGCCTTATTCAAGTGAGCACTATTATCCATTCTGGAGCATTTCATGGTTGAGGTCAGCTGTGCACGGGCTGTATTCGCTGTTCCATCATGGGCTGCTTTTTATCTGAGCAGACTGGTGAATTAATTTGTCTCGGGATCTAAGGTGAGCGTGAATTCCTCATTACAGTTTTCAGCGTGATCCGCGAATCTTGAAATTTCGAACGACTTCTGCGGAAGATGGCAGGCAATGTTTGGCTCCTTTCCTCAGTTGAACACATTTGAATCCTACTCTCGACAGGCGATTGTTTCATTCTCTGAAAGCCGGTATGTTGCAGCGGAGATTTCACTAGCTGGGCGAGGAAATAATTTCAAATGCAATTTCGCTGTCTTTTTTTTTCTTCTATGCGCCTGTAGAGATTAGCGGACATCCGCAGCGTCCTATCCGGCGGAATATTCCGGGCGTTTGGAAAATTTTATTGCAGCTTCTAGACTTTATTCTTGTATCTGCACTCTGCAGCTCATGAACATTGTGACATCATGATAAATCTGCCATTTACATCAACGAATCCCAAATCCGAGTAACCCCGAAATATTGAAAAAATGGACGAGATTGCGTGTTTCTTCGGGATAATATTCCGTAGTGATCCCTAGATACCTCATTAATTTGTGGGGGAAGTTGCGTACGAGTTGACTATTGAGTCGACTTCTTTTTCCCTTCAGTGCTCACTGATCAGTCATGCTATGACTCAGTGGTGGGTTTTGAGCCCCGAGTGCGTGCGATGACCCGGGTCCCTGGGTCTGATTAGGAGGAGGATTAAATGTGTGCTTCTGATCCCATGAAGCCATGTGGCGTCTGTGGTCATACATATGGGGACTCAATGCAACACCTTTGACAATCCGGGACTCCCTCTCTCCCACTGACCCTGACCCGTGCGTGCCCGACTCAGTCTCCGGCGTTCCGGGGATCCATGCGTTGCGTTTTTATGGAGAAGTTAACCAAAATTCTGTTTTTGGCGAAGAATCACATGGAATGGATTCCCACCCAAAATGCGGGGTCGACCTAGGTACAACAGATGAGTTCCTTCAAGCGGTTGAACACATGAGTGAGTCATACTACCCGAATGACAGTGAGGAGTCAGAACATGGGGACGTCACGGCAGTGGCGCTCTGCTGTGACAATAATGAGCTCCATAGTTTAAATGTAGAGAATGATGAAAACATCGAGAATAGCCAGAGGATGTCGGAGGAGGGCTTGGCGAAGGAAATATGCGAGGTAGAACTGTGTCCCGAAGAGCACCAAACTGATCCTCAAGATCACGCGCGAGAGGAAGATCAGTGTGAACCATCA
The DNA here is from genome assembly GCA_905338405.1 of Notodromas monacha. Classification (NCBI taxonomy): domain Eukaryota; kingdom Metazoa; phylum Arthropoda; class Ostracoda; order Podocopida; family Cyprididae; genus Notodromas; species Notodromas monacha. Next base: position 222,645 of record CAJPEX010000051.1, on the reverse strand, counting down.
TCGGAAGCAGAGCAGAAAATCCCTGTCGTGGCGGAAGCCCCAGCTTCGATTCCGGAAACCGCGGCTGTAACCAGTGAAGACATAAGTTTGCATTCATCCGAGGTGTATTTCAGTCAGGAAAGATCCGTTGACCTCATTGAGTTTCCGCAAGTCCCCGAACGCAGGTCGAAGTCCTCGGATGATGCACGCGATGAGAATGTTTCCTCTGAACAAACGGAGGATGGGGAAAAGCCAATAACGCAGGGAAATATCCCCGTGATAGTCTTGCACCGGGCAGTATCGAATGAGCCGGACGACAAAACCGAGCCTTGTTATTGCAAAGACACTGGAACTTTTCTGGCCCACGAGGAAGTTGGCGAACCCGGTACTTTGGCCGGCGAGGATAAACCACAAGTCGCGAACCCGAGTCCTTCTGACCCGGATGTGGATTTGGACAAGTCCACTTCCGACTCGGACTCGGACCGAACGCCGGACACGGGGTCTTTGTTCAACTCGTCTGAAAACTCCTCACTCAATAAGTCTGTTCCTTCGGAAGGTGACAGCGAGTCCTCGCTTGTAGGAGCAACTGGTTTCAACGACCCCGTTGATCACAGTGCGCACGACCTCAGTCAGGGTTCCTGCAAGGTTTGTATCTGTCTGGCCCGGTGCTTGCGCATTCCGTTTATCTTACGCCTCATAGCAACAAGTCACACGCCCTTTTTTCAACCCAAAATTAGTCCCACGAACATGTTTGTCTCCTGTGCATTTGCTGATCCATGGCACAGAGCGTTACGAAGGAATTCCTTGGTAGACTATCCCGAAAACTTATAATCAACCGTGATTGAACTTCTGATGAATACAGATATCAAACCACATATGGGTATTGTAAGCCATTCCCTCTGCATCACAAGTCCTAAAAAGAGTAAGTTGATGCGCTAAGGTCTCAACTTCATGATGTTCAATCATCCTCAGCGTATTATTGATCCAAGTTTTTGTAATTCCATATACCGTATCCGGCGTGACCCTCATACAACTTTCAAGTGAAGAATCTAAAATAGAATCAACTGAATGCAATGTATGCGGTATTTATCGTTTTAAAATACTTTTTATGGGTGTAAATTATAAATATGAAGGTATGCTGTGTTTATAGGAGGCTCCTCGCTGCTGTTTTCAGGAGAATAAAAAATTAAATACAGTGTAGTACAGTATGCTTCAGCCGAGGAACCATTAACATTCTTCAGGTTTGTTTCAGTGGCTGACAACTCCGAATTATATTTTACGTGTTACTGAGGCAACTCTTCTGTTGTTGGAATTTTTGTGTTCTGGAAAAAAAAAATTGTGCGTGAATGCTCGGCTCGTGCATTGGTGATCTCCAGAAATAAATTTCACAAGAAAAAGGAGTAGATAGATGCGGTTCGCTGCGTGCGAAAAAGGATAAGATTATGGGTATCGAGAGGTTTTGTGGGGGTGTGTTGAATTGAGGAAAGCGGCCCTGCGGATGCCGAACATGTAATGGCTGCCACAAGCTACATGGCTGTCCATCTTGGCGAGAAATTCCACATTCAGGCGCCCGATGCGAAGGCGGAGGCTCCGCGACCTGCCAAACCCGCTTCAACAACAGTGGCGGCCACGGCGGCGGGATCTATGGCGGCTAAGCGTCCGCAAATTGGCAGCTTGCGCGGGAAAGTTCCGTTGATTTTCGGCCCGTCGCGACTCGGATGCGGACAGCGGATCCTGGACTCTTGCGGACACCTGCTGTCTCGGATCCGAGCCGCGTCTCTCGCAGTTGCCAGCGTGGGCTTGCGTCCTTCGGCCTGGGTGGTGGTGGATCAGCAGGAAACGGCGCCACTTGCCGCCCTCGCGGAGGAAAGATCGGAAAGCCCTGTGCGGAATCCTGCATCGGCACAGGAAATAGCCGCGGCCCGGAGTCCAGTGGGGCCGGTAGGTTGTTTCCTGCTGCTACCCTACTGCTCACTCATACCTTTTAGATGATAAAACGTATTGCCGTTTGCGTTATTGGTCCTAGGGAATGCTGCGAACCCACTCTTGACTCTCACGAACGTTTCGAGCGCTCTGCACTTGCTATGGCGCTGTCAACAAAAGCAGCAGGGATTCTCTCATTATATAACGATGCCTATAACTTCTCAGATTTTCCCTGGGATAGCCTCTGAATTAACTTCTGCACTTCATGGCACTGTTTTCTGAGAGCATACGTATATAATGTACTCGTGCCTTCGCCATAGCATACCATAGTGCAGAGGTTCTCAACCTGTCTTACTTGTGGAGACCATTTTTAAAATTAATTTCCATTAAGGATCTCCGTGGCAAGCCGTTGCGGGATCTCTGCCTTACCTCGAGTTACACACATAGTGGAACCCTGCATTTTTGCGATCCTGTCACTAAGCTCATTAACCTCTTATAATCCGCACAATTTTTTCCGAAAAATACCCAGAAGAACTCCTGTTGGGCCTATACTCCCCCCAAACTCACTGTGCGTCCAAGACATTCAAAACTGGCTCACATCCGAGTAAAATCAGTTTTCTAAATGTCTGGTTCCATCGAATTCCACTCACTCCCTGTTTTCATCCAATAGTTATCCACGTCCTTCCTCACATTGCACCTATACATCATCAAAACAAGTCTCATTCTCCTCCAATTTCGGGACTTCTTTGCCCAAAACTTTCATTTTTTTTTTACGGCCAATTACATATTATTCCTATACCTGCTGGATAAGATCTGGGTATCGCCTATGCGACCACGCGGCCGAAATTTTCGCAAATACCGGATAGTACTGTATTTATTTACCTTCACACGCAAACTCATTTTATTCTACTTTTGTTTCATATTAATGTTCTATTCCAATTGTTTCCTGGTGTTCTGTAAAACCAAGTTGAACTCAGAGTGCTCCGTGGAGCCCTGGTTGAGAACCTCTGCTGGCATAGCGAAACTCATTCTTTTCTCCTTGATTGCTCACTCACTCAGTTCAATGCCTGCTGTTTCTGAACCAGTACATCAGAAATAGCCTTAGTTTGTCATTTCATCCTTTATTAAATAAAATCATGATTTTCGGATGGTGTCATGAGACAGGTGGAGAGGGATTATGCCTAGATGACGAATTTTCTTTGAATCCTTGCATCGATAAGTTTCTGATGGCTCTGCAAAAAAATTATCCCAACGAAAAGGGATCCGGCTGGGAACGATGTAGTAAAGGAACCGGCGACAAAAAGTGGGGGTAGGCTGATCAATGCAACCAATAGATTTGGGAGTTTCAATAGCTAAGTTTTTTAACAGTAAAAAGCACCATTGTAGACTGGAGTATTCATTTTTTTAAACAGTATTTGTCATTATCAGCGTTGAAAAAAACACTGTTGCAGGAACCTAATATTCTAATTATATTTCCAACGAATATTTTTCTAACCAATATTTCGAAGGAATAGAATATTTCGATTCAAAAAATGTAAGGCTTGTCTGCTTCATGTATAAATCTGTGCGCCAACTATCACTCTTGCACCTGTTGGTTCCACAGCCCCGACTGCCTCTGGGGAATTTTTGTCGCGGGTCCCTTTTCTACGTGTCCCCGGGTCCCTTTTATGGTATCCTCCGGGAGCGGTTTTTGATGAGTGGGTTGGTGGATTCAAATATCGTAAATTGTATTCCTGTTCCTACCAGATTATATGCTTATGTGATCATGGGGATTTGAATATTTTCTATTCCGACTGCTGAAAATTTTCGCATTGATTCGGTGAATAACGGGACTTGGATGCTCTTCAGATTACTCAACTTGATTTTTGAGTTTAGTACTGGGGTTCATTTTCAGCGATGGATTTAATTGTGATTGCATGACGCCCTCATGTAATCACAAGAGAAACGAACGTAACCTGTCCCCTCAACGAGGAAACGCGGAATAGTACTGCGCGTCTTCCTCAAGTTCGAGATGTACGACTGATGAAATGTTACAATGTTTGCATTTTTTTTTACACCGTATCTCGAAAATGACGCTTTCTGGGAAAACTGTTCCTTGTGTGATTCAAATGAAATACGATTGATGTAGAACACTCACTGGGGCATCCGAAGTGAGCAACAAGCTCGAAGGTCGATTGACGCAGCTTTCGAGCGAAATCTCCCATTTGAGGCGAGTCGATGAAGTTGAAGTGTTCATCAAGTGAACATAGGATCATTTTCAAGAATTAAAAAAAAAAAACCTAGAAGCTGATTCCAATTATTATTTTATTTAAGCAAACTTGAGCGTGAAAGGATTGTAATCATGGTCTTTTGAAATTTGATTAAAAATATTCATTTGACAGAAATTTATTATTCTGATTCTCCTGAAGCCGGAGAGAGGAGATAGGCATGGAGCGTCATCCAATTTCATAGGACCATTTTCGGGCAATGAAAACACGTCATGTACACGTGCCGAAGGGTAGAGAGAAATTCTGCCTGAGGAATTATGTGGTTAGCGTAGGGGGGAGGGGGTGGGTTTCTCACATTTCTATACGCAGTGGATGCTGTTTTGTGCGTGAAGCAGAGCATAACTGCTCATTTGAGTCCGCAGTAAATGCGCACGACGAAATCCTGCTCCTCTACCTCTTGAATTTCTCGTTCTCAAATTACGCACGGAACCGGCAGTTTCAAGCATAAGGATTGGCAATCCAAAGCTGCGACGATTCAAATTCAGGAACAAACAAACAAAAAATATATCGCGTTTCCTTTGCAACTTAGGCGTGATGTATTGTTTGAAAGCGTTGGGTGAACTGTTCTCTTAGTCGCATGCTTAGCGTTCAGTCCATGTTGAAGAAATTAACTTCTTGGGTTCGTTGTCGAACTGCAAGCAATAAAATTTCACCTTACTGGTTTGAAACCCGCAGCACAGAAAACATCAGTAGTCCGTCTAGATAATGATAATTCATCCGATTAGCTTCTAGTGACTAACTTTTAGTCCTGTTAGTAATTTATGTTTTAGAAAGAAAAATTCGAAAACATGTTGAAGGGAGCTTTCAGAACTGATGCCCCTTGAATTTCAACGATTTTCAGGCAATTCTCCAGGACTCTGTTGATCTTTTGGCAGTGAATCGTTTTCAATTATAAATTTATGAGTTCATTTTTTGGTAGTTAGAGCTTTACCACGGTTATATTCCATTATTTCTCACTTTGTAGCTCAGATGAAGTGTTTCTGTTCATGAAGGAGAAATGTGCTGTGAGGAAATTATTCTGAGACGGTTGTGAGGAGAAGATTACCCACTGTAGACTTGTGATATTGCGAGCTCTCTCAAAAGGGAAGTGGCGCTGCCAAGAATGTCCCACGGGGGGAGTCATGTATATTATGCAAAGCTGTCCAGACTGGGAGCTCAGGATAATCAAGACTCTCGTAGCTGCTGCTCGAACCAGAACCCTGACATTGTCAGATACGGAAGCTGGCGCAGTGGCATTAATGCGTCAAGTTATTATAGTCAGAGCCCGATGACCACCAGGTTGCCAAGGTCACGGTTCTTGGATGACTCCACAGTCAAGATTGGCAGATCTTATCAGGATTCAAAATTTCTTCCTAAACCAGTTATGAGAACTGTCGCGTCCTCTTCAGCGCAGAATTTTCCGCTCGGGAAAACATCCTCGTGCTTCGCAGTGAACCGTGATTACAATGATTCCGGGCATTCTGACGCGTCGAACAGCTCCCGTTTAGCCCAATATAACCATGGTAAGAATCTTGTGACCAAGCCGCCGATCGTGACGAGTCTGAAGCGCAATCCCACATTCCATGATACGGACACGTCGAGACTTCGTGGATACAACTCAACGAGGTACAACAGAATGTGGGTGAAGCCAGTGGCTGATGGTCCAGTTTTGAGCACTCGAGTGAAAATCACGCCAAAAGTTTTGAAGAAACCGAGTCCACCAAAGGTAGACGCCGATGACGATGATGATGATGATTACAATAATGACACAGCGTATGTTCACCATTGCGCAACCAAGGCGGGGAACAAACCTAAGAAGCTCGATTTGCTGCGGCCGAGCCTCAGCACATCGTCTAGGTTGCACGGAAGACCGAGTCCGGAACCCAAGGCACCCCCTGACTCCAAACCCAAAGGTGTCATCACGAGTCTAGGCCATCTTGGTCGCTCGTTGAAGACTAACTTGAATTCCCTCGCAAGATTGACCCGAGACAGGAGCTTACAGCTCATAAAAAGCAGCAGGAGTAGCAGTACAACCACGTCGAGCACGACAGGTAGCGATGCAAGCTCGAAAGTGGCAGAAACACCAAAGCAGGGCACGAAACGATTAGAAACGAAAGCTGAGACACCTGAAGATCAAGGTCGAGCAGAGCATAGAAAAGAGATTCAATCTTTAATTGATAAATACACGAGCTGGCGTGACAATTACATCAAGCTTCAAAAGCAGCAACTCGAGCAGAAGGGGGAGAAGGTGGACGACACGAAGGTCGAGAAGGCTAGCGACAAAACCTGTGGTACGCCAGCCAAGATAACCAAGTCTACACTACACTTGAATCCGAGTGCAATTCCCGGTGAAAAGCCCCCCTTAGATTCCCAAAGTTCCGCGATTAAGAAGCCGACCGAAGTAAGTAATGTGCTTGGCATGAACAGTGGTCCCTTTGTCGTGAAAGCCACTAATTAATCCACTCGCGCTCCGGAACATTTGTAATCGCCAACCGAGCATTTTGGAGCACCTCCGTGTTACTTGATGCATGTTTTGAAGTTTTGCCTCATCTTGTTTCTGACTTTGAATCGTCGCTATCTGATCGCAACGCTCAAACTACGATGCTCTTCTCATGCTTACCTGAGTAGCCTTCTGCTGGCGTATGATTCCATTCGAAGTGAATCAGCTCCTTTGCCGATTGCTTACCGTGCATGTGCCTGAAACGCTCGCAGGTCCGCAACTTGAGGGCCACTGGAATTATCGGTTGTTCGATCGAATTATCCAACAGTTGATGCCAAATGGCTGCTGCTAATCAATACTTTTAGTCACACATGGCAGCAAAGGGATAACTTGGAAATTATTTTACTGCAATCGCTCGCTTTGCCTCAATAATACTGTGCAAGCCTTGCGAGGTTTACTTTACTTCAACTATGACGTATAATTGTCAGAAGCTTAAGAGTGAAAGGTCTTATTGTATCCTGGCTCGCCGGAACTCAGAGCGCCCGAGTGCAAGGCTTTACATGTGATTTAATATCTCTGGTGTGAGACATGTATGTGTTAGCTATTTTTTTGCAAGAATGTAGTAAATCTCATTCGTTCACTTCACAAAACTAAATTTCACTAGCACAAAGAGAACGCTGATGGCGTGTAAATAATTATTCTGATGATGTCTCTGAAATTATTCGAAATACTTTTAGATGTTGTACGTAGTTAATGAGATCAGCGATGGAAAACATGAATGAAAACAATTATGGAAAAAGGAGCTGAGAAGCTCGGAAGCCATGATTTTTGAAGGATGTAAATGTTCCAAGCGCACATAAATTATGGATTGTTATATTATATTTGGCGCACGTAATGTTCTTTGGCGTAATTGTAATGAATTCATTTCGAAAGCTTTTTACTGTCTAAATTATTGAACTGAAAACTGAAATGCTTGCTTTTTGCTGATATTCCTCTTTTCAATTCAATGCTGTTATTTTTGCCTATGTTATGTCTTTGATGGAAGCCCGGTGAAGAGGTCATTCACCTAAATCAGTAAGGTTTAAAGCGACAGTAGCTGCACATGGATGCACTGAAAATTTTATTTTGCAGAAATTTTGACCGTTTGTGAATGTTTAACGGGTATTCGAAAAAAGAGCATTCTGTGGTCCGTTGTTGTGACCTTTCTCACTTGGATCATGATTAATTACCGACCCCTTCCTTGTTCACGGATGTCTTCGAGAACTAAAAATATACATCACGTACAAGAATTTAAAAGATGCTAAAAAGGAGTTATATTTGATTGAACATACCAGAATAAAAGAGCTCACTTAGGGATCTTGATGCCATAGGGGTGTGGACGCGGCAACTCGTTTACAAAACATGGACGACCTTGAAATGCTTTCAACACATTACTTTCTCCGTGATCCATTAGGTAATGTAATATTCTCTAGGGAAATGCGTCTTTCGTGAATGTCGAGAATCTCTGTTGGAACAATGTATTGATGGAATCGGCGATGCTTGCCATGAGTACATGGGGGAACAAATCCCTTTACAGTATTTGTATCTGTGCTTATATGTGTCGAGAAGTGATCACGATCGAAAAGGCTGATCGCGCTTTTGTTTATTATCATGTCGGAAAAATGACGGATTTTATATTTTCTCCATTTCTTAAAGTTGATCCCTGAATTTTCGCGTTCATCAGTATTTTAGTGATGCGAACGGTTGATTATTTTCGCGTCACCGTAAACTGCGTGAAGGTTTCCCGACGAACTTTGTCAGAAATCGTAACGCCGGGGTTAAAACATGTGAATGATCACCTTTGAAGTACAGTACACCGTTGCTTTATGTACGAGGCAAAAAGTGCCTCTCGTCCACAGTGTGAAGTCATTCAGCTCAATATGTGCCGCTGGTTCGAATCTAGTACCGAAGTTAAAAAAACGTTAAGACGAATATCACAGTTTTTTTAGCCCATTTTTGTCGGTGGATTCCTCAAATTATTTTGGAATGAAAGACCACCCGGTTAAAGGAATGGAAACTACGATGCTACCGATGCTTTGATTTGCTGCTTGGGTTCGGGTTTGAATGCGAAGAGGGTTCTTCTGCGACGTATAAGCAGAAAATAAATTAGAGATTTCCGATTCAATTTTTTTGCTTAATCTCGCAATTTATGATCTTTAAAGGTTAAATATCAAACTAAGAATAATATTTTATCATTGATTCCGCGCCTGTCAAGAGGAGAACAGCAGTACAAGTATTTCTTTCCTATCTTCCAACAACCTATGTAGAATATAATTTTTTTCACTCGAAAAAACGCCATTTTGCTCGTATGATGCTTTTCGCTGCACGTTTCTGGAAGAATGTCTGGCACATCACGGTTCTTTTTGAAAAAGCGCGGGCAATTTTTTTTTCAGAAACCTGCTGAGAGAATTTTCTGATGATTCTGCGCTTCATTTCCCCAAAACATCATGAAATTTCGCAGTACGATACCTTTTCCACTTAAAATGCTATTATAACTCGTCTGCGGCATTTTCTTCATACGGGGCATTTATAAAGAATGAATTCTTCTCGAGAATCGTCCATACATGTATCCCACAATTGTTCCCAACTTGTACGAAAATTTTTTTCGTCAAAGCCTCAGCAAAGCAGGAGTGATCGCCAAAGCAAAGGATTCAATGAGTAATTGTTTGATGGAATCAACGAAATACATGCTCCGTTTTTCACGGAGAGCAGGTGTCACACTTCAGTAAGTCGAGTTATACACGGCGACCAAGCTTAGATCATGGCTTCAATTTTTTTGCAATTCTGCTTATAGTGTCAAAAAGTAGCCCATTTTTGTCGGTGGATTCCTCAAATTATTTTGGAATGAAAGACCACCCGGTTAAAGGAATGGAAACTACGATGCTACCGATGCTTTGATTTGCTGCTTGGGTTCGGGTTTGAATTGGAAGAGGGTTCTTCTGCGACGTATATGCAGAAAATAAATTAGAGATTTCCGATTCAATTTTTTTGCTTAATCTCGCAATTTATGATCTTTAAAGGTTAAATATAAAACTAAAAATAATATTTTATCATATGATTCCGCGCCTGTCAAGAGGAGAACAGCAGTACAAGTATTTCTTTCCTATCTTCCAACAACCTATGTAGAATATAATTTTTTTCACTCGAAAAAACGCCGTTTTGCTCGTATTACAGTACTCGTTATGTATCCTGAAATGCTTTTCGCTGCACGTTTCTGGAAGAATGTCTGGCACATCACGGTTCTTTTTGAAAAGCGCGGGCAATGTTTTTTTTCAGAAACCTGCTGAGAGAATTTTCTGATGATTCTGCGCTTCATTTCCCCAAAACATCATGAAATTTCGCAGTACAATACCTTTTCCACTTAAAATGCTATTATAACTCGTCTGCGGCATTTTCTTCATACGGGGCATTTATAAAGAATGAATTCTTCTCGAGAATCGTCCATACATGTATCCCACAATTGTTCCCAACTTGTACGAAAATTTTTTTCGTCAAAGCCTCAGCAAAGCAGGAGTGATCGCCAAAGCAAAGGATTCAATGAGTAATTGTTTGATGGAACTATGGCCGAGTGCTCATCGAGAATGTCGACTGGCATAACATGTTCGTTGACTGATGATACTACCGGAAATCATCTTATGCCTCGTTGCTTGCTAACAATGGCTCCTGCATAAACACGTTTGGACGCCTTGGGTGTGATTATTTTTGCAACTTGGCATTTCTTCGTTGAACGAACCGAACGTGATTCAGTCGAAGCTTCCTTCTTGGAATTACTTGGTTATTGAATATTTAAAGCATTCATCATAGGTATAGGGGTCTTTCCTGAATCGCTTTTGTTGTTGCCATACTATTCATTTGTGGGCTTCTCTTATTTTTGATCAATGTACATTCGCTCAATGCCTTATTATTTTTTCATGAAAATACTCACACCATGCATGGAGAGGTAAAATATACCGTTGTGTTCTGATGTGCCCCGCCCCTTCAAGTCTTAGATGCCATACCTGCCCTCATCCCAGTGCATGATACTGTTTTTTTTAATTCTTCGAATTCCGCAATTATCACCAGTTTAATTTTTTTCCTAAGACTTCCTAATGGAATTTTTCTTTGCGTTTAAGCAGTCGGCCAAGTCAATCCAGGATGACGAAGATGGCCACCTGATCTACCGCATCGGCGACACGCTCAATGCTCGCTGTGAGTAGGGATTATTGCTTACTGATCAATTTCCGCATGTTTTAAAATGTGTGCATTTTTACAGATACGCTTCTAGCCACACTGGGAGAGGGAACCTTCGGGAAAGTCGTGAAAGTGCAAGACACGCACAAGTGAGTTCTGGTGTTGATAAATATATAAGATACATTATTTATGGTTTGTGGCTAGACGCGGACGGGTTTGTCTCGTTTCTGATCCCCTTTGACAGTTGAAAGTACGACCATGAGTAAAAACATTCGGCGTGAAGAACTCGTGTGTTTGGAAGCCAAAAGACTCTCTCAATACAAGACCCGCGCATCTATAGGTGCAAGAATGTTGACCTTTTGTTTCCTCGTAATTCTTGAGACAGTCCTCGAACTCGTGACCTACGAAACTTGGCAAGGATGTAGAAGATTCTCTGTTTCGTTTTCCACAGGGATCGAACGCTTGCTGTGAAAATCATAAAGAACGTGTCGAAATACCGGGAGGCTGCCAGACTCGAGATCAATGTTCTTGAGACGTTGCGTCGTAGGGACCCGGATGATAGACAGTGGGTTATTTCCTATAATTTCATGCGATATTAAGATCATTTTTTGGTTGATGCATACAAAATAACGGCATCATAAGCTGATGCGCTTTCAATGACGGAGAAGGAATTGTTACAATAAAAGAATCAATGGGCCTTCGAGGCGGAAATAATGAAAAGAGCTCTATTGTGTACGAGTAATGTACCGCTTTCGAATAAATAAAACTTGTATCTTCCCAGATTGAATCTACTTTTACCAACATAAGCGTGATCTGGAAATTAATGTCTATTTATGAAAGCATTTAAAACATCATGTTTACTTTCTCCTTCTTGATTTCAAGTTGCCACTATTTTCCACGAAAAATACCTTGTCTCATTGATTGGAATTAAATATAATGTGAGAATTTTTTTTTCGTTTTCTCAGCTTGTGCGTCAGACTGCTACATTGGTTCGACTACCACGGGCATATGTGTTTGGCATTCGAGATGCTGGGTTTGTCGGTTTTCGATTTCTTGGTAAGTATAGAGATCGGACGAAAGCGACGGGGTATTTCTTCACGAAGGGAATTCATCTGCGTATAATTTTTTTAATAGAAAGAGAACCAATTCTACCCATACTCGATGGAGCAAGTTCGCCACATTGCGTATCAGTTGTGCTTCGCCGTCAAATTTCTCCATGACAACCGGCTTACGCATACGGATCTCAAGCCAGAGAACATCCTTTTTGTTTCTTCGGAGTATCAAACCGTTTATCAATCAAAGAGGGTGAGTTTGAATGTGAGTCTAGTCGGGGATTTATTCTAGTATCTGTTCACAGCGTGGGCTTTTCTTGCTAAACATTGACCGAACTGGTCTGCAGGACTGCAGCGTATGGTTTATTTGCAATCGTGGTTTTTTTTTCATTTCAGCGGGAAGTGAAACGCGTGATCGATTCAGATATTCGCCTCATCGATTTCGGAAGTGCTACGTTCGATGACGAGCATCACTCGACGATAGTTTCCACCCGTCATTACCGAGCCCCAGAAGTTATCCTTGGTTAGTAAGAAGGATCAGGTGATGATTGATTCAGATCGTGAGGGGTTCAAGAATAATTTCAGAACTGGGGTGGAGTCAACCGTGCGACGTTTGGAGCATCGGGTGCATAGTATTCGAACTTTACTTGGGAATCACTCTCTTCCAAACCCATGACAATCGGGAGCATTTGGCCATGATGGAACGCATTCTTGGCCCGATACCTTACAGGTACTGTTCATTTCCGAAAAAAAAAAAACTCCTGTTGTTTCATTGTTCAGAGAAAAGTCTGGCCTGTGGTTTTTAAAATCCTTTTGAATGATCCGCACCAAATAAAAATCCCAGATGTGACTATAATGTATATTTCAGAACCATTGTTGAACATCGTGATGGTGCATAGAAAAAGACTAAAGTTCGCGTCCGTTCCGTGAATACGTACTTCTGTTAGCAGTCATGTGACAAATGCGGAAACTTTCTTCTAGAGTATTATTTATTCTCGGCTACCAATTTGCGTTTCTTCAACAAACGAACCTAAATTGGAAGCAGCAGCTTCTACGTCACTTACCCCCCCCCCCCCCAAATAAAACTGCGGCCGCAAACTTCTGTTGAATCCCTTGCGGTTTAAACTTCGTATGAATCAACTTTTTCAGTTCGACGTTCCATTGCACGAAGTTTTTGAGTCTTGGAAAGCCTGCTATACTAAAAAAACTGTTTTCCCCTTTGGTCCCTCGCAATAAACATAAATTTCGCTCCTGGTAGTCCGGGTCTCGAAAATTATTTATGAACAAATTCAGAGATGAAATCTCGCGTGGATTTGTTCAGGAAATAATAGCGAACAGAATATAGAATACATATTATTAGCTGTAATGGACAAAATCAATTTCGAATTTTTTGCTCTTACCCAACCAACGCGAGGATGAGAAGAAGACATTTCAACCTAAATAACCGGGGTTTTTGCACGCGGCCTTATCAAGGCTCCCTCTCCCAATTTTTATTTATGCATAAAAAGACCCCTAACTTCCTTGATTGCATAGCTGCTCCAAGTTCAAAGATATTCATTACATAATTTATTGTAGAGGATATGTTGTTTTTGTGACGATACGAATTTTCAGTTTCGCTTGTTGCTGGGGAAAACGGCACAACGCAGCAGCAATACCTTTTAAAAATATTGTACATTATAACGAAAATGGGGGCTTGTTCAGTATTCGCCTCCGAAAATTTTCTGCGGTAATCTTCGCGGAAATTTCCTGGCCAGTTTTTTTTATTACCTATCAAACAGTAGCAGCAGTGCGAAATCTTTTTTATTTGACAACGTCTTGCGAATATGTCTGCTTTGAGTCATTCCATTGTGATAAAGAAAGATGGACAGCATTGTCCCCGAAAGTCGGTTTAATATCGTTTTGGCCGTTTTGGAAGCCAACATACAATAGCAACGCTAGCTTACAAAACAAAAATAGAAGCCTGACGTCCGCATAAAAAGGAAATGTATATGTGTGATGAATGAAACTAGATAGGGTCTTGCATTAGAGGCCATAATACATTTTGAGCTCAAAGGATTGCAGAAAGATCATCTAGCGGAAAGTCTGGTTAGATAGGCACTGAGTCGCCATTAACCGAGCAATTGCTTTGAGGCAATATCGTCGAGGAATTGCTATTATTTATAAAAAAAATTACTGTATATTATGATTTGTTTCAGTCCTGTCTTCTGATGAGATTTTGCATTGCTTTTCAAGGATGCATTACCTTTTCATTGATGGGTTTTGAAAGTTTGTTTTCTAAATTTTAGCGTCTGTAGTTGTATTGGCTTGACGATGCGCGACGAACGAGTGTAAAATTTTTTTTTACTATCACTCGGCTGAAATGCGTACATATTTTTGCATAGAATGTCAAAACAATCCAAGACGAAATATTTCACGCGTGGGAAGCTCGAGTGGGACGAGCGAACAGCAGGAGGACGATTCGTACGAGAAAACTGCAAACCTTTGAAGGTGGGCGTCATTTATTTTTTAAACGTCGGTGTCAACAAGAGCTTAATTGCACTTAATTTTGTTTTGCAGTCATACAAACTGGAGGAAGATGAGGATTCATCTCATCTCTTCGACCTCATAGAGAGAATGCTCGATTATGAACCACACAAGCGGATGACATTACGAGAGGTGAGAAGTTCATCTCGTGATTTTCTTCTCTCAAAGAATATTGCTATCAATACTGACGGAGATGTATGTCCTGCACAGCGAAGTACTGTATAACTTTTTAATGCACTACTGTATATCTTTCGAGAAAGTTTATTCATTACTGATGGACATGCATTTTCTTCAGACTGGCAACTATGAGAGCATGATACAAAGCTCTTTGATGGTAGATACAGAATCAGATCTCCCTTATTTCAACACCAACAGAAAAATAATCAAAGCAGTAGAAAATTCTGTTCGGAATACTTTTTTTTCGGAATACTGAAATAGAATGCTGTACCGTATTTACTCGAGTAACATGCCTACCTTTTTGTGAAAATTCAGCACGAAATATTGAAGATGCGCATCATACTGAGTATTTATTTCAATTAAGTCAATGGAGTTTTGTTCAATCTGTGTATGCGTATTAAACAGGGGCGCGTGATACATTGATACATTTATGAAAGGCGTCGTCTTTTTATTGATCATGTAGGGGTATGGATTCGGAAGATTCCACCGAAAACAAAATGTATCACAGAAGATGAGATATCTTGTAAAATGAAATTGTTGCCTCTGCTGGTAGATCTATTCATGTACTGTATTCAAATTGAATCTTCGTTGTGCAAAAAGGCATTTTCCTAAATCTTCCTTTCCTCTCAAATCTAAGAAGCCTGTTCGATTATTCAGGAAACCAGGAAAAATTATAACCTTTAAAGCACGAAGATAGGGCAGCGAAAGATCATTCAAGTGTTACTTTGTTAAAATCGCCTCGAGCTTAACAACTTCATTCCAAGTGCACCCCAAGAGTTCTGTTTGCATCCCGTGTAAATATCTGCTGACGCAAACGAGCCTGTATCATCTGAGAGAGTTCAACGTACCCGAACACCGAGTGAAAAGCGTGTCATCTGATATGATGTGATGCGATGAACAGCGTTGGTTCTCGAAGCCCGAGTAAATGAAATGACTCGTATCCCACGCAGGCTCTCGTACATCCGTTTTTCGACAAAATCCCGCAAAAGAAACGACTGTTTGACAAGAGTGAAATGGAGGCTGAAGTCGCAAAGATGACACAACCGCATCCCGGCTCTGGGAACGGCGCTTCCCTGCTGGACCAGCGCGAGACGAGGTCGCATTCGTTGTCGCGGTAACCGACTGGCTCATGCGTTTCAGCGTCGGGGCTTTATAGATATATCATTTTTTCCTGTCTCCAGGGACTGGGTTTCAGGAATTTGATACTTCATCCCGGTTTTCACCGAAACGTCGGTCTAATTTTCTTTGCCTCTTGATCGCAATTCAACTTCGCGGCCAGCTATGATTCCGACTGGCTTATCTAAACTGCAGTTTCACCGAACTTTTGAATTTGTGACGGATTTTTCGCGGTCCTCCTGTGCACAGGGAAAAAAAAGACATGTAAAATGAATTGGGACTGAGTCTACTTTGTGCTCGAAAGCACTTTCAAACGCATTAGCTTTCCAAGAAAACAGCTCCATGCACATTTATTACCAAAGTTATCCTGAGAATACCGTACTGTAATTAATTATGCATCTTAGAATTTGGGAAAAGATTCAGCTGATTGTGGAAGGACCTGCTGGTGATCTAATGTCATGATGGACTAAATTGTAAGTGGCATGATCAGTATTAATTCGGGGAAACTGCGCTCGAGAGCGATATTTTTGTTACTGGCCCTGGTAAGAGAAATTCAAAATGATTCATTATACTCTGCCCGGTTTCCCACCCAGCACCCATCCAGTGCCATTATATAATTTGAGGTTGCGCTGATCGAAATTCTTGATCTTCGGAGCGTGAGCACGCTGTCTGTGATGGGACTGAGGACTCGCAAGTTGGATTGCTTTCAACGGCAGGATCAGCTCATGGAAATCAAAATTTTCGCTCATGATGGTCGTCCTCTCCCCAAGAAACCCTCTGGATACCGAACGAACGGGGCTTCGGAGTCCGTTTTTCTCCATCCGTGCTGAATTCGCATGCCGACGCGCATTTCGCGCGCCTTGATGACTCTTGGATACCCTCGTGATTATTCGAAGCCCACGCGATTTTTTTTTTTACAACTTTTGAGTCTGCAAGAGTCCGACTGGGCAAAAACGTACGCTTAGCGGTGCTATCCGGTTCGCTGTCGGGAGTGGACAAAAACTCCGGCAGTTTTCTTGGCACACGGTGCCAGGGAATTGTGTGTTGCTGAGCGTAATGTTTTGGAGAGCTCGGCAATGCTTTGCTCCCCTGGATAGAAAATTTTATTGAGTATTTGCCCTCGTTTGTAAGGAAATTTGAAGACGGTTCTTTTATTTTGTGATGCGGCCGGGTACTTGGAAAGCAGCCCGGACGCTTCTTGGCAGGCCCTTCAGGTCTGCCCGGATTTGCTGCATGTGCATAAATGTTTCGGCGGTTCTTCGCCTGAAGGGCATTTTTGGCTCATACGTGTGGATTCGGCCAAGCCGATGAGTTGGTGTGTATGAAAGAACATCGAATCAGTATCCTGTAGGGATTATGATTTTTGTCTAATAACATGCAGGGAAGATATTTTGATCGCTGCAGTGATACAGGAAATGAGGCGTTCTGCCTACCCTTCGGCATTCCTTGAAGTCGAACCGTGGATTTCCTACCGCGTCGTTTGTGTACCGGTTTATTTTGTTTTTTTCTTTTTGATTTTAATTTTGGTCTGCTATTCATATTGTGTGTGCGCATGTACGGATTGTTGAATGATCGTCACAAGCGATACCGTAATGACAGTGAATCTGAAATGCTTTTGCTCAACCTCGTTTTTCATTCTTTTCCTTGCAGAAAATGAGCCTCGTCTGCGAATATTTGGGCGTTCAACTGCAAAATTCGCAAACTTTTGCATGAATGCACACAGAATTTTAGAATTTTTATTTTACTTTTTGCAAAACAACTATTATTCGCGGTGACGCGAATACACGAGTGAAGACATCAATTGAAGAATTCAGATAAAGAAATTAAAGTGACAGCGCAGGCCAAAAACAGCTTCACTTTTACTTAGATGAATTTATTTTCCAGCGTTTATGAAAATTTTAATCAAATGATGCTCGAGGATTGCAACTGCGAGATAAAATGCAAATTTTGTTTTGAAAATATGTATACAGGTATTCAGTCAGAACAGCATTGTTCAGTGATGAAATAACTGTCTGACAGCTCAATCAAGGTACGTGTGACTCCAACAGAATAATGTAGTTCATATATCCGTTTAAGGACCGTCTGCCTTACTTCAGATTAGAGCCTCATGGACCATCATACAATGCGGATAATTGAGTTCGGCATCAAGCATATATCTATATAATTATGAACATAATAACATAGCTAATATAACATAACATAATTAATACAACATAATTAACACAACATAATTAACACAACATAATCAACATAATTTTATTATTATAATATTATTAGTCATAAAATTATGAGCTATCAATAAATATAACCGAAATTCTTGGGTATCTCCGAAATTCATACACCAGTGCAAATATTCATCGGAATGGAGAACAAATTCGCTTGGAAATTATATGGTGCACGTTAATCCTCCAAATTGTAGACTTGGTTAATTCATTAATTGAATACCGGTTAATACCTGCATGATCAATTCGATTAAATTTCAAATTCAAAGTAAAGTACAGGTACTGTTTAAGTCATTCTTGAGGGTACTGCAAGCGCCTTTTGATTTTTTTTCTCGATAAAAGACTGCTGGTGGAGTGACTCTCAAAAACATTTCATCTGATTACATTAGGTGTTATTGCAGAGCTTTGGACAATGGGAAGCATCGATGTTATTGCTATTGCGAGAGTGAGCTGGATCCATGATTTTGCGCACATAACGTTATTGCGTCCTACCAGCGTTCCCAGTTCAGTAGAGACTCTGTTTCACATCATCATCCTCATTCTGCTGGTGACCTTCGCTTATGGCCCCCGGCTGAGTGCGGGTACTCCGTGCTCATTTTAGTGGAATCAACTGCATGAAGAGATTAATTTAACGCTGAGTATCCAACGCTGTCGTGCTGATTCGAAGGAAAAAGCAGAGGAAAAGAAGGCTCAGCTTGTTCTGACCTGGGAATAAGTTGGAGGTGGTGACATGCACGGCGAGCTCCGTATGATCAAGTTCATCGTCGATGAAGAGCCGCGGGAGATTTTTCTATTTGCACAGCGGGGGACTCCTGGAGTGTGATATCCGACACTCGGCCACGTATCTGATGCTGGGCAAACTCGACGAGACGCTTTTTCCCTCTCTTGGCAAAGAAGCGTTGGTGGCATACGTGGACGCGAACAAGCCACAGGGCATCCAGTGAGCACATGAAGCTTTTTTCGGACACAGAGGGAAAAGTTTCCGAGCATTTTTGCTACGCCCAATTGTTCCATGAGAGAACGATGTTTCAGGAGGTGTTTCGAATGGTTTTGTGAAAATTTAAATTTACCCTCGATAAAATGATAAAATCTGATTGGAACGTGGTGAAAATCGACATCCTGCCTATTGTGAATTTAAACGAATAAATTTTACTATACGAGTAAATCAAATAATCATTAAAAATCAGTACTGAAGCTATAGAAGAGAACAGTGCTTCCCTGCGTCGCTCTTCCCTTCTTCACCACAGGAAGTGTCCGTAAATAATACGAATCTGAATAGGTTGCTCCTCGAAGCGATATACACTTATACAGGACTGCGAGTTCTTTGATGATGAAAATATAATTTCCGGAATTATGCTCCCATATCCTGCACAAAATTTGACAAGAAATAACTCAGGCACACTCTGAATCATGCCAAAATACTGTTCACGCTCGTAAATTACGCAAAGGGAGGGATGGCCAGTACAATAATGTACTGTATTAGTGTAGTGCACTTCATCAAGCTCTCATTCACTGAGCAGAATTTAAAATCAACAATTTCGTTCCAGAGCCGTGAACCCCGAGGCGCCCTGAATTATTTATCGGTCTATAGTGCCCGAAATTCCGCGGAAAATCTTTCTTCCTCCCTCCGAGTTTTTTATTTTTTTCATATCATGTCTGCAATCGAAAGTGCGATTAAATTGGTACCTTTGAAGCCCAGGGTTATTGCTTTGATTTCCACTTCTGAGGGATTTCCATTTCTATCCAACGAGGAAGGAGATACCGATGGTATTGATATGCGTACCAAACAAATTCTTCAGAAGCAATACAATCTGGGGAATGCTTGAATGCGTTTAATGCTGAAAGGGTTATTTGAAAAAGCAGGAGAAACCCTCAACAAAGATACAATGCATATGAAGCATAACGTAACAAAGATTACAGTTGAGTCCGGCAATTACTCTGTTGCGGACCGAAGCAACGTAGCTCCAGCATTCGGCTGAAACCGGACCCCAAAACTTGTTGGATTTCCCAGGCCAGTGAGCCTCACTCAAGGACAAGAAGTGGTCATCAGTTCTTCGATTTTGCCTGAATCGGCCAATCCTGAGCCAGGAAGAAATCACCTGATTTCTTCCTGACCCATCCTCATTCATTATTCTGAGCTAACCAACCAATGTAACCATTGACTCTGCCATTATATTGAATTAACAGCCAATTGATGAACTGGGCAATGAGAATAAACTCCTCTGAAAAAGAGTTTGAGTTCTTATTCAAAACTTGCATTCTGATGGCTGTACAATTCAATTCCTTTGTTTGGGATCCAATGGACCCATGACATACTCCTCATCTATGACATTTTTACCTCTAAATAAGTTCTATATTGATCAGAATGATACAAAGTGCTCCCAGGAAGCTCCTCATATTCTTGCAAGTTCTCGAACTTATGAAGTGATATGAAGAAGGTTGTTACCGTCACACGGTTATAAGAAGAAAATGGATAAAAAATAAATTCCTCAAAACTAATTAGAATTTGTTGATAACAGGATTTTCACCTTTTTTCCAACAAGTCAAAAACATTGTCATTAATAATGGTCTAGCGTGTGAATAAAGGGAGTGTGCATTTGTTTCGAAAATAATTTTGAAGACATTTAATTATCGGTTTTCAATGCAGGTGCTCGGGTTCAAAATTACCGCTTGAAAAGGTTGGCATTTATGTGCGAACGTTTTTGCTACGTGCGAATTTAAATGTAGATTGATATGCAGTACTGTACTTCTATACCAGAGGTACATCGTTGGTTCAGCAGTATTGTTAGCGTAGCATTGCGAATGAATTTCCCGGGGTATATTTGTTCCGGAGATCTAATCCTACAAACCAATGTGTGATCTCTAATCAAATTTTAACCACGACCAGCCTTTAAAGGGATTTCCTTAAAATTTAACCCTGACTTGAGAAACGTGTCTATAGAACCATTTATATATAATCTAATGTAGTTGTATCACTTTCAAGGAATCATTCCCATTTGGCGTCACCAACATACAATAAAGCATCGAACACCGCAAAGATTTTCCATTGATACACATCGTTGTTAAACCGAGAGGCAAGAACATTTCTGAAATACTTGACATGGTTTCTGCCATTTTGACTGATTTCAAATTTATGAAAAGACTTCTTTGAATAAAACAAATGCATTCATGAAAAGTAAACCGTATTTACTCACAGCGATGTGGTTATCGAATCGTGGCTTTCGTTCCATTGGAACCGAATCAGGAAAATGTGAATTTTGGCAAGACTGGTGTACGATGAAATACGAATTTTTAGATTTATACACCTATTGTGTCGACACAGTATACGTAACGTCCATATTCGCGGAAACTCCGACAGAGAATTCCGAATGCCGACAGAAATTATGAAATAACTTTTGAAGCGGCTAAAATCTCGAACACCTGACGATCGGATTCCCCACATGAGCGACGTCAACTGAAAATGACGCAAAGAGGAATGATTGCTGGCTTCGAACTTCTTCGTCAACACGTTTGACTGCGGGAAGAGCTTCCAGCTAAACCTCCAGAAAGTTCGACCTAACTCCTGGAGGTCTACCAACACACCAGGACCGTTCGCATCACTACGACTGCGAGGAATCACGTCCGCCCACCAGCTGCAACGCAAACTCGAGCAGCTCCTGGGGTCTCGCGTGATCGGTATGTAATGAAGACTGGGGTTTCTCGGCTTCCACTTGGCAACCAGCAGAAGAGGCAAATGTAGGGCAAAGTGCGATTTCCGCCGAACGCATGTGAACACAGTCGGATCCGGCGCCCTGGTTGCAAGGGTGAGCATCAATCCCATGCGATCTCATTTCCTCTTTCCGCATTCACAACACGCTGCGGTCATTGTCGCTGCGCTGTCATCCAAAACTTGCGTCGAGCTTTCTAGCTCCGTCACGGTCTTGAGCAAGTGATTCCTCGGTCAAGGATGAAAGTCACGAGTCCCGGAGGGTCCCAAGTCCGGGGGTCGCCAGTCGGGAATTTTACAATCAGAATCTGGGGCAGGAGTATCCGAGAATGTCCGAGGGCCGAGATACTACACTGGTTCGTGTCATGAAAATAAAAACGTTAAGCATATATATTCGATTACCAGGCACATATTTTTTTTCCAGAATTAGGAGCAAAAAATAAGGATGCGCGTGATGGACGAGCAATAAATGTTCAAAATTTAATTAAATTCAAAGGCGAGTAACATATGGAAAGCACTTCGGGAAACTTCTTAATTTCCAGGAAAATCGTCAAAAGTAAATTCCTCAAAAAAGAAAAAAAAAACCACCTGAAAGGTGGCAGATGGAAATATAAAACCAGTAGAATTAGAGATCAATTGCACTCGGGTTCAACTGAGGTTTAAACCCAATTTCCACGTAGTTCATTCTTGCAATAAAAGGAAAATTTCGTGGAATAAAAATTTAACTGCGCGTCTTAGTCACTCAGGGTCATATGGCTACAAATTTTCAGCCTGAATATTCAGGTTCGAGGGTTATACAAGGACGTGTGGTACTCAAAGCAACTACAGTGCTGTGATATCAGCATCAGGTACCGTACAATGATGCTGTGATGATTAACACTATCATCGAAAACTATCCAACAAATTAAATATCAAAACTTCACACAATAATGACGACTTTAAAAAGGCAACGAATGCAAAGTAAGAAGCGTGACTTTCATGGATACATTTTTTACAGGATAAAAACATGCCATTTCCAAATTATATGGTGTTTTGAAATGCGGCACTGATAGCAAGGCTTACAGGAGTTACAGGGATATCTATGGTGAGCCAATAGAAAATGTGTACCCCATATTCAAGAAGCTCTCTTCCAGGCTGTGCAAATTACGAGTTCATGTAGTTCACGAGTTCATTGACAATAAATGCTCACCAGCAAATTTTTTTTTATGTTCAGCTTGATTTTGAACGGTCATTATGCAAATTATTCTCATATCCCCCACCTGAAGGCTGAAATACATTGTTTTAGTGATAATTTAATGCCATGCGAAAATTAGTATCCCTGAAAGTGCTATTTCACGATGCGCTGAGGGAAATTTTACAAGATGAGGAAATTTATTTTGATTGGCATTGCCTTATGTGTGCTTAATTTCTGATGTATGCTCCGTGAGTGACAGTGATTTTAATATGGAACTGAAACCCTTATATTAATTGCATCAAATCATTTTTCAGCGGCAAGTTCGGGCAGCTTACTTTCAAGCTGAGGAAATTTACGGCGCTAGAAATTTATTACTACTTCTGGTTTAGATGTGGTAAGCTGAACTTCCGGAAACTTCCAGCAGTCCATAAATTCATATCTGCACGAGATTCCTTGTGACAGACTCAAATATCATGCTCGTACCTCCAACGCGGAACTAGGAACAATATAGGAAAAGCAAAAACAGGTAAGTAAGGTACATTATGTGTGTAGACATTTTTGCGAGAGAACAAAAGTCGTACATAATTAAATAAACCATTCCGGGTTCATTAGCAGCATTAGTAGAACATGGAATCTGTTGGAGGAAGCGGCGAGAACAACTCCCTGGAGTTTGCGCGGCGCGATTTCTGCCGCCTCCGACCGCTCCGCAGACGTCCGGGGATCTTCAAAAGATCAGAATTTCTGGGATCCCACCAGCAGATGGGCCCGAGCCTTTGGTGGTCATGGATACGTTACCATCACAGAGGTATATCGTGTAACCTGATAGAATGCTGTCGGCGAAACAACGACAAACACTACTGCGAAAGAGTATCTCAGAAATTTAAATGGAACTCGCGTATACTCTTCTGAAACGTCAAGTCTGAAAACGAAAAAAAAAAAAATGAAATGCTTCCGAAAAAAAAAGCTCAAATTTCCACCGACTTGAAATGTTAACCTTCAACAATAAAAATTTATTGGTGCTTACGAAGTACGAAGGGCTATTAAAACATTTTCTTCGAATTCTGCTCTGTCATAAACTTTTACTAGATAAAAAGCTTTCTGAATATTCCTCAATCGTGTGAATGAAAAATTCAATTTTATGAAAGATTTCCGGTAAGAAATTTCGTGAGTTCGTTCCTATTTA
The DNA here is from genome assembly GCA_905338405.1 of Notodromas monacha. Lineage (NCBI taxonomy): Eukaryota > Metazoa > Arthropoda > Ostracoda > Podocopida > Cyprididae > Notodromas > Notodromas monacha. Next base: position 198,695 of record CAJPEX010000051.1, on the reverse strand, counting down.
GATGTTTCGATCATGCCAGAACAAAATCTTCAGAAATATTAAAGAAGCGTGATTAATTTTCAAGAATCTGCTATATCTTATTTATACGATTTATTTTAGCCGATTTGGGACATTGGACTTTCGCGGCTTCGCTGCTGGTGTCAGACAGATAGTTTAATAGAATTTTCAGCAACCCTGCAGATTTAAAATAAATGTTCTGAAGCATTTTTAGTTGCATAAGACAGTTTATACGCGCTTGGTTTAAAGAATGACGATCGAGGAAAAGAATGACGATCCGTTTCTTGGAAACGGCTTTGTTCGGAAGCTCAGGTGTCGAGTGGAATGAGTGATGCACGAAACGTTGACTAAGTAGCTTAACCGTCCGTGTGTCGACGCAGGGTGAGTACATTCTTGCATAGAGTACAACCCACCAAATTTATTAACCTAACCACGCGACTGTTCCTTGCACGCACGAAGAACAAAAAACAATTCCAAGCGAGATAACCCACAAACTTGATTAAAACCGCGTCTGTCACTTCATCTCGAGGCAAGTCGGGAACGCACGATGGTGCAAATCGCTCCGAGAAAGTAATTTGGTGCGCCCACCCTAATCGCGATGCTGGAAAAAGCCCCGAAAAAGTTCTCGCGAGGGGCGCGAAGAGGCAGTAATTCTTCCTATCCCATGTTTAGTCAGCAAACGGGGAAATACTGTCTACAAACATTCTGCCCAGTTACGGGGGTGACAGTACTGTCGGGCGAGCGTGACGACTCGTCGCCACCCCGACTCCAGCGTAGCAGCGAGAGTCGGTCCGCACGGTCGTCGTCTTGCGGAAGTCGAAGGCTGCCAGATGTGTTCCCAAGTCCACCCCTGTACTTGATGTTGCTTCGCGGTTGATTCCTGCAAATCATTCAATTTCACCAAATCAACCATCTTCCATGCGTTGAAGATAAATAATTTAGTCGAGTGGGGAAATTAACTAGTGAGGGGGTATACTTGAAGAAAATGTCTCATTTCGCGATTTATAGGTCTTCATTTTTTTTTTTTAAATGTGCCGAAAAACTCGGGTGTGGTCTGTTGTCAATATTCGAGTACTGTATATATAAGCCGCACAGGAGTCACTTCCGACAGCTCTAGTCAAGTGTAGACCGCACGAAGCCTCATACGAGTAAGTGCAGTCTGTATTTTGCATTATACGCATCGACACGAACAACTGCAATTATTTCAGGAAAAACTGCCGGCTTTCCCGCTTCATGGGAGGCACTTTCCTGAAAGTTGTAATTTTCTGTAATAGGATAGTTCATGCATGAATCCGTTCCCCACGCGCCCCACCGTGTGACGCAATGCCCGATTTTTCAAAATGTTTATGTAATGCCCCTCAGGTTCCATAATTATTTTTATTCGTGCATGACGCACACCTTCCCTTTCGTTCCGAATTTAAATGTGGAAAGGTGTGCGTAATAGTGACCTTGAAAATTGTGGTCAGAAAATATGCCTGAGGCCTATATAAACCGGTGTGTACGGTATTCGAGGTTTTCCATATGAATGATAGTCAACTTCATACCTTTCTTCTTTCACCGCTGGAATTACGAAATTGAGCGACGGAGGCCCACACAAGTGGACGGACCTGTAAAAAGAGAAAAAATAACTGGTTTATACCGAAATTCTTACAGTAGGCGAGCAAGTTAAGCAAACATATTTTACGTATTCCCGTATGCGTAAATCCCTTAAATTATTATTTTTCCGGCGTCACTCTGACGACCAAGTTCGACAATAATTCGATATTCCAAATACTGTTGGCGAAGTACGATAATTTAGCGAACATAAAAATCAATTTTCCTTTCGCAGCAATCTTTGACAAGGTTATCACATGGATGTTGTTAAAATAAAAATCGCATCTTACAAATATCCATGAAGCTTGCCCGAAATGGGGGGAAATTTCCGCGCAGTTATCTGCTTGGCGTTTTGCCCCAGGAAATAGGATCGTCACGCAATATAGGCTTGGAATGAGAAACGACTTCATACGAAGAAGGTTCACCTCTGCACCGGGATTTATATTGCTGAATGATCTTTCGCCATCTTTTGTTATGGCTCGGGAGACGAATCTACGAATTCTGCGAACCAAACCTTGACCAAGCTTCGGAAGCCCTGAACGAATTCGAGAATAACGTTGCTCAGATTTCCTCAAGCGCCGGGGAGTCTGACGTTCCTACCTTATTTCGGATCTGACAATGTTCTTCTTTGAATCCATGCGTTCGTAAAAATAGACGAGTCATTTTCCTCCACAATTTCCAGCGACGACCTATCCTGGTTCGTCAAATGCATCTCGTGAAAAGGGATGTGATTTCGGAAACGAAAAAAAACTATGCTTTTCTGCATGACTGCTTCCATTTTCTCCAGCTCAATTCAGTGGCTTTAAAAAAATATTAAATTTAATCTGCCTAATTCAATGCATGGTTACTTCTTCGCCTCATGAAATACTGTAGGTCTCTAATTCAATATAAATTAATTTCAGGACACCAAAAATATGCTTTTAGAAAAACGATACTCGAAAAAAGCTAACTTTTTCAGTTCACGTGCATAGCGTGACTTCCATTTGTTGAATTTGATGCAAAAAGTTTTTTGAAATCCAGCAACTAAAGATAGAAGATGGGATGAGGAAGTCCGCCATGCTGCATTGTACTGCAGTTCTGGATTTCCCATGCTTTCATATATTCAGCCACATTGAATTAAGAAACTAGTGAGTTCATTTCACCATATTTGTAATAACCATCGGTTGAAGGAAGCTTGGGTATAAATGAATTTCGACAACCTCGAAATGCCCATGCTGTATTCGTATTTGTAAGACGCTAGGCATTCGAATCTTAGGAAGCAGTCGGTCCTGAATTCACATGATATTTCCTATTAAAATTCTATGTTAAGAAAGAGTCTAATTTTTTACCAGGCCATACTTTAGGGGTAAGTTGGAGTTGAATGAGGGATATGCATGATGTCCCTCATGCATGAAACGTACTTTTACATTGGGCACGCAGGGATGGCTCCAAGAATCCAACATACTAATTTTCTTTCTCCGTAGAAACCGTTTATTTTCTTTGCTTAATTATCCGTGCGAAATTTCAGAAAAAGTTGAATTAAAATTTACTGCATGTGCCATGATGATACCCAAAGGACTCCACTTCGAGAAAATTCCCCGCGTTTCGACTTCTGTGCGGATTTTAAGCACACATCGTCGTTCGAAATAATCTTCCTCATACGCCCAAGCCTGGAAAAGAAAACATTGCCGGCGGAAATCAGTTTATAGAGCTGGCACATGTCGGGGAAAAAAGATGTGGGGATTACAGAATTTTCATGCTAAGGTCTAAGAACAAAATTTGAAGCATTATATAACCTTCTCGGGTCTTTTCTTAGATTCATTCATTGTTTTTATCTTGATTTTGTATGAATAGTATTTTGCACCATCAAGTAAAGCTATGCAATCACATTCTACAAAGGCTTGAATCCTCGATTTTACAACTGGCTGTACTGTTGATCAGAACTTCAGCTCAGAAACTGCTTGACATCGCCAATTTCTCTAATTCTGTCAGATTTAGATTTTTAAAATTGCATGAATAAAATGAAGTGAGAAAGTCTGCTCAAAAAATTGAACAGAACTTAATTAAAACATTCAATAAATGTTCAAGAGTGCTGTTATTCATTCACTATTATCTGCATGTGTCAAACGTTTTAAATCTTCGAATGCGGTTGCTAAAAGTTAATCTTCAGCACTGTGAATGTCTAAAATTAGAATTGCATTAAAGCTTCCGCATTGAGATAATCTGCTCACGCGGGATTCGCAAGATCCGGAAGCAAAATACGATGAGTTTCAAAGATCCACATATATAGGTCATGAATGCGTTTCTGGTTGAAATGCTTGAGCGTTATTTTGGTGCCGTTCTTAGATTGAATCGGAATATGCCGTTCTTCGACAAAGCCGAAGTTGGGGGGAAATGTCATCAGTCATTCAAGTACTGTTCTGCGCAGAAATTTGAAAGTTTGCAAAGCTTGGACCACAGAACTTCCCGCACAATTTAAATAAAATATCCAGTCTAGACTCCGCTAGAGATACGGCCATCGCAGCCGTTGCATTAATATATGTATTCCCTGACTGATTATTTGGATGAAGCAACTGAAAATTAGTCGAACGCATTCTCAGGTGAGGAGTATTAAGTTACCTCACGAGACAGGGGACTGAGCAGGGCACTCAAGTTTAGATTGCCCGGATTGCTTGGAACGGAAATTCCGCCAAGACCAACATTTCCGTCGTCGTGAGATCTTCGAAGTTGTGCCGATTGCTGTAGATGTTCCACAATAGGCCGGCTAACGAGGACGTCACTCTGCGCCAGAAAAGAGAGGACTCAACAGACAGCTCTGAGTGAAACGAGGATTGGCAGTACGGAAGAGGGACTCAATCTCTGTTCCAGAGCGTGGAACATTGGTTCGGCAAATTAGGACGAGTTGATTTAATTATCTCTTAATCTAGCTTAATAAACCACAGTGCCTTTTCTTTACATTTATCCAGTCAGATTGGTTGTCCAGAGCCGCGAGCGGGAAATCAACGAAATCCCAGATCACGCAGATATTCATCAGGGCAGTGACTTTTAGCGCAGTTATTGTTTCAAAATGTTGCTCGGAATCACGAAAGCAAACGCCTGTCCACAAGTAATTCTCGAACTGAACCAAAATCGCGAGGCTGGCAGTATATTCTGCAAACCTGCGTATTCAAATAGAGTTTTGATGAATGGCCGCTTCGGAATTGAATCGTCAGAACGCGGATAATTCCGTTGAGGCCCTGACTTTCAAATCCACGCTGCAGTCAATAATCCCGTCGACCAAAACTTTTGAATAGTTGAGTAACTGCTGCGCCAACTCAATTCCCTTCGGGGCCCTGCGGCGAGATTTGGTTCTGATCTGAGCATGAGATGGGCTCTGCCAAAATACGTGTACTCGCACCAATCCAATTTCCTTCGCAACAGGTTCCGTCGAGCCCGAAGTCCTGAATGTGGTCCACAAAAAGTAATTTCTTTTCGCCGAAAATTTTCCATAAAAGTAGGCACCGCATGTGAAGAATCCGAGCCACATTTCTGAACTTTGTCGAAGAAAATTTGATGGCACAGAACATGGATTTATCGTCGGAAGAGCGCACGCATTTCAATATTCCACTAAGCGTTTTTGCTTCGGCATATTTTCAAGAATATCTTGGTACGTTTTCAACGGTTGCTCGCTTATCTGCTTGATCAATTTTCTGATGAAACAGCGAATCTATATGGACGGCGCAAACATCTGATCCTTCGTATAGATGTTATGAAACTCCGCAGGGAACGGCTCCCATAAGTCCAAGAAATGCGCCATTTTTATCGCTATGACAATTACTTTCATCCACCCGTAAGTTGAATAAATATGATTTCATGTCGCACGTATATACAGCTATATAGTGGAAGCGGGAATCAGCAATTTCCACGAAATTCTGACATTTTAGCCCGAATAACACAATTGAACGTGCTGATGCAAATATACTTGCACACACATTTTTCTGTGGAAAAGCATTGGTCGATGCTCACGATGACTTCCATGAACATCGGTTGGACTTGCATTTGAATCAGGTCATGCTTTCATTGATCCACATTACTTGCAAATTAACTCGAAATCTCATGGAAAAGCCGGATTCGAAAATCATCATAGCAGTATGGATCAAACATGGGAAAGCGAGGGACAGCTTGTCGAATTTTCTTTTGCGAACCGCTAGAAAAATACAGTATATGCCAAATATAATGGATCCATATTTCTGCGTGACCTTCAAGAAAGCTGTATCCCCGGCCGGATTTTCTCAAAGACTGCTTTTAGCACTTGAGCGATGAGATCCCTTCAAGGCTTCAGGTTACGGCAGCACACGTCGCAGCCCATGGCAACCAGGCACGGACGGAACAGTGCCACAAAATTATTAATGGAATTTTAACCACGCCGTTTCCACCGTGGCATCCAGTGATAACTGATGCAGAATTCCATCAAACAATACCTTTCATCCCTTCTGCTACGATAACACAATTGCGGTGATCAATCATTTTCTTGCAACAAGAGAGACCAGATACGGTTATATGTTGCATTAACCCAGTTCACCCATTCGAGGATGAACTTCGGTTCAGATACAATATTTATGCATTCTGGACGTCGGAGGAAATAGGCATCCTTCGTATCAAAGGAAAACATCAACCTAGAAATCTTCGCATTCCAGTTTTTCTCGAACGCAAAGGAAAAGCAAAAATTTGACCCCGAGCTCATTTGACGCATCCCCCTTTCCGTATTAAATAACCGAAATAATTGTCGTGCAAAGCATTCGGAATATTGTTCGAGGAGGAAGTTCATTGTAGTCATGATGTGTAGATTAACAACGTAATGTATTCAAAATCGTAACACAAGAGTCAGCACGCGGTAACGGCTCAGCGATTCAATTTGATATACAGAACGTGTGAGGAACTTGGTTAAAATTGTTGAAGATTTCATTAAAAGGCAATGAGTTCCACATCTAGGTGGAAAAGTATAAGGTGATGCACTGTACTGACCTTAAATGGATGTGAAAATAGTGAGTCATATGAAGATTCCACAGTGTGCAATACCTATGTCCTGCTTGAGCATAAAAGCTAGGGAAGTTCGCCATTCCACAAACGCTTCCTGAAGCACGAGTTCTTGGTACACTTTTTAATGGCTTCCTTCAACAATGGAACACAAGAGTCTCCGTAAATAAAATGAAAAAATTAATTCCTAAAATCAAATGTATTTGCGGATGCGTAAATCTTCGTGTTTTAATTCACATCAACTGTTTCATGGACGATACATTGAAAAACCAATGCCTCAATTTTGGATGACAGTTCGACACCTTCACTATGAGTGAAAAAATATGCTTCTCATTATTCTTGCGAATTTAGAGCCCTTCAACATCATTCATGAATGATGAATACTACATATGTTTTGGCAAGATTCCGATTATTTTTCATATTTGACCAAAATGTCAAAGTTTTCTCCATTTTTTTAAATACTTGTTTTTACCGTTTCCGAATTTCAATGAAATCCAAACTCGTTTCATCACGTGGTAACGGCTCAGCGATTCAATTTGATATACAGAACGTGTGAGGAACTTGGTTAAAATTGTTGAAGATTTCATTAAAAGGCAATGAGTTCCACATCTAGGTGGAAAAGTATAAGGTGATGCACTGTACTGACCTTAAATGGATGTGAAAATAGTGAGTCATATGAAGATTCCACAGTGTGCAATACCTATGTCCTGCTTGAGCATAAAAGCTAGGGAAGTTCGCCATTCCACAAACGCTTCCTGAAGCACGAGTTCTTGGTACACTTTTTAATGGCTTCTTTCAACAATGGAACACAAGAGTCTCCGTAAATAAAATAAAAAAATTAATTCTTAAAATCAAATGTATTTGCGGATGCGTAAATCTTCGTGTTTGAATTCACATCAACTGTTCCATGGACGATACATTCAAAAACCAATGCCTCAATTTTGGATGACAGTTCGACACCTTCACTATGAGTGAAAAAATATGCCTCTCATTATTCTTGCGAATTTAGAGCCCTTCAACATCATTCATGAATGATGAATACTGCATATGTTTTGGCAAGATTCCGATTATTTTTCATATTTGACCAAAATGTCAAAGTTTTCTCCATTTTTTTAAATACTTGTTTTTACCGTTTCCGAATTTCAATGAAATCCAAACTCGTTTCATCACGCATAAGCACACATTTCATTACGCATACCGCAGGTGCTATTATAGTGCTTTTCTAGTGTAAACCTGAAAATTCAATTTTGAATTTACCAGACGTGTCCTTCCCATCCGATCTGGCACACATCACTGCGCCAGGCAGATTCTCTGGAAAATTAAAATCACTGAGAAATTTCAAATTTTGAAGTGTTTAAAGTTGAAAGCACCGTCGTGGACACCCAGGGAACGCGTATTAATTATAGTACTGTACTGCACTGTGCTTGATGGACCATTTGCGAAAATAATTATGGACGTCAGTTTACACGCTCGAACTTCTGGCATAATTTATGCATACGGTTACAATAAATTCGAATACTCCTTGAAGCTTCGATTTTAGCAGACAGTTTTTCTTTCATGTAACGGTCGTATTCTTTTTAAAGCACGGCAGAAATCATTCTATTCAGATTGCATTTACCAGAATCATCAAATATAACGAAGTGTCACGTACAAAAAGTTCTTTAAAAAATTGGAATGTTGACGACATCTCTTCAGAAAAACTTTTCTATATTTTTCAGGAATCAATAATTTATTAGCTTAGAATGTCATAATTGCATTCCGGGCAATCGAAACAATAACATACTTTCTCCTAATAGTGCGCTTTTTATCTGACAGCCATTCAAATTTTTTAGATGTTTGTTTTAAAGCCGAGGATAATCAAATTTCTGCATCAGCAATTATTTTTACTCGTTTTTCTCATGAAATACCGTACTTATTTTAATCGCCGTTAAAGAACATTGTCATCTACATGCATCCATGGATGCAACAAATTTTTAAATTTCGGGGATTGAGATGACCTAGAACGAGAATGCGCAATATCATCAATGATCACGTATCAAACCACATCACGATTCAAGTATAAATTACTTCACGATTCCGAAATAATTAGGAAGTCTAATTGCGAACTAAATTTTTGGTCGGCTTCGTCAGTTCTATTTGGATTTCGAAAACGGGTTCAGCTGAACTGCTCAGATTGAAATTATTTATAATTCTCGTGGTTTTGAGGTCTAAAACAAAAACTAGGAATGCAAATACATCTACTTTCGATTAAGAAGAGATGTAACGGAAGTTAATTTTTGACAATTGAATTCAAAAAAAGCTTCAAAAACAGATTACTTTGGCAGGAAATGAGCTGCCATGTTCCATTGCAGAACCAGGTCACGGAACCGTTCTCTATCAGAGCTCTTCTTAGAGTCCGCATTGATTGCATAATCTTTTCGTAATGAGAAGCGACTTCATTTACCCTTTCACAGAAGAACTCAATTTAAATTAACGTTGAAAAGTTCTGCTCAATTATTTTCTGATCAAAAGACAAATCTCTTCTGAGATAAGTATGCGTCAAAGATTATCCATTCAGTACGAAACGTGTGTCTCAATTTGTAGATCTTGGAAAACATCCGTAGAAGATACATGATTTGACCTATACCCATCGTATAGGTAAGAACCAAGAGACAAACATTTCAAGAGTCTTCCAACTTCCGTTCACCAATGATTCTGAAGCTCAAATGGTTACCGAATTCATGTCGAAATTCTCTTGAGACAATCAATCTGTTCGTAAAGTTCTAATTGTTCAACCCCAAAAAATAGAACGAAAGATCACAAAATTGTGAGACTTCGTTTCAAAATATTGCGATATGAAATTATTTTGGATAGATAATGTTTGGATTTGAGTCATTTGAGTCAATCTCGTCATTGCATTACAGTTTATGAAAAATTTTCCAAAATAATGGTTTATAATGAGAAATAATAAAAAAATGGAGCCTAATTATTTTTATCTCTCTTGCTCTAGGTTATAATTTTTCATTGCTGGATATAGTTATGAGTGTAGCCAATTTTTAAATACACCGTATTTTAACTTCATGATGGTTTCTTTCGATGTGCAAGCATTATCCTTCTTCTCTTAAGTCTGCAATAAATTAGTAATTTCGATAAACTAAAATGAAGCAATAGGTTTAGGTCAGGCAAGATAAAACTTTGATTTGGACAGCCCCTTCTCCAAAAAGAATATAATTTCGCAATAACGGCATTATTGCACTAGCGAGGCTTACTCACATTCATTTGAGATCCCAGATTCAATTAAGCAAGCTTCCGAATCGGTGGGGTTAATAATGAAACAAATGGCTCACCATTGTAAAGCACATTCATCTGCAATAAATGGGATTTGATCAGTGTTTTTTTCGATTACAGCAATGCGTAGAGTAGTCACCCAATTTCTGCTGACATGCTTCTCACGTAAGAATCGTGAAGGGTATTTCATTGTAAAGCACATTCATCTGCAATAAATGGGATTTGATCAGTGTTTTTTTCGATTACAGCAATGCGTAGAGTAGTCACCCAATTTCTGCTGACATGCTTCTCACGTAAGAATCGTGAAGGGTATTGCACAGTTTGGACTGCTGGATATAAATTTGGTACCGCCGGTATATTCACTCGTGCCGATGCTGTATTGCGCGCTCATACCGACCTTAAAGTCAGCAGGCATCAGGTATTAGTGACAGGGATACCTCTGTTCCCTTTCTATGCTTTTCTAAGTCATCAGCAGCATTTGAGAAAAAAGAAAACAAGGGTTCACTATGGAGGTTCGGCGACAGAACTGGGATCAAGTACGTGGCTTTCAGGGTTCGCAGAAGAATGGAAGAGTTATTTTTTGTGGTAGCAATAAGGAAGACGGCGGGAACAGAATTTTATGAATACAGCATCATGACCATTTTATGAAAATAGCCTAAAAAATCATCTGCTGAAAGATTATTCCATTTTGGATGAGTATAATTAGCTACGAATTGGATGAATATTTGAGAACGATGATAGACCTGAAATCCAAATGATTCCGCATTCGAATATTCCCTCATATATAATTTACGGAACAGTATTTTGTAATCAAAAGCATAAATCGTACATTTTAAGAGAATTTAGGGCGATCCTGAATTCATGTGACCGAACTTCATCCGGCGTTAATCAGCGCATCGCAGCTCCTCGATGTTGACGAGTTCACCGTTGAACTTTCATGGCATTCGAGTGCATCTGTATACTTTTAATTAAATTTGAACAACACGGAGACGGAATGAAATTGAATCGAGAGGCTTGCTGTTTACTGAAAAGTATCCCCAGAAATTGTCACCGCTTGCTGAACTTCGAAAAATAGAAACACATTCTCTTCACCAAGCTTTCATTCATGCGTATATATGACGTAGGGCATTCCGGACACTCCCAGCACCATTAAATTACCCAAAAATAAAAAATATAGAGTTGGATTGTTTTTAGAAATACAGTTCGTGTGAAGATGTGCATTGGATGAAAATCCTTGCAGCAAATTCTCGCACGATTGATGACGTTCGAATTTCGGCGGTTGTACTCGTCTAATGGTGACTGACGTTGGCTGACTGCATGTAAGACTTCCTCTCCAGATTAAAATGTTCTTTGATTCTTATTAATCTCACTTATTTTGGGCCGTGTGTTTCGCCGTGTGATTAAAATGCTAGCATACGATTCAAGACCGAATATCAGGGCTACTGCAATTTAAATGGAGAGACGACTGATTACTGTACATTATTTTTGCCCATACATTTGAAAACTTCGTGAAACTTTAAATCCAGCAATATATGATTACCGAATGCGCAGTGTAAGAACTACTACATTCAGTAACGATGCATTGAATCCCTTTACGAAATAGAAATACAGGTCGCAGAGATTGCTTTGGCCGTAACACATCGGTACCGCTGGTGCTGCTGGGAAAAGTTCGTCCTCCCGCTTAAACGACTTTTTTCGTCCAAAAATAACAAAATTGAGGAAAAAAGACAAGCGTAAGCTGCAAAACTTGGGGTTGATATTGTAGTCATTAGAGTAATATTCACAGGAACCTGCCCGGCAACAAGCGCCATCATGGATTTGCTACATTATTTTCGGTTCTCAATTACATGTTAGGATCACTTGATGCTTTCAAATTGATCTTAATATCGGAAAAAATTGTCAGATATGATCTACCGCTATTGAAGGTGATCAAATTTAATAACAATATTTATGTATGTTCGCTGATCATCAATAATTTGACAAAATGCCTCCTTAACTCCTATTCAACTTGAACACGCAACGCAAAGCTTAGCCTCCGATTAATTCGGCGGAAGATACTGCAACTTCAAATTGTCTGGTATTTTCATGCTTCTTAAAACGCGAAAAATGTTTCGCAAGAATGAAATAGATTTCATGAAATTACCGGTATGAAGTTAATGCCAGTGAGATACGGCATCTGTGGAAGTTAGTTTTACACAGAGGAACGAGGATACGACGTAAGAGAAGATTATCTGCAATTAAATGTTGCAGGAAAAATTCAATGTGAGGTAGAATTGAGGTGAAGGAAAGCTCAAAATTGCTCAGAAAAAGGAAGCTCGGAAAAGCCGTTTCTATACTACCCCTCGAATACTGTATATATGTTGAAGCTTGTAAAGAATTTGAAAAAAAGTATTGTGCCTGATTTTCTTTACATGTGAACAGCATTGTTGGGGCATATACTGTACTGTACTTGCGTAAGTTAGTTTATCTGTCCGAGACATCATGAAAAAATGGACGAATAAATTGCATCTCCCAGTAAAATCTCTCACCAGCACCACCATCTCCATTTCTCCCGGCCCCTAAGAAATGTTTCGGATTGTTGTATAAAAAACAAGATACAGTACTCGAATATATCCAAAGTGTTCAAGTACAGGGAAATGTATGTTCAAGAGGCATGGAAGAAAATTTTGATTTTTTTTTAATCCGTAGAAATAATCTGCTGTTTGAAAAATGCATCCCTTGGATAGTCGGAATTTTCAGAAAAATGCCTGCCTCAGATCTCGGTGAAAAAGTATCGTTCAATGTCGAATGCAAAAGCAGTTGCATCTTCCTCGTGATTAAACCCAGACGCCCCACGATTCCGTGGGCGGCGACCTCATTTTTTCCAGGAAAGTTTGCGGAAGACGTGCGAAGAGCTTGAAAGACAGAAGCCAGCTTTATTTTGTTATGGTGCTGTGGTTCGCGACAGCAGCGAAAAACGCAGCGAGAAAGTCGGGTTACCAGCGGATGGGCAGCATACCGTCTCTGCTGTACCTGGTAACAGCGGTTATGGCGATCGCCTCGGCGACGTCGCTGAAGGATGTTCGCCCAAGGAGGGAGAAGTGTCTCAAGACGCTCCCTGGTGAGTTGCCCGACCGTGGTTGCGTGAAGATTGCATCGACGGATTCGCGGAGAGCTTCGAAGGCTATCCGCGTATTTCCCAAAGGCTTCTCATTTAGTATTACGTGATGCTGGATAAATAAAAATGAGCAAATGTCTCAAAAATTTTCAAAACCCACGATCGAATCATCAGGTACATTACTCGGATCGACTCGTAATACGAGTCCCGTCATATATCCCCCAGTGCTGAGCAAGCTTTTATCCAAATAAAGTCCGAATTTTCCCCAAATTAAAAAACTCATCCAAAAGTCATCCAAAATAAGTTGGATGGGTTTTGTATGAAAATCGGAGAAGTTGTCCGATTTTGGTCAAAATTTATCCCAGCCCACTTGTCCGAATGTTGTCCGATTTTGGCAAGATTCTGGGATAAGTTGGTTTGAATAACTTTAGGACAAAAAAGGATATTTTCTTGCTCATCTGTTAAGTCATTTAGTCGCTGTTGAATCCGTCCTACTCATGTCCCTGCGGGGATTCCACAAAGCGTAATTATTTTCGTGAATAATTTAAATAATTGCTCTTCAAGCTATTCTTGAAATAAAGCTGTAGACGTTATAGTCGGAATTAAGGAGCACATTTTCGCCTTTTCCAGTCGTCAAAAGAATTCTCAGAATTTACAGGTTCGCAGATATTCTTTTATGATTTTGCCTGCATGTCTGTGAGCATGAAACTTGAAAAAGGAGCGCTTGCATAATCGATTAAAGGGCGAATATGCTGAATTTTCCTTTTTCCAATATATGTTGTGATTTCCTGTGCATACCATTAGTTTACCAGCATGCGGTGGTAGAAGCTAATGAGTAGCTGTTGAGGGAAACACGGCCCGAAGGAGATTCACAAAATTGTGCTCTTTTTCCACAGAGATAAACCCAAAGAGACACTTTTATGTAGACGATCAAACGCTGGGGATAAAATTAGAGACGTCGAATAGGATCCCTCATCAAATAGCGACCTACATAGTGAAAATCCTTCTGGAGGAGATGAGCGGCTATGACGATGTCGAGATCGAAATCAGGAACGACAATTTCAACGCACGAAAAATCGTGCAACGAATAGCGGCTTTTGAGAAATGTCAGGATTTATGGTGAGCGCTTCGCCGGGGTCAGCCTCACCCTTGTGGGAAAGGGCAATGTCGAGATGGATGGAAAGAAGCACCATGCTCTTTTTTGTTGCTGTCGTTCTATAGCTGCGAGGAGTTGGACGGGAACCCCAACGCGCCCCATCCCGTTCCGGATACTATGGTCAATCTGGAAGTCTGGTTGCCACCCGGAGATTCAATAGAGGACTGGGCGAGCAACGACTTCATCGTCGATGCTGGTCCTCTCGGCCCAAGTGGAAGGTGCGGAAGAACGTTTAGTAACTTAATTCAACAAACATGAGCATCGGTCTTGTTTTGACTATCACGTGCAGGTCTTGTTTAATCCAAAATGCTAAATTTTAAAAAATTTAAAACTGATCAGAGCGATAGAAAAAGAACCAATCAATTCACATTTTAATAACTTACACAACACCACATGCTAACGTATAACTCGTAAAATTTCGACACACATTATTCAATTATGGTCCTCGTGAATCTACTGGGTGTTTGAGCATTGTTGTATCAGCGTGCAAGAATTTAAGACTGATGTTGTTTTTTTTCGGTTGAAAAGAAGCTGTCCAGCGACGGATGCACAAAGGAAAAATATGAACAGCGAATCATCGATCGCTGACGGCCATTAATACTAAAATCTTCATCAAAAGCCATCCGTCTGACTGAAACAAAATGCTTCAACTGCGGAACTATGTGCAGTTTACATCTCGCAAAAATATAACGCTATACATAAATCAAGAGCAGGAATTACTAAAAGTGAATAACTTACTTCAGCTTGAGACCCACAGCATTCGATCGAATAGAGAATTCTATATTTTTTTCCTTTATGATAGCAATTGAATCTCTCTTCACATCGAGAGCGCATTTCACAAGTTCGAAACTGCCTCTTCAAAATCTAGGAGTTTCGATGGCCGGAGAAATCACATGCCACAAAATGAGAAAGTACCCAAATACTTTAAATATTTCGGGGATTTCGGATCTCCAGATTTCAGATGTCCTCGAAGGAAAGTGCTGGATTGGTCTAAAAAGATCACGTAAAGATTTTGTTAAACCTTCGCCTGATATTCTCGATCCCACAAGACTCCATATGTATGTCAAGACTTTAAGAGAAAACTCGATTTTTCTGAAGGTTGATGTGGCTTTTTTGGACTCCTTTGAAAGAAGAAGGGCCCGTCATTGGGCATTGGAAAGTTTTCCAAGATCACAGAAGCGCCTCTCAATTTGCAGCTGACGAGTCAGAATTGGAATTGCTAGAGCGACTCTCTTTCGATTCAACAACCGGGACGTAAGAAATATCCACTTATTTTCTCTCGAATACCAGAAGGAATATCACAAATGTTCAATACAATTAATCTTCAAATAATTTCTCCCTGGGTTATCATGATTCTAAAAATCATAGAGGAATCAGTAAATTTTCATTTTTGAGAGAACGCTTTAAAGGATTCTTTCGTTCTTGGCGAAATATGAATAATTTACCAGAAAGTATTCTTCTTGGAATTGTTTTCTGTAATCAGCGACATGACGCATTGGAAAAGTTTTAATTGCAGTTTTATGATCTAAGCTGGTCCTTACATTATTCCGGCATATTTTCTCACAAGTTCACTCAAGCCAATTCAATTTAACACGCATGCAATTTTTTTTTTGTTGAAGTCATCAGGTGGATATTTTACTGAACTCGGCACCTAATCGTTGGCTTGAACTTTGGGAACTCGTTTTATTATACGCTATAGTCTACAGCTAACGATCTCTACGTTTTTCACCTCTCAGTCACCATTGCACTTCCATAAATTGCAATCGCGGGATTTTCGTGCCGACGGAGTGCCATCCGCGAACGGACGAGCTAGTAGAGCAAACTTACTTCCTCGACTCTGAATGTGCTCTTCTTGTCGCCGGATCTTTCAACGTCTCCTCCTTCCTAATCGACCACATAGAGCTACTCAGGCTGAAGGTCCAAGTGATATGGATCGGGGACGACCTCGAGGGATACGTCAGGGACAAAATCAGGGAACAGAAAACTGTCTTGTTCTTTCATCACACCCAGGCTTTGTTGTTCTTCGACCATGAGCTGTCGTTTAGGAATTTCTCGCACGTTTTGATGCCGCTGTGCTTTCATCTCACGCGTCTCCATCACAATGATCCTCTGAATGCTAGTGATGCCGTGAAGGATTGCAAATATGAGCTGAACACATTTCGCAAGATTGTTTGGGCGAAACTGGAGCGTGGTGCTCCTGAAGCTTTCGGGGTACGTACTAATTATCGCGATGAAAAGTATATACACGGGTTCTGAGAGGGTTCGCGTTGTCTTCCGAATCGAGTTTCGTCTTTTTCTGGAACTTCTCACACATATTTAAGGGATATTTTGGGTAAAAATTCGAAGCATTGGATTTAAATCGTATTCTATATTCTGGTCTCATAAGGATGCCGTTTGAGGTGGATTATCGGTGAAATTCCATTCATCAAACAAAACATATCCCTATACGGCCACTAGGAAATGAAACGTTTTTTTTTAAATTCAATTAAAAAACACCACAAGCGAAGAATTCCAAGTCATGTAAGTGAATTTGGGGCAATTGAGCAGAAGATAGTATGATGAGATGAGATCGGACATGGAAGACAATCAAACGTGGGTCGATATTTCGCGTTGTCTTCCGAATCGAGTTTCGTCTTTTTCTGGAACTTCTCACACATATTTAAGGGATATTTTGGGTAAAAATTCGAAGCATTGGATTTAAATCGTATTCTATATTCTGGTCTCATAAGGATGAAATTCCATTCATCAAACAAAACATATCCCTATACGGCCACTAGGAAATGAAACGTTTTTTTTTTAATTCAATTAAAAAACACCACAAGCGAAGAATTCCAAGTCATGTAAGTGAATTTGGGGCAATTGAGCAGAAGATAGTATGATGAGATGAGATCGGACATGGAAGACAATCAAACGTGGGTCGATATTTATTCAAAATATACGGGTATCGACATTTTTCGCTGCTTCAATTGCATTACATATCGTACTTGAACATAATGGATACAAAAGTAACGAATAAATATACAATATTACCAATACGAGATCCACCGGACTATTCATTGAGTTGATATACACAAATACAAATCAATTCGGCCACAGATGCAGTATTCTTTGAGGTTATTTTTGAAATAATTTCATTCAGAAAACTGAAACCAGCAAGTTCATACTCATACATTTTACAGTATTTTTATTCTATTTCCGGACATTGTAGTATTAAAGATCGCGGCTCACCAACGTGTTGCAACAAATTTATGCTGCTGCGAGTACTTAAAAGGAACTTTTTAAAGTATTGATAAATGTTGTAAGTGATGCAAATAAAAAACATATATATATATATATTCTTGGAACTTCTTCGACAGGCTCAATGAAACATGCAAATTCATTTTGAACAGCGGGTGGAATCTCTATGAGTTCAGCATATGAAAAAGACGAGAAAAACAGCAAAGTAAAAGCAATTTGCATAGAATGGAACAGTTGGGTTCCAGTGCGAAATGAGACGGCATAATGGAATTCACCCCGCTATTCTTCAGCATCTGCTTTGAAATCATTGACAATCTTATGTTACTAGCTCCAAGAATCTGCATCAGTTTGTATCGAATATTTTTTTTCATGCCTTATCCTTTTGTTTTAACGTCTAAAAGGCTTCCCCGTGATGGAATACTACTGTTGTGAAGATGGGATAGCTCACTTTAGCATGCACCCCAGACCATAAGCAACCTTTTATATCTTCATTCAAATTTATAATTTTTTTAGAAGTTAGGGATCATTTATTTTCTCTTCAATTACCTGAAGGATTTCCATGAGATCAGAACTGAAACAAAATCTACAGCTCCAGAATGCCGGACGGGAACAAACCTATTTTCCAAGAACGTAATGAAAATGTTCAGGTATCCTAATTTGTCTTCTGATTTCGGAGAGAAAAATGCGTGCATTTATATTTATTAGAGAACCTCTTCTTGTGGTCAGATATTCTAAAGATATTTGTCCAATTCGCCGCAAATCTGTTCTCAATGAAAAAGCTTAGTTCTTTGGCATTTTCAGGATACTAATTTTGGTGGCCAGGCTTACTTTCAGTAATTTTCAACAATTTATCATTGCTGCGACATATGCGATGCTTTTAGTCTTTATGATCTATCGTTGGAAGTCATCTTCCCTTCTCGTCTAACGCTCAAATATCATTTTTGCTCGTCCGCGTCAGGTGGTATCCAGTTTATCATTCAATCAAGAAGAGTACGACGACCTGCTGAAACTGTACGTCACGAAGAAAGGGTCTGTTGCAGACACGGCCTGCAAATGGCTGCTGGAAAAGGGTCGATACAAATGGAGCCATGCACAGAATATGAACCAAACCAGCATTCATAGAACCACCACTTTGTACCTTGGAGGAATTTTTCCGTTCTCCGGCAGTCATCGAACAGCCGTTGGCGTAGTTCCAGGTGCGCACACATGATCATTAGCTCAGTACTGTACTGCAAGCACTCTTCCTGCAGCATCAATGATTCGCAGTGACGACATGTTCTTGATGGAAGTAGCTTCTGCTGAAAAATGATCAAACTCGATTAATCGATTCCAGATGAATGAAAACTTCCGAAGTCGGGTTATATAAGCATCATCTCCTTGAGCCCAGCTGCAAAAAAGTTTCAGCGCATAGAATTTTCTTTTGCGTTGAAGATTAAACGAAAAGATTTTTGCGTGACTGAAACTGTATATGTTCTCAAGCTTTATGCCATCAATATTTCATTTCTACGAATTGAGACCTCAGTTTAATGCCAGTAGAGTTTAAAACTGAATTTGGCACCATCATCCGTATATATGCATATCTTGGCAATAATAAGCAAGGGTGGCATTACATTGAGGGTAATTTGTATGTTCTATCCACATAGTTCGGAAGGTGTGCGTGACATGAAATTTTTGTGCCAAAAAAATTGGGAGCACTATATTGTCGGTTTACTATACAATACCACTACTAATAGTCCGTTAATTTTTTTGCTGAAGGTGTATCAATTGATGCAAAAAAATATTAGTAGTCGTTTTGGCGAATGAACCGATGAAGAGCATCATTGCTGCTTCCTCCAATACGGGTTCGAAAGATTTAGAATATTTATTTTTATTTTCAACGTGTGCCATACCCATTGTGGGACTTCGATGCGGAAATTGCAAAACAATTTTTTTTTCGAGTTGGCAGCATTCTTCATCTTACGGGTAATTTTGTGCAAGCATTCCAGAGTAAATCTAGTATTTGTAAATTATAAGTTCGTTTTCAAATAAATGATGCAATCCACACTCATCTGTGGATTTAATATTCCCCAGAAGTCAGTCATATACAATGATCGCGGAGCTTGCACTGCCTCATCTCGGAACACAGCAGTTATTGTTCCGTGTAATTTATTTTTGAAAATTTCTCTATACGACGAAATTTCGAAGAAAAGTCCTCTTCTGAAGAAAATAGCAAAACAGGTAATGTATAGCGAAGCGATTTTATGCTCCATTTCGCCGAAACAAGGAAATCCTTTATCATCCTTCCATACATAAATAGGAAATGATTTTTATCCTCTCACTGGCATACCCCGCAGCTGCGATGATGGCCGTGAACTCTGTCAACCAGAACAAGACTGTTTTGCCGGACCATAAGCTTGAACTGATGATGTTGGACGGACAGTGTCAAGCGGATATGGTGATGATGTCGTTCATCGAGTACATCACCTACAAATACTTCAGCAGAATGGTCGGCATTCTAGGTGAGTATGTTCGACGCAGGGCCGCGATCAGCATATAAACTACTACGCAAATTCTGATCTTATAAGTACAGTTTTGCGTAATTTTAAAAGGGCGGAAAAGAAAATGAATGCAGGAGCAGCGGAGAACTTCGAAATTCTCCGTGGACGCGAAGCGTTGAAAACGCATCAAAAAATGTCGAAATTCTAATGCATGGGTACATCAGACTAACCCCACGGGATTTTCTTGTGCATATACCCACGCATCGAGGGTAGATAATTCAAAGTGGATAAGGAAGTACAGTATCAGAAAGAGCTGATGGAGCATGTGCTGTTCTTCTCAACAGGTCCCGCGTGTTCGAACACACTAGAACCCATTGCGGGGGTGTCCAAGCATTTCAAAACAGTCGTGATTAGCTACAGCGCCGAGGGAGCGGCATTTGCGGACCAGAAACGGTTCCCGTACTTTTTCCGCACGATCGGTGAAAATCAGCAGTTCAGGTGAGATGCGATGCAGTGTACACACAATCATTTTGTCGACCATAAATACGGAAGGAATGGTCCTGAAAGATCTTCTCAGTACTTTAAAGGCAACGTAGAAATCTCCAAAAAAATCTGTCGTCTGACGGAAAACAAATAACAAGTAAAGTGAAGGGCTTTATAACCGAAGTTCACGAATAAATATCCTGTGATATCATCACCAAGCTTTTAATCCAGCTTTGCTTGAATCCCGAAAGATATTCTTCAATTACTACTATCAATTTGCTGAGTTCTCGTCATCTCTACTGATATTTTGGGTACCATTCACATCCACTATATTGAGGACATAAACCTAAAAAATTATAATTAGGGACATGGTTTCCAGACATGGGAGCTGTCAATGAAAAATTCATTGATTGGAAATATGCTTCAGCGCCTAAACTGGATGAAATGTCATAAATCAAGGAAATGGTTTGGATAAACCCTACTTTTTAGTAGTAAATAATTGGTTGCACATCAAATTTTATGATTTCTGTCTCTATTTCAAATTGAGTGAGTAAAAAATTAAAATTGTAGTTCGGAAATCTTTGAACACTACTCTGAATATTATGAACCTAATGAAAAAAAAATTAAAAAGGAAAGCAATGCTGTCCAAGACCCGTGAAGCAATCGTCGTACACTTCCTGGAAGGTATTCCGCTGAAACATATCATCCGAACACGTTTAAAAGCCATGATTTTAGCGAGTGCTTGAATACAGGCATAAGATCATTATTGCCCTCGAGGTATTTTTGTGGAACACGCGTACATGAGAAGCCTGAGATGAACTGATTTGAAGCTCCTTTTCACATTTTAAAAAATCTGAAAAAAAAACTTGCAATCGAGGAAAGTATCGTTTCATGGTAAAATGCCGAAGGGCTGCAGAACGTCAGCTAAACGGAAGCATATATATTTATGCTTTCAGCGATGTCTACCTCCAGCTATTCCGGAAGCTAGGCTGGGCGCGTGTCGCATCGTTGACTGAAGACGGAACGAAATACTCGGAATATTTATCGCAAGTACAAGACTACCTCGTTTCGAACAACATAACGTTTGTGGCCAATCGGAAATTCCCGCGGATGCGAAGCTCACAAAACATGTCCCAGGCAAGTGAACGAGTTAATGCCCATTCAAATGAAGTACAGCAAAACTGTGATTTTAATTCAATTGTTCACTGGGTAGAAAATTGCTGCTTTCATTAGCAGCCTTCCAAACTGGATTTCTTGTATTTTCACCAACTTTTCCTTGGCAGCACACAAAACGTTTATCCGCTCAAAAGTCTTTGTATATTCCCGCTAATTGAGGTTCTCAGGATGAGTCAGGACTCAGTCATTACTTTTAGCGCATTGCACGATTTTTCTGTCACTATTCTGTTATGTCCTCATGGGAAATATAGTGGTAGCGACGATGTTTCCTGATCGTTCCAATGCATGTCGTCTCAGATAAAATGGGATGTGGTGAGTGCATGTTTGACTGAGTACCTTTATCTCCAAAAAAAAATTGAACCATGTAATTTGCAAGATTTGTTCGAACGGGTAGCATCCGTTCATGACCAAGCCCTAAAGATTGTGACACTCACATTTAATACTCTTAAGGTACTTCCGGGATTATTACAGTACCGAGGATGTAGGTTGGAATAACATGTGATTGGATTTTTACGCGTGGGAAGATGATTTCGTAAGTTTCGTGCGAATGCGTCATTTTTTTCGATTTTCAGTACCTCGATGAGTTGAAGGCGAAATCAGTGAGGATCATAATTGCGGATTTTTACGCATCAGCCGCGCGGGCTGTGATGTGTGGTGCTTATCAGAAACGGATGACTGCAGCTGACGGCTATGTTTGGTTCCTCCCTCGCTGGTACGCATCCGACTGGTACGACACCGATTCATACAACTACAATGCGACGGAGGAGGAAATCGTCAGATGCTCCACCAGTGAAATGGTCGAGGTGAGCTTCGTTTGACAACTCAATTATCGAGGGAATATACATGGCAGGGAATCGCTGCTGGTTTGATTTGCCGCAGGCTCTGGACGGCCACTTGTCCCTGACGTACTCGTATTTCGCCGATGACGAGGACATAATGCAGGAAAACATATCAGTCCAAGAGTGGCGGAAGAAATATCTCGACGCTTGCCAAAACCCAAACGTCGCGGTGAGTGCGCACGTATATACATTTGATACAACGAGATTGTTCGTTTCTATCACAGCGAACGAATGCATTACTTAATTTCTCGCCAATTTTTTTTAGTTACGAGAGCTGTTTACACGCTTGCAATATTTGCATTAAATCTCCGCTTGTGCTTGAGCAACACGCTAAGAGCGTGTTTCTGTAGCATCTGTTTATTCGCTCAGTCGCGAGTGCTGCGCCATTTCATCAACGTCGTAAAAACATTTCCGCTAAGGTTCCACATACGTGCATCTCATCGAGAATACTCGACGATATGAATTTTCACTTTCCGAAAAATTCTCCAGGGACAAATACGATGTATATTAGTAGGTAAGACGGAGTGATTCGTGGGCTTTACGAGACCAACATAAATATTAACATTATTTGCAGAGGTTACGAGTTGCCCGAGTAGATATGAAATTTGTGCCGAAGAAAGATGCGAGGGTTTCGTGGCATCATTCAGCTTACCGCGAGTTCACGGCTCCAGAGGGAGGAAAGGTAGAACTTTTGGGCTTTTTGAGAACGCCCGAACAATGGATGTGAATTGACGGCATCTGTAGGAAGATCATTTCCTTTCTTTTGTCTGGTGGATGAGTACTGAACTGTGACCTGCGTAATTTGCCCTGTAAAGGCCGACCATGTTCTCTTTCCTTCCCCACAGAAGCGAAACATTAGTTGGAACGATGCGAGGAGTTATCCGTCCTTTCTCCGTCATCCCTTCATTTAGTACGAATTTCGTAAATGCTCATTTGTAAATCCCTGGAATATGTGCTTTTAGTCTATTAGTAAGCGTATTAACCACTGTTTTAGTGCGTCATGGCTAATTATGGCACACGTGCTACTGCTCCAAAGCTCATCAGAGTCCATTGCTAAACCTTTGTGGATGGAACTTCGTTTCTTTTTGGGCTTCGAAATGACCACATTTTTGAACGACGCACGGCTCGTCATAATTAGTTAAGGTGATATACGCTCCACTGGTCCGGGAGAATCTAATCTTGACGAAGTCTGTCTGTTTGACGCCTACACGGATACTGCCGCAAATGAACTGAGCCAGCAGGACAAAAGCAATAGGACATTCGTGCAATACAGAAAGAATTGCTCCGAGTTCGCGCTCATACCTTCAGTTTTCATCGCGCTGCGTAGACGTGTCCACGAGCGAATTGCCCACTTCGAAGTAGAGAAAAAGCTCACCATTTTGCTCAGTTATATGGCGGGGTTAACGTCCGGTAAAGAGTGGAGACGCTCTTGAAATAGGTGCGTAACTTTGCTTTATTGCTCAGGGGATAAAGCGGGATTCCTTCCTCGGAAGCTATGTCATATATTCCAACTCCTTGAGGTAATCGATTTGGGGAGATCAAGTCGATTTCCCCCCTTTTCGTGGTACCGAACTTCTTCAAGAATACCTGGAACTGCTGCACGCATCTAGATGGCGCTGCATTGCAGTTCATTCTGATACTAGATACAATTTAAGTGACTGTGAATGCACTGCTTCGCTGTAGCTGAAGCTTTTCGAGGGCCTATTTATGTTGAGCTCATCAGGTTTTAAAAATGCTCAGATTATTACCAGTTACGACTAGATTTCAACTATAGATGGACATGTTATATCTTCCAAATTACGAGCACTGAATAGAACGTGGTGATGCTATTACGTGGCAATTACTTTGCTGTAGACATCAAGGAAAATTCGTTAAACCGACTTGTAGTACATCAAATCACCGATTACAGTATTTTCAACGTTCGTAGAAGAAAACCGTGCAGCATCCAGTTCGAATGCCTTCATTATACGAGGGTTCTAACAAAAGTTCTCAGAGTCGGCCACAAGCCTTCACCGGAGGCAGACGTGCATTTTTTTATTGGATTCCTCATCCTATTTCTGGCCTAGAGCCTTTTTTTTTATCCCCAGACAAAACTGGAGACTCTAAAAAAATTCGAATGAGTGGTATCCATTGCTGTGCCCTGCACCCATGACAAAAGAGCAGCTGCGCACATTCATGCTGTACAATTTCCGCTGTGGTTTGAAAGCCGCTTTTGTGGTTTTCAGCTGTGGTTCTCATTTGAAAGAATGAAAAAAGGCTTAGGCAGTGAATCCTTCTTGACTGTGGCCAAGCGGTTTTCTCAATTTTCACGCATAAAGTTTTCGGTTCATTTCAAGTGGTTTGAAGGAGAAGCTGCGCTACACCAAAAAAAAATCTGCAAGATGGGTGCTGCATCTTTTGAGTGAAGAGCAGAGAACTGCCAGAGTGAAATTCACAAAAGTTTTCCTTGAAAACTTCAAAACTGGAAAGTCTTCAAATTTTAAATGTGGAGAAGTTTAAAGTTTTGGAATCAATCCTTAGAACTCAGGCATTCTTTTTTGCGTCATGACAACTCTCCTTCCCGCACTGCTTGAAAAACTCTTGTTACAATTTTTTTGCATTTCCATTTTTGTCTGGGATAAAAGAAATGTTTCTAGGCCAGAAAAGAAGGAGGAATCCAAAAAAATAATGTCCACCTCCAGTGAAGGCTTGTGGTCGACTCCGAGAACTTTAGTCAGAACCCTCGTATGTACCGTCGGCATGCTTAATAAATTCCGTCAATGAATAGCCATGGAGATGTTTCGATGGGGAATTTTGCTGGATCATATCAGCGGCTTAAAAAAATTCAAAATTTAAATTATTCTTCTGTTAGACAGGATTATCTCGCAGATCGGAACGCAACTGCTGTACGTTGACCAGATCAACCATTTAATCGTCAGTTTGAAAGGATCGGAAACGTTTATGTAAAACTCATTTTCCCCTGCAAGAACGGTTCTTTCTGAAGAGGAGAGTTTCTTCTCATTTGATTCTAACGTGGCGTGACATATCGCCCCAAAGATATGCGAGACTGATGAAATTATGCAAATTTACGAAACTCCGAAAAGTGTGTTTACAAGAACAGGATGAACTTTGTGGATGATTTTTCCTTTCTCTTTTCTTCGGAAAACAATAAGCCTTATATCTTGTCAGTCCTCATTTGCAGTTATGTGCGAACTATAAGCAGTCGGTATCAATTATGGTTTCAAAAGATTGAAGAGAATGACTGTTTTTCCTGTGTGTTAAAAAGGTTGGGAAATCATGTTTTAGATTTTAGTTTTTAGATCATACCACCTTTCCGGTTGTTGCCTTTTTCGAATGCAGTACGAAAGATAATTCTGAGCTTAATTCACGTGCATGAGCAGTCAACGTTTTTATTATTTTATTTGCGTTCCAGCATTCGTGACAATCTTGAAAAATCAAAGCGAGAACAAACCTCCCCGTGAATATGAACTGGCCCACTCCGTTTTCTTCATATGTTCGGTATTTGTTTTCTGTATATTTCCGGTGAAACGTTGAAGTAGACAATCGAGTATTATGAGAACAGCAGGGTCTCAGTCATGAGTTCGACGCAGGTGACACGACTTTTAAATTCCCCAAATAATCAAAAAGCAAATTTTTGTTTCGCGCATTTTGACATCCGACCAGGATCCGGAGAAGCACGATAATTTTTTTCCGTCCCCGTGCATTCCTTTCCTGGAAAATGTAATATTTGGAACATATTAAACTTTCCCAGCTAGCAGGATGGCTTATTGAGCGCGTGAGGATTTTTCCAGGGTATGTGCGCGCTTATTGGGAGGTTTTCATGATTACATTTACTTGACATCCTGCTTCGCTTATTCATCTTCATTTCTTTGGGAGTTCCCAGTAGTGACATGACTTCGATGACCATATTCCGTTAGTTTAAAACCAAGAGCCATTCCTTCGAACCAATGATGAAAGCTTTCTATTCGAGAGAATTCCCGTCATGACAAAATTACAGCATGTCAAACGAGAGCTATTTGCGTTTCCTTGATACCTGGGAAAATATTCCAGCAATGTGAGAAAATGGCAAGGAGACACGAACACACGATTGCTTTCTTCATCAGAGTTTATGGACAGTTTACCCATAAAAAGATCTCCAACCTTACAAAGAGCTGAAGCTATCAGTTTATGTCTGAAGGGAAATCTCATGTCTGTGATCCCAAGAGTTTAATTCATGTCCGAATACTGGTTTGATTTATCTCTCATGTCTGTGATCCCAAGAGTTTAATTCATGTCCGAATACTGGTTTGATTTGCCAAGAAATTAAGCCCGGACTCAGAAACATGACTGAGGAATAGCACACTTTGAAAACAATTTTCGGAAGTTTTCTACGAAGAAAAAAGGATATAACCGCTTAACGGTTCCCACATGATCTAGCTAGCTGGCACTCTTGGGATGGCGAAACTGGTTCAGACGGGGGAAAACATCCCGAAGCGACATGAAAAATTGAGAAGCATGTACATTAACCGGAGAATTTTTTGTGCATCAAGAAGGAGCTGTTCTTCTCAATGAAAGCAGGAAAAGGGTAAGTTCACTTAGATGGAGACGTATTTACGAAAACGTTCCTCACAATAAAAGCAGGGACTCAAAAGTGGGAGGTTGAGGAAAGGACCGTCCTAATGTCACACTAAAAGATTCATGGGCTATTTTTCTTTGTCTTTCTCCGACGACTAACGGTCTCCCGACTTTGAGTGAACTGCTGTCAAATGCATACTGGAAATACAGTATTTCGGAAAAAGGACGCTGAACGATGTTGATCGCGATACAAATGAAAAGTTTGTTCCAAAACTAGACCTCGAAAAGAAAATGCGCTGAAAGTTGGCTGTCAAAATACTGAATGGTTTTACTGAAACCGTGTCGCTGAAACCGATATAACCGTTATTCGCCATTTAGTTGAAATTTCGTGCCCGATGAGAAAAATCAGTACACCTACTGAAGGTATACAATTTTATTAGGGCATCATTGAAATCTTCGTAAAATACGCTATTGCTTGTCCAAAAGTCATGGGAATCGAGTTATTTTGATTTTTAATCATTGGCCGAAACCGACCCTTTTTCGAAAGAATTCGGAGAGAAACTCGCTTCTGCTTCACGATAGTTTCCAAAAACAGGATAATATGGCCTGCAGGAAGCGATCCTCGGAAACCTGGAAAACCAGATATACTGTATAGAGGACATCATGCGAGTAGAATAAGGGACGGTTTTAGCACCTTAAATTAACTCTCATCTCCGACCATTTTTGCCTCAGGATAGCAAACACACGAGTTCAGAAAAAAATATTTTAGCCATTCAGTGCAGTCCCTCGAGAGACAAGTTTGAGATGGTTCGGAAGTGTCGGCACATGCGTCATACTAGAAGCAGATTTATGCCATTATTCTGTCGTGAACATTCCACGCCTGTGCCGTGTTTACTGAGCCGTTGCCTTCCAAAGTAGAAAGGTCGTATGTGTTCCTATATCGTCAAGTCTTGTGTGCTTGACATACGCATCATCACTTCTGCTGTTTGTTTTTTTATGAGACAATAATCTCCAGAGGCAGTTTCAGACACTGAGAAACAGTTGAACAATGTTCCTTGTACGCATACTTCACTTTTTTCCTCCGTGGGCTCGCCAAACCAGTCCAGATACTGTACTATGTAGTACCTCTTCATATCAAACAAATGTTACGGACATGAAACGATTTCCAGTGAAAATGAGAGCATTGCTTATTTGTCAACCTGATGAAGTGCTCAGTTCTCTCACATCATTACCAGCAAGCAGTATATGACAAGAATGGAAAATTAAAATGAGATGCTAACAATCGTGCGAATGCGGAGTCGAGACCATGTGGGAAGATCCTGACGAATTAATTAGGTACTCCAACATAACGTTAATCGAGGGCTAACAGCCCGTCTACACAATTAATAGCTTTTGGCAATTAAAAAAAAAGTGAGTGAATAAAACGATCGACCGAGGATTCTGAAATTAATTTTTATCGACAGAATAACATAAACATGCATGCGAACAGAAGAGGCACGGATCGCCAGTTCCTCAAAACGAAATACGAGGCAAATGCTGTTCAGCCGTCCGAATACGCTGGCTACGCATACGACGCCGTCTGGACATATGCTTTTGCCCTGGATATTTTGCTTCGGGAAAATCACTCGTACCAAGCCAGCTTCCATTCCGAAAGGACCATAAAGTGAGTAAGGATTTGCCATGCATGTCACCGGCTTCGAGCGTGTTTACATTTTGCTAATGGCTGGTATATAGTCGAGCAACTCATTCATAAACATTATCGTAGACCGAAATGTCAGAATGCTTCGACCTTCATTTATGCAAAGAAAGGCGTGCATAAGTTTAATACTGCTGCAGTTTATGCGTGGGATATCCGTCGATAGTTCATGAACGACAGGATACTTTCGCACAGGAAGGGGTATCTTTGGTCCATGCATGTACTGTACTTGCATAAATGATTTTTTGCATATTTTTGATTACCTCAAAAGTGGGATTCCTTCATCTCTGGACACCACGTCCATAGGAAAGGAACTAATGTAACAAAATGAATAGATATATACAAAATAAATTTCTCAATAAATATACGAACCTCAATTCACCTTTCTCAAACATTTGTCTGATATCCTGGGTGACCATTTTCTTTCCCACTGAGGCCAAGAAGCGACTAAAGCATTTTTAAGTATTTTTATTTTTGCTCCCTGAAATGATGCAGGTTGGATTAAAAAATGAGCATATGTTAACGTACTCAGATTAATTTATATATGTGAAATACGAGTACTGTATCGTCCATCAGTAGTTTTTGGGGGAAACTCAAGAGCAACTCAATATTGTATGGTTTGAAAAATCTGCTGTTGCTGAAGGAATATCTTGAAAACAACTTCGATTGATGTAAATAACCCGGTCGTTTTTCGGTTAGCCGTTTCGTGGAGCTCTTGAGCAAGACAGACTTTTATGGAGTAAGTGGACGAGTACGATTCTTTGGCCCTTCGAGACGGCCGAAAATCAACATTTACCAATGGTCTTCAAACCGCTCGATCCTCGTGGGTACATACGTTCCAGCACTGGAAGAAAGCAACGGTACAGATCTAGGCCTGAGCGAATACAGTGGAAGGTGAGGGTTCGTTTCGTGAATTTCCTTTGAGGAATTTAAAGAACACGGAGAGTTTCAAATGAAGCAAGGGGTTCACTCCTTCTTTCATTTTGAGAGCACACAACGAACGGGGTAATTTTCCCTTGATTCTTGCTTTCCAGGTTGGAATTGAATGAAACTCGATTCATTTGGAGAACCCAAGACGGCAGACCGCCCCCGGACGGTTCGTCGCCTCCGGATCTGTGCGTCTTGGAAACTTTCAGCAAATGGCTCGGCGCTGATTGCGACGTTGCTGTCATCGTTGCGAATGTTTTCGGTCTAATGGGCTTTGGAATCATTCTCCTCATTTGCTTGATTTCACTTAAGCGAAGGTTTATTGATTATGAGGGGGAAAGTGTATCTGATGCTTGACCGGCCTATTTTTCCGCCCATCTCTCGCTTTAGGTACGACCTCAAAGTCAAGGTTGCTCAAGAGCGAATGCTTGCCATGGGTCTATCGAGCACAAGCATGCTCGATTTGGATAGATGGCAAATACCGAGGAATCATTTCGTTATGAACAGAAAGATCGGGGAAGGAGCCTTCGGGACCGTGTTTGGTGGAGAATGTCATTTCGAGGAAAAAGGATGGGTAAATTGATATTTATATTTCCAGTCTCTCACTTCACGTGCCCTCATTTTACACTCCCTCACGTTAACTTAGATTTTTAATGAAACGCACGATGCAATTTTTCAGGCATTGTGCATATTTCTCCTTCAAAAGAGCATCTATTTCTCCCCAGCAGTCGATGAGATCAAAATTGAAGATTCACGTCATCTGTGGTTTAAAGCGTAAATGCAGCACCTGCAAAAATATTTATTGATTATTAAATTTGCGGTATCATTTATTTTCCTCGTGGAGTCGTGAGGTTTTTTTTTCTTTCATTAAAATCGATGGAAAAATACTTCCGTATTTCTCATCGAATTTTTTAAAAAGTAAATCTTTGGCAAACCGTTTTGTGTTTACGGTATTGAGGGGAGAGGATTTCTAACACGACCGTCTTTCGTATTCCTAGCGCGCCAATAATTATTTTAAGAATAAGATTGCTAAAATAACTTCCAGACCGTCCAGGTATAATAGAGTACATACATTGGTACAGTACTCTTCATCAACGTTACGTTTCAAATTTTCATTGGCGGGAAGAAAATCGGAATTTTCAAGAGGGCGGTTAAGCGCACAAAAATTATTTACCCGAAAAATTGTCAATTAAAAAGTAGAAGTGGAAAAGTTATGCATACATTTTTAGCCCATCCAAAACTCAATAAAAGCTGCTGAAATCAGTATTATAGTACAATACGCTATACGATTTCCTTCCGCATTGGAAGCCTTAACGACAGAGCATGCAAGCAATGGCATGCGTGCGGAGCAACAGACTTGCTGGGAGCTCTCTTCATTTCCGGGACACGTACTGACTCGCCGTGTCGCGACAAAGCTGCATTTCATAGACATGATCACGTCTCTTGTCTACACGTTCTTATAGGTCGCTGTTGCGGTCAAATCCCTGAAGCCCGGATCGTCGCACGAGGACAAAATAGACTTCTTGCGAGAGGCGAACGTGATGAGGAAATTCGATCATCCAAACATCGTGCAGTTCCTTGGCGTTTGCACACAAGGAAAACAAGTATACACGATCATGGAGTTCCTGCTTTACGGTAAGCCGTCTTTTTCAGACAGCACGAGATCTTCTCTGCATCGTAAAGTCCGTCGCGACACGGATTGCAACGGATGTAATTCAGGGTTACGCAATTGTTTTGGTACCTTTCTAGTCGTTTAAACGAACAGGTGCATGCTTCTCATCTTACCGTCACCGCGACAAGTTATCTTTATTTACGCAGCGGGAACAAATACGGAAATGAGATCGATGTTTTCGTAGTTCATTTTCTTTTATTCGAAGAAATGAGGCGTAAATTCCGCATTGATGTTGGCGGCTTTCAAATTGATCAAAATTTGAAGAAAAAAAGGAAGCGAACAATAATATGGAGCTTCGAGAATTAAAAATCAGCACGGAAATAGTTTATTCATGAGGTCGGTTTCCGACTGCAATTCAATATTTCAAACTCGATCATCAAGGTAGCATTTAATATAAAATTAAGAAATTTCAGATGATCGTATAGAATTTAAAATGTTTACCTGGATAGTTTTAGTCTTCCACATTTAATTTGTCAGTCAATCGATTTTGGATACCGTGAGAAAGGGAAGAAAATAAAATTAAGCCACCAGTTATTCGCCTAGTTTTCTTATTATTTTTTTTTATTGGGGCCACAGGTTTAATTCCACAGAGAACGTTCAAAATGCCACACCGATCTTCTTAATACCTTTGAAAGTTTATACCCCATCTTTTAAAATTTTCTATTCACTATAAGGCTTGGTTAATGCTTGTCTGACGGACATTTTCTGCAATCATTGGTTAGATGAATTTGGCATGATTTTTTTCGTTGAATGCAATACATTATGGACAAAATCTCGTCCAACGTTCTGATTAACTATTTTTTTCTTCCGAGAACGTGTGAGGAATCGAAAAGGCTTTCAGAAATTTCAAAATCTAGGAAATTGTATTACGAATGATATCGCAAGTGTGACATTTTGAAAGATTTAACCTCGGGGGTCCAGTGGAGCGGCTTCTTCGGAAGAAATACGGTTAAAGCTCGGCCTTTGCTGAAGTTCTTTCTTCGAAAAATTTGTTTCTCCAGGCGACCTTAAAACGTATCTGCTGTCCCGACGAAATTTGATTAACTCGCCTGACTCGGACGAGGTCGCCAACGTACGCTTGACAAGCATCGCGCTGGGCATCGCACGTGCCCTCGCCTATCTCAATGATAACAAATACGTGCACAGGTGAATCTCCAAATTTTGTTATGCTTCAATTTGTCTGCAAGGACATCTCGCATCGGAGTGAGAAAGCCTAAACTTGCCTCTGGGTTCTTCGTGTCTTCTCCTCAGAGACGTTGCGTGTCGGAATTGTCTCGTGAATGCAGGAAGAGTAGCGAAGCTCGGGGATTTCGGAATGACGCGTCCTGTATACGAGAAGGACTATTACCGCTTCCATCGCAAGGGTATATATGCATGGTACAGTGGTTCCCAACCTGCGGTCTGGCAGACCCCTTGGGGTTTGCAAGCGCGCCAGCTGGGATCTGTGAGCCAGGATGGATGAAAAAAATTAGCGATTCCGAAGGAAGCTTCTCGAATTTTTTTTTATAAAGAAAATAGAAAAGCTGACCGTGAATCTTTTACGTCGGTGGAGAAACTATGACGTTGCAGTATACGTAATTCATTGGATCCACGCGGCAAACTGATGCTAATACCTGGACGAAGCATGTCTGGTTTAATACTGTAGCATTAGATTTCGTGCGGCATACCCTGATTTTAATCCAAGATTTTGGGCGGAATAGGTTTGTTTATTTTAATATCTTTTAAAATGACCCCCGCAGTATGAAAACGGTATTCGCAGGTCTGTGAAATCGTTCGTTAAATAATAATGCTGATAAGAGATGATTTTAACCCTGCTGCCGGAGATGCGCCTGAGTGTATCCTTCGACAATTTCAATTGAGTTTCCGAAATTTAAATTCATTTTCAACCCGCTGAAGCGCACCAAGAAATTGATTCGAGTGTCTCGCGTCGCTCGCAGCATAAAATTCTAAACCTTCATGATTATTGAATCGTCGGTTTTCCATAAAATTAAGAGACGTTCAAACCAAATTCTTGTAACAAAGCTCATTTTCGAGACGAAGACATGACATTGTTGCTCTGCATGCGAATAACGTAGATACAGAATGTCGCGTGTGCCTCGCCTCGTTGTGATGATAGTTTTTGCCAAGAATAAGGGGTTCACGAGTCGTGATCACGACTTCCATCCTGGATACCGGGGGTCTCCGGGCCAATGGCGGTTGGGAACCTGTAATTTAGTTGCATCCAAGGCAGCATTTCTTTTGATGTCGAGATCAACCCGATGACTGCATTTCATTAGGATTGTTGCCGGTACGTTGGATGGCTCCGGAGAGTCTGATGGATGGGCTGTTCACTCACATGTCGGACGTATGGTCGTATGGCGTGCTTTTGTTCGAAATCATTACGTTCGGGAGCTTTCCGTACCAGGGGATGTCAAATAATCAAGTTTTGGAGGCCGTGAAGTCGGGACATCGTCTCACGATTCCTGCAGGAATTAGTGATCAGCTGTACGAAAATTAATCACAGATTTCAACGCATCCTCACACTTCCTGGCATGTTTACAGTTTGAAGCCGCGTTTAAGATGCCCGTATTTACTCGAGCACCACGCGCACCTTTTTTTCAAAATTGAGATGGAAGAAAGGGGTGCGAGTCATATCATCAGGGTAAATATCTTAAAAGGTTTCAGAAGTTCAAGTGTGCAATATATTTGATTTTGATATGCGATAATTTTGGATAATTTCGAAGTAAAAACGTATCTTGATGGAATTCATTAAATTTTATTCGGATTCAGGATCAAATCATGTCAAAATTCAAATTTCGGTGTTCTTATTTTTCAAATATTGTAGTTTTAGAGTCACCAGAAAAGGGACATGACAGCGTCTTACTAGGAATACAATTTTTGAAGAATTTTTTACTGAAAAACCCTGGCGCGCGTCTTACTCCAGAGCGCGTGGTACTCGAGTAAATGCGGTATAATATCACCGATCAATGACTATTTAAGAATGCTAAAAAATTCAAAGTTTGAACAGCTAGACTCAATCAAACATCAGCCAGATGTGTGATTTATCGCGTGACGGAATTACGTTTGCTTCGATACTCAAGAAAATCGCGTGATTGCGTGTTGGTCATTCATTCGTAAATCACGTCCGCATTGTCTCCCTTCTGTGACCAGAGTGACCTTATTGAGGTCGTGCTGGGACAGGACTCCAACGAAGCGCCCGCAAGCATCAGAAATATGCGAAATTCTGGCCAAATACCCCCGATTGATCTCTCCATGTCTCGATGTACCCGCTGCTTCAGTGGAAATTGAAAGCACAGATTCACTGGAGATCGTTGGCCCCGCCTCGAGGGATTGTCGCCGTTATTCCGAAGGTCGTCCTCGCTCTTGTGTCCAGCAGCGCAAGGCGGGAGCCGTCGTCGAGACAGTGAACCACCAACACAACAACCCGACAGCCATGCAATTTTCTTCTGGAACAGTGGAATTCGCTAGGTACTGGAAGGTCCGAGGAACAACCGATTCATGTCAGAAGTTCCTCGAGACTGATTCACGACATGGTTCCTCGCGCATTAAAATTATATTAAATTAAAATTATTACGAATGACAGCCAATTTTCGGGTTGTTGAGATTTGAAAACCTTTAACGAGAATTTGTGCTCATAAAGTCCCCAGCAGCATTGAATTTCGGATCGTTCCGTTGCTGTTTGGGTTCAATATCGTGGAAAACATTCGAATTAATAATCAATAAATTTATCTGAAACCTTAATTATAAGGACATCACTTTGCTGCTTATTTACTCTTTCTTCGAGTGAATCAGCGAAAATCGGCAAAATAGGCGTTGGTTTCTCGTCATCCATTACGATTTCTAGCCAAATCGTTGTTGAGTTATTGAATATCGTGTTAGTTTTAGGAGGAAGTTAAAACAGATCAAGTATTGTGCATCATGAGTAGAAGAATGAAGGTATGGACTGATACGCAGTTCAAACTTTTCGACGGACTGGAAAGAGTAAGGATCGGTCACAGGCCAGAGGGAAATAACCTTGCTTAAGGGACTCTAGTTGTATCCGGTTTTGACTCTCGAGTCTCGACGCAATTTTTTTCTCCATTATCGAAAAAAGTTTCTTGGGTCTATTTCCAGCTTCCATTTTGCTTTTGTTCACACTGCGTGAATGTACGATATATATGAGGTATATGGATAGACTGTGGCGCTCGATTAAAAGTATCTTTTAATGGGTTGAACAAACTTTGGATTTGTTCGCAAAATTTTGCGTGAGTTTGGCTGCATCTATGCAGCCGTTCATAAAGTTTGATGAGACATAAATATATCCATTAGGCACTGTTTTTATTACGGGCCTATTTCAAATCATATATCTCAGAATAAAAATGTTCTAGAAATGAATTTGCAAATCTGTTTTCAAACACTGCTGCGAGGGTGGTTGTTCTTTTTTATTAATTTCAAAAAGATTTCACGATACTGTACTCAGAAACATGTCTTAGCTGCTAATAAAGTAACTTCATAATTAAAAAAAAAACTTTATGAGTCGATAATTCCCCGAACAAAGGGCCTCGTAGATTGGATCGGCCGGTGAAAATGAGTTCACTTTGAATTTACAGTACTTATGTAGCAATGGAAGACGGCTGTACCCAGTTGTAGCTCACAATTAGTAGCGCAGCAGAATTTGAAAAATCGACTTTGAAAAAAACCACTGCTAATGTATGTATCTTTTCCTTTAAAAATTATTGTATAAGAGGCTTCTTCGATATGAGATTCTCTCCTGCGTAATCTATGAATAGATGAGTATCGAACTGTATGACATTCTTTGGCGTGTCTTATTCAGGTTCGGACCAGAGTCGCCGACGTCTCAGTCGGGATACATCAGTTTCTTGGACAACACCGGCGCCTACGCTCAAGGGTATGGGACGCCTCAAACTGGAGCTTCCATGGGACTCGGAGGACCGAACCGAAGATACTCAGGGACTTGGTTCAAGCGCAACTCCTTGTCCGCCTCTTCTTCAGCCGGGTACATAAGTGCTCGTCGCTACGTCATGATGCCAGGAAGGGAGACGGAATTCGCCAAAAGACGCTTGCATGAATACGGATCGAACCTCTAAACGCTAATTTGTTATTTTTCGTATATGAATGTACTGAAAGCTGGAAATATGGTGCCTGGATGAGAAGAGGACCCTCCGTTGAGGTTGAATTACGTGCTCACCAAGTCTGAAGGCTGAGATGTTCAAAAGCGATATCAGTATTTTTTGCGGAAAACGTGCTTCCCGACAGGAAGCCAATGCGTTTTCTGCACCTTTGAATGTACGATTCCGGTAGGAAGAGCCGAATTTAACCCCTTTTTTCCTCCGGGAATCTGAAACGTTGAACACTCGAGAGGTTTGCTTATTTTATTATTCTTTCATTAGAAGTAGAACGGGAGTGTAAGTTGTAGTGGGAGCATGTGGACCAGGAAGAATACGTGCGGGCTTTTAATGGTGATTTAGAGGCTTTGATTGTTGAAGGTGTGAGAAAATGATAGCTGTATTTCCGTGGTAATCTTGTCAACACGAACTTTGTACATAATGTCTCTCAATTCAGTTGCATTCTTTGATGGAGTTTTTTTTTTTTTTTAATCGGTCCGAAATCGAATCTGTTGCCGTGCAAGCGTTGTTGACCCTTGAATGTTATATGGATTGATGCGATGGATCTTTGTTCTCCAGGATCTTCGACGGTCTCAATTTGCTGCATTCTCGTGGATAAAAACTTTTTAAGGAAAATAAAGCGTCAAACTTGTATACCGCTGTCAATAAGGGTTCATAATTTATTTCAATGCACTCCAGCGAACAATGGTTCTCAATCCATGGTTATATACAATGCATGGTTCCAGTGGTTTGTCAGAACTGTGATGCCTTGAATCAAGTTCTTCGAGTCACAAGTTTTGAGTCGGAATCTTTTAAACCTGCGCAGGTTGAATGGCAAGACTTTATTCGTCTTTTATTTCAATAGTATCAATGCATTTTTAAACTTTTATTCATCATAATGAACATTTTATCCAATCTATAGGATATAGGACCTTTTTCAGCACTAAAAATACTGTAAACACATTGCTGACAAGATTATAACTTAAATTGCCGACAAGAGGAATTATCAATCAATTGGAGATTTTGGTAGCACTCAAGCTGATCTCAAAATCATTTAACAAAGCAAGTTTGAAAAGTTGACCTCAAATCCTCACGAGTGTGGAGCAAACATTCAACTCTCTGTAGCGTCGATTCCAACCTTGAGGAGAAAAAATTGGAACACTGGAAAAGGAAGGATCAAATAATTATCTTCAAAAATCATATCTATCCAAAAAAAATCTCCAACACTCTATGAACCAATAACATTAGGTCCTCCAGCAGCAACTCAGTCACAGCTATATGCAGTGCCCTATATGAAATTCGACCTCTTCTGTCTTAATGGGGAAGATTTTTTAGGGGCTGAGGATTTTCTTCATTAATCATGCACCGCTTTCATTGTCGACAATTGAATTTGAAACGAAGGAAACATTTCTAAAAATTTTCGCTTTATTCTTCTTCTGTACATCGTTTCTTGTCGCATGAATGTTATATCTTACTGACACTGGTACAATCGATCTTCAAGCTCAACCCGATCGAAAATCTGGAAATGTTCCTGCTTCTAAGAGACGAGTATATATTTTTGCGGAGAAACGAACAAGCAAGACATCAGATAAAATGTGATAACAGTACTCGCGCCGGCGAAAGGGAAGCTGCCGCAGAACTCATTGGTGCAAAAGAGATCTTTCCAGCTGGACTGGGATTCGCGGCACTTTGCTAATTTGGGATTAGGAAGAGGAATGAGTGAGTGGGTGCAAACCGCAGGATTGTCAGAGGCTGTGCGTCTCCATTCGGGTGAACATTGCATTGCCACTAGCGCAATTCAAGACTCCTACCACATTTCCTCATCAGTTCGATCACGGTTGCCCTATTCCTACAAAAATAAACCGGAATCTATACGATGAAAAAAAAACTACTCGCCAACAAACGTGTTCATATATCTCTTAATCTTCCTCCTCTGAGAACATCCGGTTAAATGTGAGGGACCTCTGCTAGCGGAACCGTGGCGACGCAGTTTTGTTCCAAGAATAGCGATACAGCTTTCCTACGTTTTCCCCACGCTCCAACTCCCGCACATTTACATGCTCCATGCTGCCGCGGAAATAACGAACGAGTACACCTCTTCTTGAATATTGTCGATGAAACATCTGCATTCTAGAGAGAGAAGAAAATGAAAACGGGAAAATGTGGAGCGCGCATCCGTGGCCGTCCTCAGCCTCAATACCATAATCTTGACACCGAGGTCACCACACAGACCTGCGTAAGCATGCCGAAAGGCTCGACATCTACGGAAAAATAAAGCTCTAAGCGTCTTGCTGCCACACGAGTAATGCTGCGACAGATTACGCACACCGGTGGCGAAAAGCAAAACCTCAAACACTGGCCACCTATACACACCCGAGCCTTCAGCGTTTACCCAGCAACTGACCCGAGTACGCGGGTACCACGCCCAAGTCAGCGCCAGCACCAGCACCCACATTCAGAGACCACAACCACACAGAAACAACACTCAACACCCGTGACGAGTAGCCTATCGCTGCCACGTTTTTTTTTTCCAAAATATTTTCAACATCAACAATAAAAATCGTTTCCGAGTAGCCCAGCACCATATCGCTGTACCACTCGGCAGAGGCACAGAGACACGGGCTTCCTCAGGAACAAACCCGATTCCTTTCTCCGAATGGAAAACGAACGAGCGGAGAAAAAGAGGACCTACTGCTCAGAGCTCGGTTAGGGTCTGCAAACTGCGTCCCTCTTACGCTCGTGGACAGCATTTGAAACTTTGGGAACTGATCCCTGGATAACGCACGCAAGTCAAAAAACCTCATGCATGCTGTGCTGGCGGGATGAATGAAAATATAGGACGACGCCCAGCTCTTGCATGCCTGTCCTGAAAAGGTGCCGGAGTCTTGAGCACCCGAAAGTGTTGTTCTTTGGCTGCCCTAGATCTTGTTGGGTACGACAAGCAAAAGTATAATTCGTCGGCAAATGAACAAGATCCGCATTGCAGCCTTCTTCTGGCTGTCGGAAGCTTTCATCTGCGACTGTGAGCTCGGAAGATTGGATTCGCCTACTCTTTCCTGCCTAAGCCGCTTGTAACCTCGATAACTCTTTTTTTCACATTCGAGTTCCAAGCAAGCCCTCGAGCTTCAGAAGCACCTTTGCATTCATTAAAACGTCGTCTTTTTCTCAACAATGACGCCCCCTCGACGAAGCTTTGACAATGAGCCTGATTACAGGTCTTTGATCAAGGGAACAGGCCTCTCAGCGATGCCCAATATTGTCATTAATGAACAGAGAACACTGAACACCGGGTCTAACTATCGAATGGTTGACGAGTGCTTTGCGATGAGAAACCGGAAAACTTGAGCGTCAACACTGAGTCCACCGGATGATTCAGGATTTTCGGAAGATCAGAGAGTAACACATTATAAAACTGCGCTCAGGGAAACTCCTTGCTACTACGCTTAGGTTAATGCAGAGCTGAGCAATCCGCATCCAGTTAAGATTGACGCTGCATGACAAACACGGAGTATCCTGAGGTTCTCCGAAAGATGCTTCGAGGGAAGGACCGTAGCGCGAACCTTCCGCCGCACTTTTGTGAAACTGTCACAGATAGGAGAGTTTCGTGGGAAGTCTCGAACCTTGCGACTACTCATTTGCACAGGCTCGAAGACTCCCTGAAAAGCAGGAAGGCAGCGGATCAAGGAAAATGTGCCGCTGACGCAGCGAAGCTGGCGCGAACAGTAACGACCACGCGTACGGGTTCGGAACATTTCTGAACAACGGTCCCGTAGAAGCAGTGCAGGTTTAGGATGACTTTCACACTGTCTTCTGCTGTTTCTTCCTCGTGCTCATTGGTGTTCACCGTCAAGCGCGTCGAGGTATTTTCGGTCGATGATGTGGGGAATTATTCTATGCCTAAAAAAAATAATAAAGGATGTGTTCACCATTCATGATTCTCGAGAAGGATTTTACAAAGCTTACCGGATCGGAAGCATAACTAGGAGGAGGATTGGGAAGATCATCTTCATGTAGGGCCACGGCGAGAAGCCAACCATGCACATGATCAACAGCTGAAGAACTTGACAAGCCGTGAATTGATGCATTTTCCTTTGCGGGACTCTTCGGATGTAATGATTCGGAGGATAGGCAGCCTATGAAAAATGTATTGTAATCACATTTTGTCCCAACGAGAGCTCGAGATCTACTCTCTTCATGCCCGCTCAATTGAATCTGAAGCGTGACCTTCAGAAGACACTAAACCGTCAATAATAGCGACATACGACGCAAGCCGCGTAATGAAATTAGATGAAGACTTTTTTCATTCTACTGTATCAACAATGGGGCAAATCCGTTAGAAATTTAGTAGAATCAGACCTGTTCCATGAATAGAAGAGTTATGCGCTCAAACATTTGGTTTCCATTAAGAGCAGTTACTGCCATGTAGAGGAAAAGACCGTCGAGCACAGCAGTTGGAATGTATGCCATCGGGTAGGGCAGCAGGAAAATTGACAGGCCAATGAGGATGTGAGATGCTATTCCAGTGATTCGTGTTTCTCGGACCTTCACAATGCTGAAATTCAAGAGCAAAAAACAGATTTATGCATTTTCAGGATTTTATGGAAACCATATGGTATAGCAGTATATAATTCCTGGATTGCGACGTGACCATCAAGTTTAATTTCATTGAAAAAACAAGTAGTTTCCGTCCATTTTCAAGTAATCTCGGAGCCTTTTTTAAAATCAATCAAGGTTGAGATCATGATGAAAATTATTTTTGGGGTTTTCAATTTTTTCAGACTAGTTCTACATATAAAAATCGTATATATTTGTTTTACCAAACTTTCAATTGTTTCTTCGTGCGAAAGCATAAATTTATTTCCGTTTCGTCACTCACTTTTTTTTTAGAGAATTAATTTTTCTTGGATCACCAGGGGAGTCCGGAGAACTCCTGCAATCCCGCATCTTCGTTCTTTTTTTTTCCAGAGAAAAGCAGTCAACTTACTTCTTAGGTTTTTATGCACACGGAGTGAGTCATTCGCTTTATCCCTCTTATGCTAGTCTTCTCCAGTATGTGTAAAAAGGACAGGAGGTGAATAATACAGTACTGTACTGTAACCTACATCTCGTAGACGTGTCCCTGATCCACGCGTTCCTCCACATCTGCCAAGCTTCGCACGTGAAGCGGGGAATGCGGAATCGCAGCATGCATCCAGGGGAACCCAAGCGCAGACAAGAAGCCGTTCAAGATTGCTACAACGAACAAATCTAGGTGATAAGCCGGCCCCTTCTTCAACCTGCACGAGAAAAAAAAAAAAGTCAGCGAGGATAAGTTCCTGAGACTTGTATACCCGTCCGCGTCAGTCACACGCACTTGTTGCAAGGGTTGTTAACCATCGCACTCGTGATATTTTGATCCATGAAAAATAGGAGGGATATGATAAACCCCAGCCCCATGGCACCGAAAATAGCACCGGTGGATAGGGTGTCTATCCTAGCGAGATTGAAGACCTTGTGCGTGTCGTACTTGAAACGTTCCACTGCGAAAAGGATACTCCACAATTATTAAACTGCTCAAATCAATAACATCGGCACACTCACAGTGAACATCGCGGAAAAGGAAGGATCCCACGAAACTGAGCAATAAAACGGAAACTGGCAGAGCGTAGTCGGCTAGCGCCTCTCTCTTGCTCGCTTGAAGATATGGCCTGAATAAAACCATAAGAACATCCAGATGTCAGCCCTAAATCGCAGAAAACACCTCTTCGAAGGTAACGGAAAAAACGCCTGTCAGCACAGTACAGCATGTAACAGATACACACTAAGGAACCCGCAAAAGTAATTTTTTTTACCATGACCCGTTCACAGGACTTTACAGGGCGACGAAATTAGTCGAAGGCTTTCGCAAGTGCTTCTTAAACTGTCTTCAGTTCCCTCAAAATCTTAGTGTTCCTGCAGAGGAAATCGAGAGGCCATGTGTGTTGCGGAGGTACAGTATTGTTTTTATATACAGTCTTTCAGATTATGGGTCACTACAATTTGAGTAAAAATTTGGGATATGAATTGACTACTTGGCGAAAAAAATACGGGCAAGTTCATGAAGTGCATTCTGGAGTTGGTTTTTCCTCCGTTCGGATAGCGTGAACGTTCTTCTAACCGGGTCTTTCATGAGATGCGCATATTTTTCCATTTCTCAGGGGAAAGAAGTTATTTCATTTGATTAGAGTGATAGTTTTTACGCGGGTTGTGCTGCTCACGTTTTATTGAAGTTGTAGAGAGAAACTCCGAGCCATAGGGTGCCGAACATGAGGAGTAGGAAGAGGATGCTGCTTTCTCTGCGACAATGCTCCTGCGGCGGATTAAGGGGGATGTCGGCATATTCATTGATCCTAGGCATGGCGAACGGTGGCTGGCTTGTCACGTTTCCGAGTTGCCACTGAGGCAGCAGGGATTTCGGCGTTGTCTCAGATGTCACTCGAGCCTCGTTGGCCGTCGGCAAAACCGTGTGTCCGAAGTTGCTCTGGTTAGCATTGTGCAGAGCATTCTCCAGATGAGTCAGTACTTGTTGAGACACAGAATGGTTGCTCGTCACATTCTTAAAATCACACGCTTTTGAAAAGTAATTATTTGAGAAATCTGCGAACACAAGCGTCAGGCATTAGTCAACGCAAACTCTCGGACGCGTGATAAAACCCTCGGAACCCACCTTTCGCCACGTCTCTGAAAGCGTCAACGCAAAAGGCCACTGAGATAAAAAGTGCGAAGATCTCCTCAGTGGACCTTGTTGACCAGCGCATCAGCCGACTCAGGCCAAACAGAGAGTAAAGGATCAAGAAGAACGAGTTCCATATCCCGACGCAACAGTACATCGCAAAGAAGTCCAGATGAAAATCATCACAGATGCTATGAATGACTGGAGAGAAAGAAGATAGCTAATTAATTTATTCGTTCTCCATCCCAGGAACCTCTAACGAATGGATAAACTCTATGCGCCAGAAGCTGCGATCAATGTTCACCAGCATTAACCCCAGCTTACCTATACGTAATGCCACTGTCATGACTGATCCTTGCCGAGATAATTCGGGACACGATTCAATGCATTATATCTATTGAATGGATCCCACATCGTGTTTATGAGCAAGGTCGGTTCCCAGCGAATCATTTATCGCGCAATAATCTTAGAATGAGTCTCTGCGAAGACCCGCAGAGGAAATCGAGAGGCCATGTGTGTTGCGGAGGTACAGTATTGTTTTTATATACAGTCTTTCAGATTATGGGTCACTACAATTTGAGTAAAAATTTGGGATATGAATTGACTACTTGGCGAAAAAAATACGGGCAAGTTCATGAAGTGCATTCTGGAGTTGGTTTTTCCTCCGTTCGTCTCTGGGAAGCCCCCCCCCCCCCCCCCGTCCTCTCGCATAGAATAACTCGGAATAACATGCGATAGCATCGCAGAATCTCTATCCGATGAAAATACGCTGCATACTCGTATATTAAATGCATATCTCCAGGTCCTGGAAAAATGATTTCTTATTCGTGTTATGTAAAGGAAGGGAAGATTTTTGAACGAAATGCAAGGGCTAGTAAAAAAAATAACTCCGCCGATCAGCGCTTTGCGCGATAATCATGGATCGATTAATTTTTTCATCATGAAGGTTAAGGATGTAATGAGGAGGAAACGAAGTGGTGGGACTTACTTTTAATGTATATCGCCAGCGGAGCTGTCGTCAGAACAATCATGAGAGGCTGGCCGCTGAACACAGCATACAGGAAACCACCCACTGTTTGCCCCAGGATGACTTTCTTCACATCTGCAAATGACGAGAAATGGGCTCAAAATCCCCGCTGGAAAGTTTCGCGTAGGAAGTCGGAGACCCGCTGCTACACTGCGACATCAAAGGGACACCTTCAGGCACCAGCACACGACTCACCGATTTTCCCTCCGGTGTTGTGATCGTTGAGAACCCCGAACGCAATGGCTGGTAGAATACAAGCGAAGTAAAGGAAGAAAGTCGTGGACACGACCTTCTGAATCGTCTTGCGATCCGCAATGCCATCCCTGTAATCACTGGCATAGTAGGGAATTCTCCGCGCTAAGTCATCCAAGACGT
This sequence comes from Notodromas monacha, assembly GCA_905338405.1. Taxonomy (NCBI): domain Eukaryota; kingdom Metazoa; phylum Arthropoda; class Ostracoda; order Podocopida; family Cyprididae; genus Notodromas; species Notodromas monacha. The sequence goes on along the minus strand of CAJPEX010000051.1, from coordinate 154,331 downwards.
CTCTTCCGAATTGGCACCATGTTCCCTCCTGCAACATTCCAGCGGAGAAAAGCGAATTAAGGACACTCTCCGGGGATTCATCAGCCGAAGGGGGGAGGGTGACAAGCATCCCTGTGGACGGCGTGTTATCGACAGGGATTTCCTTGGTTAGGAGAGGAATTGCTGCTGAATTCATAACCGACGAGGGGAAAACGGATTCCATGACCACAGCTCAGGCATAAAAGGGAGCGCCAGCGGTCTTAGATCTATATGAGGTTCCTTCAAGAGCAGGAAACTGCCAGGATACTGCCTCACTCACAATTTCACAGTCTGGGTGGAGTTCACCAGTATGGTTCTCCAGAAAACGCTTCTCTGCGTTGCTCTGCTCAGAAGCCAAATCTTCGGCGTGCTTCATAAGGACCTTCTTGAAATCGTCTTCCGAGTGAGCCTCCAACAGTTTCTGTCTGATGTCCATGTCAGCAAAAATAGTCGCAAAAGTGCGCCCGGTCTCCAGAGCATTCTTGGTTCCTTTCTGCGAAAAGAAATATGCAAGGAAGAGAGTGAACATCACACGAAAGGAATTTCTAAAAAGATATTAATGTTTGAGCAACGCCAACGCCGCGGGATAAGCTCTTGTGACACCTTCCACCTACCTTCAACCGGAATGATGTACTGGAGAAAACGAAATTTCAACAGAAAGTTCAAATACCTCTCATTACACGAGATTGAATATTTATACAATAATTGTATTCGCACAGTCTTCCATGAATATTCCAGTACATTAATTCGAAGCAGATATGACCGCATACCTTCAACTGAGGAGTGTAACGCGTTTAATGCTGGTATTCAGCAAATATTCTTGATAAATTTCCACTTGCTTCAGATTCTTCCGTGCGCATTTGAATATTCAACGATGTAATAAGTACTGCAATTTAGACTACACAGATTCAGTGTTCATAATTTATATCCATTTAAAATGTTGACCCTTGCAGGGTGAATTGAAGTTCCTCATATTTTTTCGATATAAATTTTTGATGCAGGTAATTCTCAGAAAAATCTTCAACTTTCGTTGCTCGCAACATCAAGCCAAAACATCTGTTTTTATCTTTGGTTTTCATAATTTTTTTCAGAATGTTTGAAAACGCATGAATTTCCTTTAATATACAGCAATTTTTCTTTCATTGTTATCATCGCAGCCACTTCAATTACTGTTGTACTAATACTTGACAATTACTGTTGTACTAATACTTGACAATTACTGTTGTACTAATACTTGACAATTACTGTTGCACTAATACTTGAAAATTACTGCTGTACTAATACTTGACAATTTCTGTTCCAGCTTCATCTAACCAACACAGCCAACCAAATTTACGCAATCGAGTGCAAAAACGTTTGACCTAAGATTGCATTCAATTTCCATTGGTTAAGGTGGTAAGTGGATTACCGAAGAAAGTAAGACGCGTTTACCAAGAGGCCTCCAGAAACCGGGTCGGTTTCTCAATTCTACTCTTTCCTATATTCCTGAAAATCCCCCACAGGAGATTCCTTTGAGGGTGCCCCCGCCTTCAAGGCCTCTGGTCGGAACGTGACCTGCTTTTGTCCGAGCACAACTTCATTGAAACGGAGAAAAGCCCCTGCTTCTTGAGGCTTTATGCTCCCACAAAAAAATCATCCCGCGTCTGCTGTTGAAACCGTATCTAACCGGAAAAGTAATCCGTGATTTGAGATAGACTCGAGCAATGATATTTGTACCACTCTCACCGCAAAGGAAGGTCGTGAATATTTTTATGAAAAATGATCCGAATTCAAATGAAATATGGTTACCTCGGGAAGGAAAATAGAAAATAATACCAGAATAGGCTTACTTCCGCGGAGAACTTCACTCGACAGAAAGAGAAAGAGAGAGAGGGAGGGAGAGAGAGAGAGAGAGAGAGAGAGATATCCTACGATTTTCCCAGAAAAAAAAGCTACACTAAAAGGAAACCTCAGTTAAATAAAACGTGCATAAACCCGTAGCTGCATTGAGTTCGAGCTCCATATTAATGAGACCCAGTGTTCTATTGAGCAACAAGCGGAGAGATTTTCCCTGATCGCGCGAATGAAGCTAGCAAATGAGCAGGTCATTCAGGGATAATCTGAGGCACCCTGAAACCGTGGCCGAGAAGAGAAGTCCGGCTTTTCTCCTCGTATCTGTCAGACAAGATGGCTTGCGGCCGTTCTTTTTGTAGCTTCGCCATTTTTGCGGGTAGGGCTTTTTTCAGAAACCAAATGCCACATGTTGAAAGTCATCAATCCTGTGGGCCATATTGCTTCCCATGAGGATTTCCCCCATATAAGGGTAATCCCTGGAGCTGATGATGTTCTTGGCTTCGCGCAGAACGGTCAGGAGAGAATCGGGGCGGCCAAAAATCTGTACAAGACTCAAGTCATCTTTCAGACGTACCGCAGGGCCCAAGGAATTCAATCTTTCTCTAGGGGAAGGGAAACGGGAGCGGCAGATATATATTTTGGTTATTTTTCTGCTTTGTACACTTGTCTCTTGCCAGGGCATACTGAAGCCACCACACGGCTGACTGATGAATCCTGGCGCCCCATTCTTTCCCCCGCGACGCGATCCTCGCGTAACAAGAGAACTCGCCCTAACAAGCATGATTCCCCCCACGGTGCACTCCATGTCAGGCCGGATATTGCCGGAATTTTCACTCACCGCCTTGCTGGGGCACAGGACGAGGATGAAAAGTCGAACTTCGTGTGACGTGGAGCCCATGTTTGCCGGCTGCTTCAGCCTCGCTATGGCCACTTTCCGACGGTTCAACGAAGGCAGATTGCACCTGGAAATGCGACCGGTCTTGTATTGTAAACAGTACATGCATCTGTCAACGGGACTACTCACACTGCGCAGATCCATGATTGATCGTAGTCGAAAACGCCTCCTTCGGTTAAGCACGTGGCCTGGATCGTTCGGGCGAGCAGCGGCACTGTGGAAATACGGACCAGGTGAGTTATCTATGAGCAGGCGAAGCGGCGATTTGGGTCGCGGGAATGACTATACCGTCGATGGGTACCGTCGAAACCCAAGGGGTTCCTGCTCATGTACGATTCTCGACTAAACATCTTACGTATCTTTCATTCACACGCCGGAAACGGGCTTTCAAGTTCTCCACGATATCGCTGCTACGCGGCGCAGGGTCATTGGAACAGGAAATCGGATATGGGAGTCGGGAATGAGTAACCCCGAAAAGCCCATGCATGGAAACCTGTCGGTGTCTCGGGCTTTTCTGCTGAAACCCTCGGCAAAGCAGTTCACAAATTCAGCCCCATATTCTAACGAACGAGGTCTCGTTTTCTTATTTGCCTGCCTACTAACTTTCGGTATTGCAGAGAGACCAAATTTAACTTCACAGTTCTTTTTCTCATATTAAAAAAAAACCCTTGAAGCTCTCGTGGAAAACTATGGCTGCTGGTTTTCTCTGAGTTACTACGCTTTTGTATAAATGATTGAAAAGCTTCATTTATCATTCGAGTCGAAACCTATGAGGTTTTTATTATAAACAATGCTGGGATTTAGAGAGTTCGGCTCAGAAGCACAGCTATTTTGGAAGTCAATTTATTTTCAATTAGGATCCTTACTGGCTACACGAAAATATTAGTGAAATACCTTTACTATGATGTACATTTCACAAGAATATTTCACCATTTCTGTCACATCACAGGTAAGATATCATGTAAAAATCGTGCTTCTCGTGTAAGACTGACGGTTTGGGTTTGTAAATTAATTACGACATCTACCTCATATGTGTAACGTCGAAATCAAAAATACTCGTATGTTGCGCGCGTTGCGTTCCGCGGAAACCAATTCACGTTTTTTACTTTTGGAAATTTTCGACTCGAGAAAAAAATACTATTGCTCAAGATCGATTGCGACAAATGACATTAATATAGTATGCATTAATGTAAGGTTCAGTTTTATTGATTACATGTCACGCAACCGAGGAAGTAAGTCGCTCATTTTGTTTTCATTGCAGTCAATCATGTCCCTATTCCATGAAATGGCTCAACCAAACCGGCTCGAAAGCAAATAATTAATTTCTACGTTTCAGGTCATTCGCCCTTTTTCAATTTAGTGATACAGATCTTGATTGTGGCTTCATTACAAATAATTTACTCCAGAAAAGCAAGTTTTTTTAGTGAAGTAAATTTCGACCATATTTCTTTACGCAAGAGGCGCTTGGTGCAATAAAGGTTATTTTCGTCATCCAAGCTTGAAACGCAGCCACACCTAGGGTTCACAAGGCGTTGATAAATCCATGGCGAGTACCCGGCCGTTATTGATGACTGCCATATCAGTGGCGTGCTCTCGCCAGGTCGGAACTGAAACCGGTGGAGTTCGTTCTCACCGGCTCACTTTGACTGGAGCAATCGGATGCATAATTTAAACAAGCTTCACTGCTTTCCAAAGTGTGATCAATGAACATTCAGACCCTAACGCAGATTCAGTGACAGGTGCTGCAAATAAATCCCTCTCAAACGGATCTCCGCACCGCAGCCTGATCCGTCGTCCTTTGCGACGGATCTATAATTTATTGCCAACTCTTGTCTGGGAAAATCCCGAGGGGTCTCGGGCCCCCGGAAATGCTGCTTGACGAGTTCCATTGAATTTTCGCGGCCGACAGAAAGACAAACGACGCCGAGATTCTCGCGTCGCTGACATCGCGACAGCTGAGCCGCGAGTATCCCGTGCTGCTTACGGGGGATCAATGCAGTGTAGCGGCAAGATATCCTTGACGATGTGCACTTCAGACTGAACATTGATTTAATTAGTTTTGGATAACCAATGCGAAACTAGATTAGCGTCTGCTGAGCGAGTCGTCAGTGACGCGAGCAGCTGGGAGCGAGATTCGCCTTACTCTTTGGATTGTTCCTTCCCGAGGCACCTTCCTGTTCGTACGTGTCAACAATGATTCAGATCAACCGTATCTTAGAAAAATAGACCGAGTGCGTTACTTCTTCGTCCCAAGGCCGTATTGCAAGGACGTGTCGCAAGTTCCATTGATTCTTGGGCATAGCGATTCATTCATTGTGTTAGTGTAGTCGGGTCAGTGTCAGCCAGAGCATGTTTCATGCCAAGATTTGATTCGATCTGCTGGCCTTGAAAGGCAGGAAGCGAGAAGTGCGCACTATTGCAGCGAGAAGCATGCACTTTCACAGAAATTCTCCACTGATTGAATAGAACGCATAGAGCACCATACCTGTCAAAAACATTGATGATGAACGATTGTACCATGTGTCGTATTGTCCACTTGGAGCCTCGAGTTTACTTTATCCTCGCATACTTCAATTAATTGGTGAACTCTGAGCTTAGTGCGATGGATTGCCTGTGCGTTTTGAGACTACCGGTATTATCTATGAATATAGGAGGGATTTTTTTTTTAGTTGTTGCATCGCTTCCTCAACAAAGGGTACATTTAGTTTATTTTCTGAAAATAAATTCAATGCATTGACAAGTCTACTCTGGAATGACCTCCATTTTTTAAATGAGGGGTCGTGAGAGGTTTGTGCAGTTGAAGCTTCATTTTCATCTGGGTGAGAAAAAGCGCTTTGAAAATTATCAGAATTGCTCAACATACGAACCATTTCTGCTAAGCGAGGAGACACTTCGGTCGGCCGGATATTTTGAAGCATACGAAACCGCATTGCTAATACGTACTCAAAAATCATAATCGTAATCAGGGTCATAATTTAAAAAAGGCACCATTCATAAAATAATGCGCTGTGGAACTGGAATTTCCATATCCGGTACGTGAACAGTATTTAAAAAATTCGATGGATCTGCCAGAACGAAGAAAGAGCTACTCGAGTTAATCAGAGGGTCTTTTCGCTAAATCCGCCAGTTACACTCACGAGGGTTCTTCATGGGGTTAAAAACTTTAAGTGGAACTCAATGTGTTTGAGAATATGTCAGTTATCGTGAAGCAGAGTTTCCCAAACATTTTTTGGGGGGCACCCGATGCTCTTTTTTTTTCAAGTAATGCATTTGGCGGAACCCCTATCGTGCAAAGGATGCTGTATACTGTAAAAGCAATACTGAGTTCTCTCAATGCATAAACTGCTGTCAATTCCATAAATTTAATTTTTCAGTGCTTTTTTGGCTACTCTTCACGTTATTTTGAAGATCGTTTCCAAAATAATTTTTATAGATAAGTGCAATGTTGAGGATAAAAATGACATGCTTGTGGATGCATTTTCGCCGATGCTTTATTTAGGGTTAACTTGACTGCGGCAAGATTTGTTTCCTCTGCATATTTCAAAAGTTTGACGAGCGCTAAATTTATTTTAAAATTCCGCATTATTGCGCCATTAAATTAGCCAATGCCGGTCTGCTAAATAAAGGGCGGTATTCAAATATGAAAATTTCAATTCGCAGTGCATTTTTTTTTTCATTTACTAGATTTTGATTTTTTTAATTCGCTTACTTCAAGCAATATCCATGCCCTTTATTATCATCAAGCGTTTAAAGAGCATTTGGATGATCTCCGCAGGCAGAGAACAAGCCTTTTGAGAACTACTACGGTGTAGAACAGTGTATTTTGCTCGTTTTCAATGACTTGGTCAGTTCGCACTTACGCAACAAGAGCCTGTCGCATGAGAGAAAACTGAAGATTAAAAATATTTCATCGACGTTCGTCACAAGTATCTTCATCGGTCATCAGGAGGAACTTGAAACTGGATTTACAGGTTGGTCTCATCTAAGTATTTGCCAGCGCCCTTCGATGGCGCCGCGTTGAGATCTATGAGTTCTTTGCCAGCAGCGAGGAGATCCCGGAGCACTGCCTCTTCGTACATAGCCGCAACAAACAACTCGAGAATGGATGGCCTCGAGCCGGAGTTACTACATCGGGAAGTTATATTGATGAGCTGAAAAGTTTCCCCAAACGTTTGAGGCGTTTCTGATCTGAAGCGGGAAGTTCGCGAAGATCGAGTGGTTCGCGAGGAATGGGAAAGGCATTACCGAAATGTCTGTATCCATTATTGGCTAGTCATTCTGCCGCGCACCGAAACTTCCCGAGGAAAAACTCAATCTATTTCTTCGGGGGATCTTTTACCATTCTCCGAATTCAAACAATAGTCTGGCGAGAATCAGACGACTGAATGCGTGATGGAACGATCTCCGAAGGGCGTCTGGACGATCAGGAGCCGTGGAGTCTTTTCTGGATCAGGCATATTTATCATACCGGTGGTGCCTTTGTCGTACCACTGCAAGTGATTGGATGCATGAACATCCCACTTCTTGCGAGGAAGTGGGCTTTCGGGGAATCTGGGCGCAGCTCAGTCGCCGGATTGTCACGCTTGTCCAACCAAGTTTGACATGAGTCAGCGAACAAAAACATTATGGAACGAGGGTTTTTGGTTCGCAGAGGAGTTTATCTGATGTTGTCCATCAAACACGTACTTCCGCTTCTCGATGACGGGATGACAGAGCAAAGGACGAGAGTGACCTTGAGTTCCTCGCGCCAAGATTTGCGACGTGTTCGACGTCACAGGGTCATAATATTGATTATCACGTCAGCCAACGTCAGGAGAGAATACTAAGGACAGTACAAGGGATTCTTTCGCCTTGGCGAGGCGGCGGAATAACGCATTTGTGACCATCAGTGGTTGCCGGTTGGCATTGAATCTAGAATCGGAAACCCGGCTGAAAGTTGCCCGAGGGATCCCGGTCCCGCTTTCAAAGCCCCTCGCGTGGGCGGATGGTCACGCGGAAGTTTTTTCCCCGCGGTGACTCAGCGTGATAAGTTGTCATCATGCCAAAACTTGGCGAAGATGTAATGGAAAGGCGTATCCGGGGACGTCGGGACACGGCTGGGAAGGGATGATTCAACGGATGCTATCAGTGGGCCATGTCAATGTTCTGGTCTTGGTCCATTGTCTGCTGAACCACAACACTGTATGCAATCTGTTGAGATCAAAGGCAAGGGCCAAACTGAGCGCGTGGAGATCCAGCTGCTTCCCTCGACTCGCTTTCTACAAACAGCGTAAGTCGATCAGCCTGGAGTGCTCAGTACTTTATTGCTGAAGGCTCCGCCGTCAATAGCGTCGCAACGCGGAATCGTGGCTTCCGCGCGACGTGGTTTCAAGGACCACCGCACAATTCCGCGAGGCTGAGTCACGACATGAACGCGTTTTAACCTTGTTTATTGTCGTCTCGAATTTCCGCAACCGCTCCGCGTTACTTCGTTTCGAATTCCACATTCGCCAACGACTTGTTTTTCTTTCTGTCCGAGTACTACTATAGGCTCCATGTCTCGCCTAGTTTCTTCCCGATCCCAACAACGAAATTTAACGCATGGGAATAAATGTAATGAATTGCGTGTCACGTTGGCTCTTTCTGCTCACAGCACTACCAGATGAACCCATCCTGAAAGAAGCTCTTTCCACTCGTATGCTCATAAATTAGGAGAAAGCACTAATTCCCAGCAGGGTGTAGGGTTGATCGATAAGAAACAAAAGTAAGCCAGGCCGGGATCAACCGGCAACCTAGCAAATAGGCCGAAGCACAGCTTAAGCGCAGAAAGGCCTCTTGATGGAATAGGTTAATGATTGCAGGATACCAGAGGAACATTCATTGATGATGTTCACAACATACACTCGAACGGATTTGTTCAAATTTGCAGTTCCTCGAACAAGAAAAAGGATTATCGCTAATAAAGTAGCGAAAAATACGTGGTGTGGATGCTTACTAATTCTGAATCAATATACGTTTCGAAAGCATCACAGTTGAACGGAAAACTTCGTCATACTCGCTCACGAACGACAGATTTGAAAAGCTCACCTGCTGAAAGTAAGTTGAACTTTACATTTAATGATGCATGTGCTCGACCCACAAAGAAAATAAATCGATCTACGGATTCATTGAATACAAAAAATAGAACCGAAAATTTGCATTAAAATTCACGCAAAAGCTACATTAAACATTTTCCAAAAAAATTAATGTAATTTCATTAGGATCATCCTGTTTGCGCACTTCTCGGGTATTTATTTTAGTCTTCAGGAGCATTTCATGTCCACAAGGAAGCGTACTCATGAATACAATATTCTAAAAACAATTCAAATAATTTTTAAAAGCTTTAAAATTAACCGTTCATAAAATGTTTAAAATTCAATCTGCACAAAACCTCAGGAAGACAGCCAGTTCCTGGATATGGAGTGTTATAGTCATTGCGTTCTTTAAAATTGCTAATATGGTACAGTATTTGTAATCTGATGCGCTAGATTAAGGGGCATACTATCCTACGATTTTCCCAGAAAAAAAAGCTACACTAAAAGGAAACCTCAGTTAAATAAAACGTGCATAAACCCGTAGCTGCATTGAGTTCGAGCTCCATATTAATGAGACCCAGTGTTCTATTGAGCATATCCTACGATTTTCCCAGAAAAAAAAGCTACACTAAAAGGAAACCTCAGTTAAATAAAACGTGCATAAACCCGTAGCTGCATCGAGTTCGAGCTCCATATTAACGAGACCCAGTGTTCTATTGAGCATAAAACGCGTTCCAGCCAAGCTTGATAATCGATCGCTTATGAATTTTCATGTGAGGAAACTTCTCTGAGCGCACTTTTCTCATCAATAAGATGTGATGGTTTGGTAACTGATCATAGACGTTATCCTTACACGGTGTTTAAATTATGATGATTTCGTGGGAACCAACTACATAGACGTAACTCCTATGGATTTCTCGAAATTGAAAGTTGGTTTCATAAACGGTTTGAATATTTCATCGACTCCCTTTGGTACAACACAAAGTTGAAGAAAGTTAATGAACAAAATATTATTGGGAAACTTCGCATCTCCATTCCGTCCATTTGCTGCGGCACGTAAGGTCCCTTGCACACGCATCACAAATTAATAATGAAGCACTCTTTAAAAAAAGTGCATCTGCCGTGTGAAGCATCAGCAACAATTGAATTTAGGTTTACGAGCCCTCTCTTTGAAATTATATTTGTCTGTACGCAACCATCAAAAGATTGATGCCATAAAATTTAGATTGTAGCATTTTTTTTTTCGAGCTTCGAGAAAAAATTCTAAGAGGATAACAGCATTTCTCAAATCTATGAGACGTGGTCTATTCAATGTTCAAAACATATCGCTGTCTATTTTCAACATTTAGTCAAGTCAAATGTACGTCTCAGTCGTTGATGTTTACGAGTGGCTTTCTGGGATTTTCGTACAGTACTTATTTACGTCTGAATTCAATTATACGCTGTTGTGCATGGAACAAATTCATGAAGAAGTGGTTGAAAAGTATCATTCCGGCGATAAAAACTGAAGTGTTCGTTCCTCGCCTGCTCTTCAATTCGAAGTCAAACGTACTTAATCCAGTCCAAATTACATCTACTCAAGCACTTCATTGTCAATCGAGTACGTTCCAGTCTTTGAGTGCCTCTTTTCAATTCCGTTAGTATAAGTTCCTACTTGTGTCTCTCGAGAGTAGCTCATTAATCTAATGAGAGGCATTGGAAGTGTCGTCGCGTTGTGTACATCAGCTTAAAATGGATGCTCTTCTCCAGTTTCTTGTTCTGCTCGCGTGTGCAAGTGCGACGCACAGTATAAGAAAACTACGGAACAAAATGTCAATGCGCACTTCAAAGTTGTTGTGGGAGTGGCGGATCTTCGCCGCTGTTCCGAAACTCGAATTGTTTTCCAGGGGAACGTTAGTTTTCTGAACTTTACGATTTTATCCACCTGTCATTCAACGTAATCTTGAATTAGTTATTTCTAATCACAGACACCGAGGCATTTGACATAACTTCGCCCGAGACGAAAGTGCCTCCTGCTTAGTGCAATGCAGCCTTACAACTGAATGCGACAGAGAATCATGCATCAACATATGTGGGTCGGAAATCGACAGCTAGAACATTAGAGGAGCTACATTTGATTGAAGGGCCTCTTCGAAATGTCTACATCACTCGAAAATGAGCTCGTGTCCACGATTGATTTAATGTACTGTATACTATAGTTGACAATCTTGACTTTGCTTCTTTGAACTGCATGGTTAAAGCGCACTAGCATTTTGAAACTTGAATATCTTTCGGGAGTACTTCTAAGACATTAAAAAAATCTGGGCGCCACAATTTTGTATTTGGCTACCTTTCGAGACCCTCGGGAAAGAAAATGAATTCAGGAAGAAGAGAAATGAATTCTAAACAGAGCTACGTCTGAACAAAGATTGCTGGTATTATTACAAAAGTCAGTAAGCTTTTAAGAGGACGGAAATGACCTTTCTTGTATGTTTAAATTCAGCGCAATTTGAACACGAAGGAATATTTGAAAACGTTATCGGTTTGATAATTATGCGCAGCTCATTTCACAGTTTCTTGGATGAACCACTATCAGCTTCAGCCAATCAGAATTCCCTTCGAACTGTCATTCTTCACAACACTGACTGAAAAGAGATTTTTGCTTTGCCGAGAAAATCGTCATTTAAATGAGGGAAAAATCTAGTGCTTCCAAGACGAGTTTGACAGAAGCAAACGAACTTCTCATGTCCGCTGCTGTTTCGGAATCTGCGACAAACGAAACATGAATTACAAAAAGTTCTGAAAGTCTCTCGAGACCCTGGAGCTCCGAGTACAGTACTGTACTGTACATTATAATGAAAGAGCGAGCCCTCTTGAGAACCTCATGACAGAGAGAAGAAAATTCCCGGTCTGAGAGCCGAAGATTTTTCTATTCCCTTGCCAGTAGGACTAGATGCGACGAGAACCGAATTCTTCAAATTACATAAGCACCAAGCTTCAGCGGTGCGTCGGAAGCCGAAGAAAATACCGTACACAGGAAGGGGACAGGGTTCGAAGAAGCCAGTGAAATAATCGATTCATTAAGATGTTTCGGAAGGAGGGATTCTTCCCGCCATGCAAAGAGAAAGAAATTGCAGCAGCAAAACTCAATGAAACTATGAATTTCAAGCTTTGAAGAGTCATGGATTTTTCTACAACGGATCGGAGTCGCAGTCTCGCAGATGACATTTTCGAAGCCCATTCAGCGCCTACTCAATGGATTTGCGCTCGGAGCCGAGCTCAAAAATGTAGTGCACGAGAGGGAAGGCTCTCATGCAAACGGAAGAGCCTGATGTCAAACTTTCTACGGCTTCCTCACGTTTAAGGGTCGCATCTTCACAGCGCACTTCCCAGAAAAATGGCCCTGTCTCACTTGTTTCTAGGCAGGAACACAACCCCACGGGTTTGGGCAACGCGGTGATTCAGTCCGAGTGCGTTTCTCTCTCCAACTCTCGCCTAATGCAGGCGAGGTCAGGCGGCGGGATTTGGCAAGCGCATCTCGTTTCCCGTGCATTCGGGTGACAAGGGAAGAAAAGTTTTCCCCCCCGCGGCTGAGACATGATTCCGAGAAGACGAACGTGACTAAAGATTAATAGCGAGGTGCACGGAGCCGGGCGCAATCAAAAAATTACACATAGCCGCGAGCAGGGCCAGAGTGCAACATTGAAGGATCTCTCAGTGTTGTCCGGGCGGATGGCAGAAGGGAAAGCGTTTCCGACCGAAAAGGACCTCCTCAAGGTGTAGATAGTGGTGTGAAGGGCGCAGTTCGCGTAGAAGGAGATCCCAGGTTTTGGACCGCAGCCAAACACACTGTTCGCCAAGCACAGCACCCCACATGTTCTCCTCGCCACTCCTTTATTCCTACCCCTCCCCCAACCCCCCTCGCATGGGCGTTCAACAAAATAACGAATGGAATGATGTCAAGATATCCCAGTTATCAAGACACAGGGATGGGGCGAAAATGGAAGAAAAGAAGGAATGTGCACACTTGCAATGCATATGCGGATGGTTACCAAGCGTTCATACTTTTTGATACGTTCTCCAGAACTTCCCTACTCGGGAGCAGAGAAGTTTCCTGATGATCAATACCTATACAGGCTTGAGGGACAGGATGAGGAAACGAAGCCGAGGTATTCAGTACGCCGGTCTTTTTTTTTCCCCGTTCTCCTGCATTCAATCTTCGAACCAATTTCGAATACCAACGTGGGATTAATCCCAATAAAAAAATCCCTCGCCTCTCTATCTGTATAAATGTTATCAACTTCCCATATTACGAGTTCAGAGCATTGTGAAATTACTCATCATCCTCGGCGTTGTCCGCGGCACCTCCGAGACAAAGGAGGACTCATACAGGCAACGACAAGGCGATAAATCCGGGCAAGCGAGAGGGGATGAGAAAGGGCTTTTCCCGGAGATTTCGTGAATTCATCATTGTTTTCCTGCATAAAACCTAGCGTTTTATTGGGAGCGGAATTCAAATGAGATGAATTGATGCGGCGTTTTATTCTCGAAGACAAGCTCGTGCCTCGTAACATGCCGTTCGCCCACTGGTGATCTCCCTCGCGATTTTGTTCCAGGAATCCCTCAACGTCTTAAACCCTGCGTGCCTCATCAATCTTATTGTGCCTCTGGCAGAAATTCCGCTCCCATCAGGGGGAAAAAGCTGCCATGCATGTATTCTACAGTCTGATTATCTCGAAGAACTCCCCATGGAACTTTTCGTGCCGGGAAATAAAGGGTGAAATGAAGAGGAAGCCGATAGGACTCACCCGTGTCGTGGGCGAAGATGACGGAACGGGCCTCGTCTGTGGACCCAGTGAATTCCAGTACCGCGCTCTCGCAGTCCTTGCTGGACGACTCAATCCCCGTGGCTGTCCGCAGCAGCTTCTCCAACATGCAGTCGATGACGCCCTGGAGCGACGTCTCGGCGATGTCGAGCAGCAGCACGGCTTGCTCCAAAAAGTGGGCAATGTCGAGCGAGGCGCGAACCTCGGCACCGAAGTCCTTCATCGGGATGCGCTGCAAGGTTTGAGCAAAAAGGTTAACTTCCCGCGGGCAGGACATGCGGCGGGACGAGTTCGGGGACACGGTGAGTTGACGATTGAGCTGGACTTCGCAGCCCGGTGGCGGCGGAGGCGGCGAAACGGTTTCGGGTTGGACCGGGGAATGGAAGTCCCTCGTGCTGCGCCCACTTCCGGCACGGGACGTGTCTAGCTTGGGCGAACCCGGAGGGCCGAACCCACTGGAGCACGGCCCCACGTCCGCGGATCCGGATTGCGCGGACGGGGACTCGGCCTGAGAACCGCGCTGCGTTCGCGAGAGGCCGGCGCTGAGCGGGATTTCGCCGCTGTTGCTGTGCTTTGTGGCCAATTGCCAGGAACCGTAAAGGCACGGGTATGGCAGTGTGAGGGAGCACCGTCGTTTCGAGATCCCGACTTGCGGCGCCACGGGCTGCGGTGGCTTGTTGATGGCGATTGGAACGGCGATGTAAGGCGTGCGCACGGGGCTGAGATCCAGATCCACCTGATAGGACGAACGGCGGAAGAGAGGACGCGCTGGACGGTAATCGGCCGAACAGGACTCTTCGCGGGACCGCAAGCTTGTGAACCCCGCCCCGCTTTCGAGCTCCTCGTCGTCTTCATCGATGCGAGGCGATTTGCTTTTCCCGCCCCGCGTGGGCGACGTGGACCGCCCCCAGAACGTGGGGCGTGCCATGGAAGACGACATGCGCGGCTCCTGGGACGAGAACAAGGAGCTGGCGGCGGACGCGGACTTGCCCCATAACGTGTGGCTAGTTTTGGAGCGCTTGAAAAGGGCGCGTTTGACCTTGAAGGGAGGCGCGGACGAGTCGCGAGACGACCCGAAGGCGGTGCTGGTCGGGACGGCGACCGGCGGCACGAACGTCACGTCCGGGCTTCGCGCGTCGCCGCTATCACTGCGAAGCGCCGCTGGGGACAGGCTGGGAGGCGGCAGGGTAGGACTGCGGACGGGACCCGAAGGCGGAATCGCGACTGCCGCCAAATTCCGCGACACTTTTGGGTCACTCGGCTTCCTGCCGACCATTTCCATGAGGCCGGCGCCGGCGACGACCGGCTCCACCTGCGAGCTCGGATTCCCAGCCATTGGCTCATCAACGTCGCCGAGGCTGGCCTAAGAGCCAAACAATCAACTACAATAACAGTTTTCACATGTCAACGTAATCATCTGAAGGTACGATCTTGATCGTTTTTCGCCCCCGGAACATTCCCAGGATGACGATCGGTACTGCAGCGCCTCAACCAATAAATGCATAAATAAAGAGCCAACACCCCAATTTATGAAAACGCGTGCGGAGAGTACAGTACAGTATTCGGTAAATTAGTACCTCAACTACAAATACCGCGCCGGGCTGAAATCTAGCGTTAATATTGAGTATCCACGGTTCTGAGATTGGAAGGGCGGATGCTTAAAAAATAAATCTTATTCATTTCCACCGAAGATCATTTTGAAACATGCTTTGCTCTGGCCGAACTGCCGAAGACGCGACTTTCCCCCAACTCTGTACTGGTCGGTAAATTTTGAAACTTTCATCAAACCCTTAATTTTGTACAACGCTGTTAGATTTGACATTTAGATTTGAACAAGCTTCAAATTTGTATGAATACATTTTCGCATCCAGTTTGTCCCTCTAGGTATAGGTTATTTTTTTCGATTTTTGAAGAGGGGACGAATGAGATTTTCTCTCATTCGTTTGTTCGGAAAATGTGTCACGAACAAGGGATGCCCTAAACAACGTACACATTCATCATACGAAAAATTGCAACTCAGAATTGAACACTTGTGTAATAAGCGACTGAAGAGTAGGTTTAGTAATGAACATTTCCGAATATCCCGGCCATGATTTATTCCATGAATATCCAATTCATCAAGCCCAAATTTCCTATTCACTTCGAGGAAACTAAGCGGGATATGAATTCATAATTAAGCCACTTGATTTACCTAATAATTCATTCGTTTCCCGAACTCGTTCCCTTCGAAATCCATTGTCGATGTTTGTATGCGTCAGGTCATTCTTGATTTGTTTACCTGATGAACTCACGTTTTCAGTGTGTAACGAATGTCATTTCATTTAACCATGCGCTGTGCTCAATCGCTAGCCTTGATATGCAAAGTTATATTGTAGGTATTTGTAGTTTGCCCTAAATGGCCTCTAGATCTTATTTTGTGGGCGAAGACATTTTTGAGATAATGCGTTGTGTTCAACCTTTCCGAAGTAGATATCCTTTTCGGAGAATATTAGAAGTACTTTAATAATATAAATATAGGGGAATAATTAGGTATTATATATAAGAGGATGATGAGGGACGGAAATTGTACTCTCTTTTCTTCTTGCTCCAAGTGAGGGAAGGTTTTGACTTTCTTTTCATCAATTCTCAGGGAATCAGTGTTAGCTTTTTGGGTTTTTTAGGGAAGAAGGCAACGGTACGGTGTATAAAATCAAGCTGGATTTTAGAAAAAATTTGACGGCTTATTGAATTTCGATTTTTCTTTTCGGGAAGCACGCCACATATTCATGCGCCATCGCGATCCCTCTTCAAACAATAAACACGAAAATAACTGCATTGATCAGCTTGCGACTTCTGCAAAATCCGGGTATCAGCTTTCCCCTACCTCTCCTGATAACTGGTCACTTGCAATACCCAGTGATTCATCCATTCTCAAGCCGCTTTGCAGTGTAGGAATTATTGCTTGATCAATACTTCAATGCTTACCCCTTTCACAGACGTACTCATTGCATGTCCCTTCTTGCATTAATTTTTCTGACAAAAAATAGAAGGAGGAAATACTGCACGTTATCAGTGCACAGAGACCGAATCGCGGGCGAACCACGAACGAGAGAACCCCGCAAATCGCAAGTTTTTCTAACACCTCAGAAATATGGATTGTTGAATCGCTGTGGAAATTCAAAAAACAAATATAAACATAGACTTTCAATGGTACCCCAGTTGATGGACTTCTCCAATGATTTATTTTTATCGTAATGAACTCAGACTGCCACGGATTTTTGTTCTTGCTTTTTTGAACGGGTTGGATGAAAAGTGACAGTCCCAAAAAATGAAGTTGGCATGAGAAATGTGGCTTTCAGTAGCAGTTTAAAAGTTAATGGAATAAGCGTTCTTTGACAATTTTTATGTCGCTGAGCATTTTTTGGAAGAATTTTTCACTTGGGGGTATCTTAATGAAAAGCCTGTAATTTATTAACAAACCTTGGGGGGAGGGTCTGTAACAATTTGACGCTTGTTTAATGCGTTTTGCATCAAGTTTTTTTATGATGAACTTCTCAATAAGAAAGGTTGAAGATACAGTATAGCACATCTGAAAAACTTCGAGGATGATGCGAACTCGAGGAAGGACACTTCGAGATCCCGAAGGTGAAAGCAAAGATGCGTAAATCGTGTCGCAGCTGACGGCGTGGATCAAAACCAGCAATCTTCCCGTCGGCAATTCGGACTGAGTGGGTAGGCTTTATATTTTTCAACAGACGCATAGATGGAATCAAACGCAAGCAAGTGGCACGAGAATAGGTGTCCCGCCATGCGAGATTCCCGGTGCGCGAAGTGAGCCGCCCTTCGCGTGTGAGCACGAACACCAGGCCCGGCACATTGACGGCTCTTCGGAATTAGCCTTATTCCCCACAAGACTGCCGTGGGCAGCATATATACAACCGTGACGAGTTTTGCCTTCCTTCTGAATCGACAAGCCGGGGGGCTCACAGATGGGCTCTCTGATGGTCTGACTTCGGTCTCTTTTTTTTCCCCCCCGGCATCAATCGGGACGCGGAGTGCATGTTTATTCCGAGCTTTCGGTCAGACATAATTTGTTATTCCCGGTCTAGAGACCCATCTGCCAGTCACCCCGGCTTTGAGCATTCGCTGCCGCAGAGTAAGCGAGAAGTTGGATCAGGGCTTTTCAACCACTCCGCGGATTGTTTCACTTCAAGGATGGACCAGTGTTCTTGTGCAGTACCTGTTCCAGGGTGTACCAAATATGCAGGCCTTCTGTTACTTGATGGCTTCATCGTTACCTATACAACTATAGGTCCTTATATTGAACCCAGGAAATATAAGTGTATTTCCCCATTTGACTGCCGTATAAAATAACTCCCTGCATAATAAATTAATCTCAGAAATAAATACTGCAAGATGAAAGAAGTTTCTCACTAAAAAAGGCATTTCCGTTGCGAAGCTCTGATTGCGTATAAGGAACTGCTCCGCCGTTCGTTTTGTTGCTTTTCTGTGAACATTCAAGTCAGAGAGAAAAATGCCTAGCCTTGAGAAATAGTGCGTCATGCGACAAAATCATCGCAAACAAATGCCAACCTGGAATGGATTCAGTTTCTGACGTGGGAAACTTCGTCGTTCTCATTTGACAAAATTGTGTGTCATTAATACCTCGAGATCATTCATAATATTTCTCTCCCACATGATGGTTTCAGTTTGCGGTACGAAGGAATCCATGCTAAAAAAAAAAAAGTAACTGCATTTGAATTTGATGCAGAGCCGAAGTTAGAATCATGTGGTGGGGGAGGACGATTGCTTCACGAACCACCAATTGAAAATCATTGAGCCAAAAAGTAGCCCGCCACATTTTCCATCCATGGAAAGAAGTATCGTCGATTGTTGAAAAAAAGAGGGAAAAGAAAGCAAGAGTCCTGCCGTAAAGAACCATTTCAAGTACAGGAAGCGATCGAATGCTTTGGCAGACGCGAACAAACGAGACCAGCAGGAAAAACCAGAGGAAATCCCAAAAAAGCACTTGAAGACAGCGGGACCGTGTCTACGCAAGAATCGATCGCGAGTCGTTGAATGTTACCGATGGTACGGTTTAAAAAATGTATGCAGACAGTGGCTTGGTGGTTTAAACATATGGGGAAAAGTTTAAATGTATGGACCGGGATGGGATAACGAAGCGACTTCCGCCAGTATGTTCACTCTTCGTGTCTGCGAGGGGCAATCGTTTCGCTCCCTTCCGAGCCCGAGACCCTACAGTTGCCTTTCCAGACAATACTCTGCCCATTCGAGTTCCCTCGGGCATGCCCGTTATGGCTGCTGTTTATTGGAATTCCCACCGCGAGGGGCAGAAACGAAACATGGCACCGCTGCTCCTAAATCTAGAAAGCCGAAACTCTTTATCATGACCCCGGGGATCTCCGACTTGCCTCTCTGATATGCATCGAATTTCCCGCGATGCAGTATGATTCGTTCAACAAGGTTTCTTTTCTGAACGCATTCCTCATGTTCACCGATAAAGCCTAGGCAACAAAACAAGAAAGAAAAAAGAATCATCTGAGCTTATTCGAAACCAAGCATTTCCTAACGGGAGTATTCTCCCCAGTTGTTTTTCCCCCTTCGAGGAACTCATTTCGGAATTCATTAATTTGTCAGAGCTCCTTGGACGATGAAGCCCTCTCGTGGGTTATAGAAAATTCCGTCTCAAGTACTTTTTGTTTTACTTTTTGAGGGCATCAATTCATGCACAGCCTACAAGGTGGAGGCTGTGACGAGATATTCGTCACGTAAAACCGTCAAATTTCAGTTTACTCTGATTGTCTTGATCCATTCCAATTCTGTTTCTGTTTTCCTGAAGTGGCGACGGAGCCCCACAGAAACTCCGGAGTACCGGCTGAGAACCTCTCCTCTAACATTAAGAAAATATTCTTGCACATATACCGTATACGTAGAAAAACCGAGAGGCTGAAATTCAGTGTCTGTTTGTTTGATATACTGCTGACTATATGGTAAGTCGAAATATATACTGAATTCATAGCATTAAAACGAGATCTGTTTAAAATATAAATAATATACTGTAATGATCTACTGTATTTTCTTACGGACTCCAAATTTCTTGCCATTGCAAGCATTCAATTTGAGGAGACAAAGCGTTTGTCTTTTTATAGTACAGTACTCGAAATTCTCGATGGATCCATTCGGAAGAAACAAATTCCCTCTCCAACCATTCCCTTGATGAGAGTCGCATAGACGACAATGTATTTCGCCTTCTTTTCGTTTTCCGACTTCCCATGAAACTTATTGCCAGGAATGCTTTTGCTATACTGGTCCCACCTACGACTAAATCGAGATCCCTCCATCTGCTGAGAGGAAATGAATGCACTCGGTTCATTAGCAATCTTCTCGTGTGCACCTGCTGTGTGAATCGAAGAGGAAATTCTCTAAATGAACGATGCCAAGAAATTCAACGCGTGCTTCGTGCGCAAAATAACCGGAAGCTCTTTTCACTCAAGTTGACCATAATTTATTTATTCTTGGAGGGAAATACTGTAGATAAAATCTTATTTGGTAACCGACGGACGCGGCACTGCCGAGATTCTCGTTTTTACGAGTAATCGCATTAACACCTGATGGGCAATATGTGGCGGAAGCCGTTCCCCAGCCACTTTTCTCCCGGGGCCGAGATAGCCTTTCAATTTATAAAACACGGGCGGACAGAACAGAGCACTCGAGGTAAGTGCATTCTTGAGGAGTCCGTTTCTATAGATCATACATTAGCACTTTTCTGGGTATTCTGGTAATGAGATCCACGTGTCTAAGCCACCAGATGTACATTATCTCGAATTACGAACTAGATTCACCTCGACGAAATGCGCATGATATGCATCACAGAAAGTTACAGAGCGCTTAAAATTCGAGCAGACTTTTTCCCTGGCGGGAAAATGTACTCGCTGCCAACATGTGCTGGCATTTTACCGCGAATTCGAAAAAAAGGGCAGTCCTCAGGTTTTAGTACTCCAGAAATGTTAACCCAAAAAGTTCGACTTTCTTCAAAATACTGACCTCAACCCAAAGGCATGTCTGGATTTGGCTTTTACGGTTTAATTTTAGGCCAAGAAAGGCGGTTTAAAACTGCTCGAACTTTCAGAAAAAGCCAGAAATAACGTTGACTTCCTGGAGACGGGGGATTTTCGTAGGACGGATGTTCAGGTCATGATGACTTGTAAATGTAATGATTTTAGAAATTAAATGAGAGAAAAGTCGAAGAACCAGTGATTAAGAATTGACGAGACGTTTCGCACTTGAAATTTGATGAAGATTAAAATGCAGTGGTTTTGCACCTGCGATGGTCTCTTAATTGCAACTATTCAATTTTCGAAGTGCACAGCTGTATTTTGTAATACGCGCAGCTTCTATAAAGGATTTGTCACATTGAAATACTGTCCCATCATACGTATTCCCGTGAAGTATGTAAATGAATGATCCTAAACTTCCGTATACAATACAATATTGTACTGGATCGGCATACAATAGAATATTAATTTTCTGTGCTTCTAATAACGAGCCAAAATTTTGCAAATCAAAGGGAACAAATAAACATGCGTGATTTCAAGTCTATCAACTTCATTTCCTCCACTTTTCCTAAAATTTAATTTAGAAATTCAGGAAAATTAACGTGATATGCATCTGATCACTGAAAGATTGTGACAAAAAACTGTAAAATATTGCGAGAAGAAACAGAGACGAAGAGCTAAACATCGCCGGCTTTTAAAATTAAGTTCAAGAGGGCATTTGGAAAAAGTGGTAGGAAGCTTGTAACTTTTAAAGAAAATTGCAAGAGAGAATAACGTAAAGATGTGCTTTGTTTGATTTTCGGAATGCCATTCCTTATCAATATCACGTCAATTCAGCAGGTCAATGTTGCAGATATATTTTTCATCCTTCGTGTTCTAGAAATGTACGTTTATCCCCAACATTTGACAATACCAGAAATGGTTTGCAGTCATTACCTCGGATAATATAGGTTTCACTGCACTCTCTTTACATGAGTCGAGCTGTGATGGGGCAAAATGTTGTTAAAACAACCTTCTGGACCGTTTTTCTTGTTGTCATGCAAAAAAAATTGCCAAGTGACACTCCGCGACGTTCGTGGACAGTCATGGGAAAGAGTACCTTCCTCGACTGTTGTTGGGTTTCGGGACATCGTAAATGTTGCATAAAAATGACCGCCTCGGTAGCAACGGGACGCGACGGGTACTCCGTGTAGCGGGCTGGCGATCGATGCGAGATTATCATTGTTTTGGCGTGGTATCTACCCATCGGAGTCGACACGCACCAAAAACCCAAGCGAACACCAAACAACACAGTGCATCAGCAGCAGCACTTTTCAGAAGAAAAAAAAAAGAATAAAGAAAGTAGCCGGATTAATTGCACGACAGGAGCGAACAGGAACACAACGAGGCGGCACGGGACACCGCGAATCACTGTCGCGGCCAGCAGCAGCGGCGGAGATAAAACGATGCCCCGCCGCGATTGCGACAACATTGAGGAATTTTTCTCCCGCGCCGGGCAAACGCGCGGGTGGGGGTGCATCCCGCTCCAGGTCGCCACTCGAGAGGCGTCGCGAGCAGAACTGGCGCTGCGGGCCCGCGGAAAATTCCGCCCGCAACCCGTAATCCGCCGCTTTGGCCCGGGCGCAGCTCCCCCTTCCAAACATTCGGGAAAAGCGAGCAAAATCGATATTGTACGGAAAAGGAAAGGAAATCACAAATAGGCCGTCGACCAGAAGCCCGGCAAAGGACGCACCAAGTTAGGTGCCGTCGCGGCACTCGAAAAAAAATAAAAAGGGTTACGGAAGACCGAAATTTGCGTCTTGGACGTGTGGAGCTCGCTCGGCAGTGGTCGTTGAACAGGTTAAGCTCTAAGTAGCAGTCCCGAATGCGCGAGGTGCAAAGGAATCCCGTTCCGTGATGAGGACGCAGCGACGACGACGACTAAAAAAGGGGTGAGAGGGTGGCAGCTGGCGGGCTGTGCGCCAAGAAAGACCCTTTCTCCACCCTGGCGCCGGGGGTTCTGCTGCGAGTGTCCCGACGCGAGACATTCCCCGAGGTGAGCGGACGAAAGACGACGGCCTGATTTTTTCTAACGCCGTCAACTTGCTCCCGCATTCTTTCGGACAACAGCAACGCTGTCTTCAACCCCGAGCTCGGACCCGTAACGCTTCCGGATTCCATTCTCCGATGGCGGCACGGAGACCCCCGACCTGATTTTTTCTCTCCCTCTAAGCCGTTCGTTCGATTATTTTCCGCGCTGCGTCATTCACCGCCCAACTCCCCCTATCGTGCATGGCATCCCTTTCTGACCAGTGGTTCTCCTACCACACCAGTGGTTCTCTTACCACTGGTGGTACAGGGATGATGTGTCAGGTGGGACACACGATGTTGCCGAAGCGAAGTTGCACCCTCTCTCTCGAGTTCAATCAGCAAAAAGAAATACTGTCATGCATATCAAAACACATGGACAGAAATACAATCAGAATATCGTATAACATAATTTCCGTGGGAAATGACTATGAATATGCATCGTATGCCTTTGAAAAATCGCGTGAACTACCACGTTATTGGCCTGCGTTAAAGACATATAGGCGGTACAACACTAAACAGGGTCCCTGTTGCCCAGGAAGTGCCCCGCAAACTGTGTCATGTTCTGGAAGTGGTGCAAGTCAGAAAAAGCTTGAAAATCCCTGGTGTCACGCAAAAGTGTGACCAAAAGACTGAGAGGGAGACGATCATTATGCGTACGTGTATGTCCTCGGCTGACGTGGAACCTCCTGAGGGAGAAGAAAAAGCATAAATAAAATCGGTGACGCGACTCCCAGAGGAGGAGCCAAGGAATACGCCCCCGGGCGCTCTGTGCTAGCCCGATAATTCCTCGCTTCTGGGAATCCCGGACAACAGCTGTGTGTATATCACGAGCTCTTTCCTGCTCTTGGAGTGGCAGCGGAATCTGTGGAACACTGTCCCCGTGCTTGACGCCCTCAACTGCAACCCTCTCAATGCTGCCCGAACCCGTGGTGTTTTCACACCCCATTGACTCTGCCAGAGGAATTCCGGAGATCGAATCTTGATCGCATGACAAAGCTTGCCATTCTCCTGCCCCGGGATGCTGGGTACTCGTCACCCGCGTTTAGAGGACTTTTTCCAAGTGTCACACGCGCCGATGATGCTGTGAGCAATGCCGTCGACAACGACTGCGACGACTGCTTCCCTCGACTCCGTTCCGCTTATTTGCCATGCTTGAGAATTTGACGTGTGTGCGGGGGATCCTACTCTTTCCCTTCACATGTCTCTCGTCCTCATCCACCCGCGCTTACATTCGTTCCTTTTCTTTCAGCCGCCCTCACCCCATTTCCGGCATGAAATCAGCAAATACGCGAAACAGGGTCATCGAAGATCGACGAACCGGTTGGTTGATGGAGTACGCTGACTATACGGACGGGACTCGCCTGGCAATCGGAAGCCTGTGTCTTGAGCACCGCAGATACCTATAGTCGTTTCCCCAGCCACCCCTGATGTATCTGTCTACACCGTGCCCTTGTCTCCTTGGCCTAAAGCGAGTCGCAGGCCCGGGCGCATCTTCGAATTCGAAGCTGTGGCAGCAATACTCCCGGTTACGTCTTTCCCTTATCCTCCCCCACGACCCGGGCTATGTGGTCCACGGGCTGCAAGAGGAACCGGGATCTACAGCAAAATTCGGTTTCTCTCAGAAAATGCGTCTCTAGGCGATGGGATCAGGGTTGATTTTTTTGTATTTTTATTTAGAAGCTCGGTTTTGAACTGATTTTGTTGCGAGATGCAGCTTCAATCATAAAGCATTGCTAGCTACAAAGAACACCAGTTGAGTTTCTCAACCTAGCTCTGGATCGTACCACTTTCAAGACATGCCAGTGTTTTCAGATCTCTCCGCGGGCATCAAATGACTTCAGGTCAGGTCAAGCACGTGAGACTCAATTCCCCTTTCAGGATACCCCCAGGTCCTAGGACACACATCCTTCATTTTCGAATTCTCATTCACTTCCAGTTCCTTTTCCATCCGATATCTCTAGAAGAATTTAGATTTTTCTGTTGACTCATTCAAACTCCAGACTTTACCCCGACACCATCTCCTCATCACTGAATGGAGTCCCTTATGCGTACCACTGTAGGTACGTTTCGGTACCTTCGCGTTTACCACTGGTTGAAATGCCCAGCTTCATTTTAATCGATGCGCAGTAAGAGCTTAATCGGAAAAATGAAGAAAATACTCATACGACAGATTTTGGAATCCTTTAAAAGGACCACCACGTGCCTTTGTGTGGGGGATAAGGAACCAGGTAATCATTGAATATTCCTATGAACTTTCATTGAAATATATAAATATTTTAAAATGGTTTATATCATCATTACTGACATTTCCGAATTTTTGAAGCGTGGTAAACCAAAAAATACAACTAGTAGAATGACAAATAGCTTGAATCAAAATTAAGTCTTGACTCGCGATTAGGTCACTTTATTTCTCTCTATGAATTGAAATTTGGGTACAGTTATTTAATTTCTAAGTTCATCAGCGCATAAATAATTTGAGTTATACTTCATGAAGGGTGAATTCATTTCAGAAAGAAACACAAAAGTAAAATAAACGTTAATGTCAAATCTGTTGGTGACGAATAATTGAAGTGTACATATTTCGTAAAAATATGTAAATGAGATGCCTGCTGCTGGTGGGGGAAATAAGTTACAACATCTTCTGAATGTAATGAGGGATGACTGTCGAATCGGTGCACGATTTCCTTCTCCCATAAAATTACAAGACTATCTGCTACGGAGAAGCGTTACAACTTTCTAGTTGGTTCGTGATGGCTGGAAAAAAGTCCGTCGGAAACAATTTTACTTCTTCTCACGTGAACTCATGTTAGTCAGAATGCAGCACAAGTTTAGTGGAAGACCTCAACGAGATTTCAAGCTAAAATTAAATCTAGTAGGGTGCATTGAGTCAAATCTGCTGCTCCGCATCATTTTTAAAGCTGAAATTGTATTTTCGGCTTAAATTTGTGATTTACTGAGGCAAATATTTCTTTTTTCAAGAAAAACGCGCCGATATTATATTTTAATTGGATTTAGTACACTCTTCAAAGTTTTGGGATGTACGAATGTACAGTACATCGGAACGAGCGCACATCCTGCTAATCTGTCAGTCACACATAGGAGGTAGAATCAGAATCAAGAAGCATCATGCATTATTAAATGATGTCCTCTCACTGCAGTGCTCCGTAATGCATTTCGACGCAGAGGTTCAGGCATGGTGTACAGTACATTTTAAGATGCTGCAAACAAATTTAGGTGTAAACTCACCGGGTTGAATATATTTTATCAATACCTCGAAATTTAACAATGCCTTTTTCGACTCTCCTATATATTTAAAACCTAATGTACATAAATAATAATAATAATAATAGGTAAATAAAAATATGGTCAGCTGCGGAAGCTCATTTTCTTTGATTACATGAATTCAAGTAAAAAATATACATTTTCTTCATTAGGCGCTTTGAGATTTAAGAAAATTCTGACTTACCCCTAGATCGGAATAAAGAGAAATTATTTTGCATTCCATCAACATCTTGTGCGCATCTTCATGTCCAGTTTTGTGTGATTTGTAGGTACAGCTCTTCCTTAATTTAATCTCATTCACTTGACTCATCAGAGTGCATCTGATTCACTAAGCTGGGATTGCATGCATTCCGTTAAAATCTTTCACGTATTTGGTTTATTCTTCACTGTTGGATAATATAATTCAACATGATCGGGTCATGGAACTGGACGCAAATAAATTAGAATTCTTCGCGTTCAATCGTTGAAGTTAATTCGCTTCACTTCCAAAAAGACAAAGATGATGATGGTTAATTATTCAACTGCAGACTATTTACTGTCGTCTGTCGATGGATCCAGATTCCACATTCAACGAATGTATATTTCTGAAGGAATACCAAGTCTTCGGAGCAGTGCGGAGATAGTCACTGCAATGTACTTGCGTTGCTGGAGTGACACATGTGAACAAAATTGCGCTTCTGCTTATCATTGCAATGAACTGCGAGATAGAAATTCATCTTTTCAGTCTCCTTCGCCGCACTTCATGGACTCCTTAGATGCGGAGTAAAGGATGGAGTAATAAAAAAAAGCGATCCAGCAATTCGGAATCTCGGAGTTTTGCCAACCTCCGCTGAAGAAACCAGTAAAAGAAACGACTGGAACACCTACATAAGGGAGCATCGCTTTAAGGAATAAAGCGGATGGAACCCGAAGTACTCGTTGAAAAACCTCGGGGGCGAAGGTTCTTTCTCGGTGTCTGGGTCAGTCCTTGTTGGTTCCTAGTATCAATCAGTACCTCTCTTTCTCTCTCATCATCGCAGTGCACAACGAGCCTCGATCCCACGATAGCCAGTGGGCTGTCTCTCTTCCGGCGCGAGGCGAAAACGGGCGGACAGTATCGGTATCGCAACTCTAGCCTTCCACAAGCCCGGTAATGGCGATGCGGGTGTATCGGGCTAACTGCTTTGGCGCGGAGCCGTCATGTTCCCGCGGCGTTTACGGGCGGTGAACTAGGCTGCTGTGGGGAGGAGAAATCAGAACCTGGGGGCAAAGTAAACAGTCGGCTATGCTTCTGTTCACGGGACACTCGAATGCGCCTGAAAATTCTAAATTTCCCAAATAAGACGTCCGTTTCGTCTTACTCTACGTAGATTAACCGGGTAATTTATGGCGCGGAAATCACAAGAATGCTAAATGAATTTTGAATCGTCCGGTAGTCAGAAAGGCATTCAGCCACGTTTAGAAAAGTCGACGGCCAAGAAATGAATGGGTTTCAGGAATTTCAAATCATCTTCTCAATCGACACGAGCATGAAAATATCGGCGTTTTTTGGCGGTCGTTACAAATTCGCTAAGGAAAACAAGACACCAACAAATATCCGAACAGAGAAAAACACGAAATTCCCTGGCGGAGAATATCTTCGAAGTCGCAAAAACCAGAAGAAACAGATTTTGAACCAGTTTACTAACCGTAGAAAATGTAGAATTACGTTTCATTTTTAATGTGTTACCATTAGTGCTATAAAGCCTATGTACGATCACTTATGATGAAGAAAGTGAAAGGGATGCGCATGAGACATTTCACTTGCGATTGACCAACACTGATCATAAATATGACAAAATAAACTGATCGTCCTTTGCTTTTTGGAAAAGGCCGCTGTGTTTTCTGAAATTCGTTCAGGACTTCGCGAAGTTCAACTTCGAACCCTGATGCTGGGTCACAGATCCCGGTTTTGTTGAATAGATGGAGGCGGCTGAACGACTGAAGTGCAGGTCGTGGTAATCTTTCCAAGGACAGAACAACCCACGAAAAAGCGCATAAGTTTGGGAATACTATTTTACGCAAAATGCTCATCATCTGAAGTATTTTGCAAAGCTTTTTCTTTCAATTACTAAGGAATGATGCCGAGCCAAGATTTTGCACAGGCAATTGAGGAGGAGGAAGCTATATATCGACCGAAAAAAACGTGGAAATTTTGGAAATGCCGCTAAAAATTCAAAACAAGGTAGAGTACTTCATTTGGTCTGAGAAATGTCATAGAAATTTCAGTGGTGGATGATGAGGTTTGGCTCAAAATTGAAGCGAAACAAAAACAACCTGCAACATTTCAGAAATCTGCCCTGCAATAGCAACATTTTTAATTATCCCGTATTTTTTCCGGACATCGTGTTTTTCGATCGTCTTCTTGTCAATTACAGTATTGAAATTTCCTGAATCATTCACGGGAAAGAAGAGCAGCCTGGAATCGCTTAACTGGAATGAATGTTGTATTTTCCGAAA
The DNA here is from genome assembly GCA_905338405.1 of Notodromas monacha. Taxonomy (NCBI): domain Eukaryota; kingdom Metazoa; phylum Arthropoda; class Ostracoda; order Podocopida; family Cyprididae; genus Notodromas; species Notodromas monacha. The sequence goes on along the minus strand of CAJPEX010000051.1, from coordinate 125,842 downwards.
ATTAAACAATACATTTAGCTTTAAAATCACGTTCCTCGTGGCATACGGAATTGATAAAAATTGTGTCGGCCATATTTTTGGTTCTCATGTCCTCGACTATAAGCCGCACCTGAGTTTCCCAAAGCACGGTGTAAATAAGTATGGCGAATGCTGTAATCGCATAACTAGGGCATACGAAACCCTGGGTATTCGCGTTAGAAGACGAAACTTGAAATGAGGTCCCCGAACGACCACCGAGGACAAAGGTAACTAACGTTCCCGTCGGATCAACGTTCTTCCGTTCGGTTCTGCTCATCAAAAAGCGGCGAGTTTTGATTCCCGTCCAACTTTCCTCGCTGGCCGACGTCCGCCGAAATTGCTGCGTGGTGGCTGGTGCCGGGTCATCAGGACCTGATGGGATCCCGCGGCCATAAAAATACGCAGCACAACTGCGAAGTACTGCGGAGATACACGCGGCTCCCCGCGGACTATCTCCATGCGTTGTGATTGAATCCGGGCAATCCATTACAGTGGATTATGTATTTCGCCGGGCAATCAGCCCCGCGGCGAGTCGTCAAAGATCGCGACGCGGCTCTACATCCAAAATTCTTCTTCCCGTCAATGGGTGTTCCACTTCAATGGCAGTCGCGCCGCGTTTCAGTTACTCCAAGGAGATTGATCTACGGCAGTCGGAGTCATTCAATTATAGGCTACTCGTGCGCGATGGAGTCGGCCGAGGCCAGGGGGATTGGCAGACAGGGAAGATAGGCCAGAAGCGAAGGATTCACCATGATTATATGCAGGGAACGAGAGCCGATGAAAATTCTGGGGCGACGAGGGGGACGCCACTTGGAGAAGAAGCTGAATATAGCTTCGATTTTACGAATGACAGATGATTGTCACCGACAAAGACAGTGCTCACATACTTATTCCCGCATTTCTCAGCAATCCGCGGAGCAGAAGGGAATGCATCAGCAGTTGAATTCCCCGTCACCGCATACGGCTCACACTGTGATCCAAATCCCTCACACGACCGATAGCAAGCTGTGAAAATTTCCAGTGGATTCCTTCGCGATTTCTGGGTCGATTTTTTTCATGCATCGATTTCTGGCCTTCATACTGCTCTGCCTCCTTGTTGAACGTAGCGCATTCCTCTAAATCAGAGGCTTTTCAACCAGTGGTACTCGGGCACTTTTTGGATGGGATGCGAGATCTCATAGCGAAGATATGGCTAAATTGCCCTGCACATGGATACGAAAACGGCGAAAGAGATTGACAATGTCGTCGAAGGCCTTAGGAAGAAAACATAGGAAAACGCGTAGGAATTTGACAAGAGCAAATGAGCAACGAAAAAACCCCCATGAAATGGAAATTTAATTATAAAGTGGATGTGAACGAGTGGATCATTGAAAAATGCCAAATAATACGCCTATCGCTTGAGTTTCACATATACAGATCATACATGGCAGATGGCTTGGTATGCAAAGAATCAAACACACTGTCGTGTGTACTCGTGTCTAAGAATAAAAAAGGGGACCAAATGGTTGAAATGCCCTGCCCTAAATAACCCTGGAAATGAAAACACGGCTTCTGTCGATGGCCTTCTTCGTCAGCGGAGCAGTAATCAAAGTACGGCCTCTTCGACACGAACCCCCGGGTTGTCCACTGCTGAGAAGTTTATTAAAAAATGCGGGGGGTATCGAGTGGGAGGAAATCTTCGCGGGCCCGTTGCCTCATGCGCTGCACCAGAACAACGGGCTCGTCGCGCGTGGCATTGCATTTCCTTCTCGTGTCATCGGGTCAAAGCCTCAAGGGCCTTTATCTCTTTTACGGGGAGATGTATACAATTACAGTGAGATGCCGGAGGGAGCCCTTGTGCGTTATTTGATGCAAACCTGCTCAATAGAGTTCGCGATTTCGCTTGCCGAGTCGCGTGAGTCAACTTCGGCGAGACGTTCCGGACGGCATATATGAGCGCTTCCAGTTTGATGATGTCCGGCTCCGTTGCTACGCCTGCCTTGGGTGAATGTGATTGAGGAGAGAGAGCCCAGGAAAATTCTCTTTCAGCGTAAGAGCAAGAGAGTCTGGAACACCAGCAATAGCTTTCCCATTCAGCGCCTCTGATGGCTCGAGAGAATGTTCTCTGCTCTCTCACACGAAAAATATGCAAAAAAAAACAACAAAAGAATCCCACTCTGCTCAACATACGAGAGCCACGCAATACGTTTCAATGAAGGGCGTGTTTATTCAAATATAAGCTCCCTGACGGATGCTATCATGTGCTCTTCGGTTGAATTTCGAAATTTATCGTGCCAAAATATCATGACTAGGGCGTTAAACAGGGAAATTGAGCTATCACATCATCAAATTCGATACAAACTCCAATTCCACTCAGAAGAACGCCGTGTATACTCGTAAAAGAAACCGAAGTGGCCGAAGTTGGGACGAAACGCTGGATACATGTCCAGGAAATCAGGATCTACCATGCATTTTTGATACCTCCGATAACTTCCGGGGGTCGAAGTGAATATTCTCCGCCCATGCATAAAATATGATAATGTAAGCGACCCATGTTCAAGAATAAAAGATGAGTTTATAATGGAAATCACCCAGCAACTGTTCTCAACGCATGATTCATTCTCAGAATGTACGAACGTGACCCAACTCTATGAGACCTAGTCCAATCTCGCATGACCTGAACGACTTAACAGAAGTTTCAGGGGATTTCAGAGGGATAAGAACATTAGTGCTCCAAGGTTGCACGCATTTCACCCACCAGCAAGAAATTTGTCAGATAAATTTAGTAAACATCCAATTACCAGAGCTGATGACAGAATGATTTTTTCCACATAATCGACTATCGCGGATCATCGAACTAGAAAAATTTCGTTACAAAGATTTTAAAACCCAAGAATGACCTGATTCTCACAGTCATACCCGCAAATTTTGAATTCCTTTCGTCTAGGTAATCCAACAGTCATGTATCTGACGTATTTAATAATAAACGATTATTAAATACGAGAAGGTTCAAATTACGAGATGAGCGGGTTTCTTTGATTTTCTCTTCTTGAATCGAAGTGGGGCACGTTTATCTGAATGCCCGGGTAGTTGGAGCTCATATACAATCGAAGTCCCGTTGTGAATGCGAAATTATGGGAATTTGTTAAAGGCGAGGTCATGTAATTCATCACCTGTTTTTCTGTAGGACTCAAATTCATTTGACACGCAACTGAAATTGCCTTTCAAGTCGTTATTTCAAATTTGCTCTCTCGTCAAATATGTTCTGGAGACAAACAAGTTGATAATACAAAAATATAGCAGGAAAGAAACTGATTAAACTTTGATTGAAGGTCTTCTGGCGTCAACAGAAGAGACGTTTTATCGCTTACAGTACCGTGAAGAGAAGATCGCTTTGGACCAAATCATTCTTACGAAATTCAGCTTAATTAAGAAATACTATTGATGCATCTCGCGTAAATTTTCGCTGCAGTGTCGTTCAGTTACTGGATCTCTTTTTTAATGACATCGAATTTGCTTTAATCTTCAAAATTGAAATTCAAAGACAACGATGATCTTAGAGCAGACATTTGACATTAAAAGTATCATCATAGATCGTGAAGTAACTCTCGGAATCCTCTTGAAAAATGAAGTGGGATTATCATTAATAGAGACAGGAAAACCCCTCGATTTTCTATGCTGAAGTGCGATGAATACGTAAGTCCAGAGTAGATTTCAAGAGCGCACATTTGTGTTAATTCTGCTTTTGAGGCATTGCTGCACTTACGCATAATGCAAGTATGTGACTGCATGATTAAATTTCCTCTCAAAGTTCGAATAAAGCTCTGGATTTCCGAAGGAATATAACTGGGAAGAATCGCTCATGTTACCGTGCCTTTAGTTAGAATGACTGATCATGGATTGCTTTCGAACTGCGGAGGATCCCTGACATACATTCCCTAATCCCTGGAAAGGATCTTGCTCCGCACAGGGGAGCTATCCTTTTTATGGTCAAGATGGAACCGATGGACGTGTGGTGATCACTTTGTGTTACACATCCTCGTGAAATATATAGTACAGTATATTTATGCGACGAGCTGAATGAAGGCATAAAACTGTCACAGGAAGCCTTTTGGCAACTCGGCCAACTGATCTGGAGAACTAAAAACTTCATTGCTTGGAAACATTCAAGAGGAGATTTTTTTCGCACATCAACCCCCGCTAACTTGCAAATCAGATATAATTTTACGCTGTGGGAAAAATTTTACGTGGTCTTAAGAAAAAGCGAAGTTATGTTTAAAGAACAGATTATTTGAGCGAGCGGCAAACTTAATTGGATCAAGAGTCTATGCAGTTGATTCGTGGGAAATTTTGTGACTCCAGGTCATTAGCGAAGGTTTTTTTTTTTTTGCTCTTTCCAGTGCATGCCAGTATACAGAATTCATTGGGAGGAGAACGTAACGGGAATCTCACGATACAGCATTCGTGTCATATGGCCTAGACTCCCTGACCTCACTCTCCGAACCCTTTCTTTTCCTTTCCCTCTCACTTCCTTTTTAATCACACATCTATCCATCTCTCCCTCACTGATAATTTGTGGTTTCCTTGACTCCGCTTGTTATTTTTCGCAAGCGACAGCGTCTCGACGGCACTGTCGAGCCCACGGACAAAGCTACACCGTTTTCGGGTACAAGTTGAGCTGGAGACCTTACATCGAGCGGTACTTGGCCTAAACCGGGGAATCGCGATGCGTCGGGAAATCTCAGCGAAAATCAGCGTATTTTTCTACACCAAGTTTCCTCGGTCTTGCTCAACTGTCTCGTCGACACATTCAAAAGAAATGCGGGGATAATTCTCCAAGCAGCTCTCATTTGCGAGACGTTTGTTTTGACGAGCTCCGCCATGGAACCCGGTTTCCCCTCGGAACAGTGTAGTATCTCTCGGGATCTCTTGCTCGGTTCTTGGATCTGGAGCTGGCCTCATCACGTTTTCCTCGTCTTTCTTTGGTTTTTTTACACCTCTCCGTGCCTCATCGGATTAATCTCGGAGCCGAACATCTTCCACATTTTCTTTGGCATCACATGTTGCAGCGAGTCTTAGCTTCCACGCCATGCTGATCGGGAGTAGCTTGGTCGCGGGTCCAGGCCCATACGTATTCCCTGGCTTCTTTGTGCAATACGGCGCGCCGGCGGATGATAACGCAGGATAAGAATATGCCTGGGACCACACGGAGAAACCCGGCAACGCGTTGGGATTCCCCGACGGGGAAGATTGTCCTGGCGACTGACGCGGCGAGGGCAAAGACGGGCCTTTTTCGGCAGGCGGTAATGAGTTGCTCGTCGGCTATCCCGACGGCTCGGAATTTCTCTCATCGCAGGAGTGACGAGTTGCCATGGGTTGAGATGCAAAATACTGACGAGAATGTTGAGGGATGTCTGTGTATATTTATGCTTGTGTGTGTGTGTGTGAGCGCGCGTGCGTGTGTGTCAGTGTGCGTGTGTGACTACCTATTTGACGAAAGAAAACTTCATAGTTAAAACCTGTGTTCCCCAGCCTTTTAGGGCCCACAGACCAGCAAATTTTAATGAAAACGTTTGCAAACCAGCTGAATAAAATTGCTGCCATAAAGTCCAACAACCGAAACTTTCATGGCAAAAGTTAAGTTAAGAACCAATGAAGCAGCTCTAATAAAGGAATATCTTCAAAATATTATAAACTAGGACTTCAAGAATGGTTTCTCATGATGAAAATGTAAAAAATTAATTTCACCAGGTGACAATTTGTCTTAAGTGTGTTTAGGAGAAAAGCTAACTTTTTTCAGATAATTTCAAGTGCCATTGACTTTCCAAAATGTTGGATAAAGATACCGTAATAGAATTCATTACTATCTTTGGTAAATCCATTCTACTGGAGAAGATTTCTTGTGGACATGCAAAAACCTTCTGCCGACCACTGTTTTAAACAGATGCATCCATTTCACTGCAGAACCTTTGACATTGTCATTCGAAGCTCTTTCAATTTTCTTTAAATACATGTCTCATTCGTGGTTAAAGGTGAATTTGCGTGAACAGTGCTCGCATTTGAAACAAATTTACCCAGAGTAAAGTTTTCCCAACCAGCGTGCGTTGTTACGTCAGATACTTATTGAAATAAGTAGTGCTTGGGGTCAGCGAGACGAACTTCATTTATCTTCAGAGAAACGTTTCAGGCTTGTATGGGACTGAAAGACCTCTTACAAATTACAGTATTGAACGACATTTCAAAAACACATAAAGTTTCCAGAGAAATTTAGGTCTATATGCGGGCGGGCAAGGGCCAGGGAAAATCGAGGAATGCCTCGGAATGCGCGGGTTCTATACCAATTAACTCCGTTGCCCTGAATGTCTAAGGCGAGAATAGAAATTATGACAAAGGGATCGGTGCATGCGAGATCAACATTCTGGTCGGTTTACTTCGTCTCTATGCTGGTGGTGGGCACGATCGATACGCCGAGACCACCTCGACACGGGATTTTTGAACGGTTCACTGCAATGAAAGGAACGGAACACATGGACCGAGAATCGATAGAGGGCAGAGAAGAGCTCACGTAGGAGCACTCTGTTGAAAAAAAAAAACTCCGCGAACTCATTTTTTTATGATACAGCCTTTCTTCATTTCAGTTTCGCAAGGGTCTAGATCTTCGCACTGCTCCCAATCGCTTTATTGTTCGGATATAAAGGGAACCTGAAACAATGCCTGAAGATTTCAGGATAGTCGATTGATCCATCAGAAAATGGGTCCGATGAGTGACATGACAAGCGGTGACACCGCTCGGTCTTCTGTTGACGAAAAATAAAACTACCGACTCTTGACCAACCCCCGCCTCTCCCAAACGGGATATTTTTAGAAACTGAAATATATACATGCTATCTTTTAAATTCCCATTTCCATGTCTCAGGACATTTTTGAGAAGCTTAAAAAAGCAGGAAGTAATTTTCTATACTCCCGTCCGGTTGATCAAAGTATTTTTGGAATATACTGCGTGTGATTAAATTTAAAATTTCATTGAAACCTAAAAAATTAATGAACCTCGAAATCGGTGGAAACCCTGAGGAGAAAAAAGTATAAGACGAAGCCGTTTATGCACGAAATTCACCCAGGAAAGAATCAAACCCTTCAAAAGCAAACCATGTTAATATGAAAAATATTCCACGCTAATCGTTTGATCCTTCTTTTCTTGAAGAATCAGATGCAATGGCGTAGATGTCACGAACAGAAATGAGGAATTAAAAACGTATGATATGAAACTTAATCTTGTGAGACAATGTGTCATTGAGTGACTGTAGAGAGCTCTTCGCGTGACACAGTGCAATCCACACTTGCGTAGTATAGTAGTAAAATTCAACATTATAACATTTTTGATGAATCCATCTGTCTTTCGAGCTGAAAAAAGTGACGATGTTCTATGTGTGGATTCCACAACTCACCGATGAAAAAATAAAGATAACGACGGGAGTCCCGGGTTACGACCTGATGTCATCATATCGTGCATGCGACTTAATTCCAAGTAATACGAATGAACGTCATGAAAGAAGTCGTTGAAAGTCACCCAGTTCATATGCTGAGTTCGTGATTGTGGCCCGTGCAGAAAATTAGCGGGGATATTTCTCCGTCGGAACTTGACATCGTAACGTTTCGGACGTTTATTTCCTCCGTCGGCATGATTTGTGAAGTGAATACTACGCGAGTCGCGCTGCTCGTGCACATCAGATGAAATCAAGAAACATTTCCCCCCACACCGACCATTTTTCCTCAACTTGTGCGCCGTAATCGGAGCCACTCAAGCTATAGCAGGGCAGCCCACAGCGCAATGTTTTCATTTAAGTTGGCCCATCAACGCGGTTCGCCGAGCAGGAAAGTTCTTTGGACCGGGACGTAGGGATGCTCGTCCAAGTGCCCGGGAGTGATGAGCCTGGTACCGTGCCTGGAACTTTCCATTTCAAGCGTTTTGAAACAGTCCCAGCTGAAGGGTTGAGTTTTTGGCGCGTGAAATCGGCGCCAGACGACCGCGACGCGCTGTAGAGAGAAAAAAAAACCGCAACTTCCGCTACCCGAGGATCAATGAAAAAGCGTTTATCCCGGTGGCATACATCACGCGCGAGGATGGGAGCAGGTTCTCTGGTCAGGCCAAGGGTTTGCCGGGAATTTCAGATGATTCAACTGTGTTTGCTGACGAGGGTGCACCAACGGCGCGAGCGGCACTGTCCGCAGCCTCACGGTCCATCCCAGGATCCTTGGCAGAATTCCAATTGGAAGTACGCCCAGAGCACCCTGGGCAATGTTGCCTGGTTCCAGACTTGCTCACGATGAGGAAAAAGAAACACGAGCCCTCTGGGATTTTCTAGCTGTCCCGCCGTCGCACAGCTAGCCGAGGCCCAAATACTCCCCGCGCCAAGCGCAGCTTTCTGTGCTATCCTTCTAATAATCACATTTCCCTCATTAGTGCCTTCATCGCGGTTTGACTGATGGGTTATCAGTCCATTAACTTTGATTTCAGCGCCCCCGCCGTTCTGGTTCCGTCTTTCCCTTCCACGCTGACCGAGGTGTGTTCAGCATATTGTTCTTCGCATATACCCACGTCGTTTCCTCTTCGCTTGCTTTCCTCGTCACAGCGTTTAGCTTCGGCCCCGTTTTCTCCGAGCAGTGCGCCAAGGCCTCTTCCCTTCCTTGACAACGGCAGCAAAACGCGCGCCGTCGACGGGAGAAAGATTCGACGAGGAAGAAAGAAAAGATGAAACCGAAAACACTCACCTCCATCTTCGTGTACATAAGCAACACCTCCTCGCCGTCGTCTGCCAATGGCACAGCGCCCAAAAGCGGGAGAAAAAAAATAAACAACCTTCGTTAGTTTTGATGCGTCAAGACTCAAGAGTGGTGCACACAGTCGACGAAACATTTTAAACGGACTGCTCATTAAAACCAGGGAATCACTTCCTATAGGAATAAAAAAGTTCCAGAGTAATTAAGTTGTTCATACATTGTGTACATTCTGCGCTAGATGGCAGAGCTACCAACATGAAAGGGAGCTCTTATTGAGGCACGAGAGTCGTAAAGAAAAAAGCGGTTCGCACTTGAGCCTTTTGATGTATTTCAGTACGGTACCGAACTTAGTAACGTAATCGTATCGTAAATGATCGCGTTCTTCACTTCAGCGTGAAGCTAAGCGAAGATTATACAGCCGATGAGGTACGAAGTAAGATTTTTCAAATGAAGCAGCACAGATCTGTTACACTGTATTTTCGTGACCACGCGCAGAAGGCGTCGCACTCATCAAGAGGAAAAAATTGTCCAAGATATAACGACGCAGATTCCTATGCTATAATATAATTTCAATATATTTCATTCAAAATTGACTATCCAATGTCTTGAGACGATTACATGCAGAATTCACATCGCGTCAAGAGAAAAGAATTTTGTAGGGCAAATATTTATGAAATAAATATGGGACGATCACTGTAAAAGCGGACGGTTTCAATTGGAAGTTGGTATTTTTTCGAATTTTAATAAATAAATACTTCGTTATATATTTGTTCTGATCGGTATTTTTATAAGTTGACCCGGCTCGCTGCGATGCAAGCTTCAGCAGTAGATTCTTGGAAATTCTCATAAGCAAGAATGGATAGGTTCCGATGATATTCTAGCGACACCTACATATATGGAAGAACAGTTTCGGAGGAGAGATCATTCCTGGTTCGTTGCGAGGAAGCGGCAACGCGTGGGAACAGACCGCGTGTCGCTTAGCCTGAGGGCCGAGGATCAATGGGCGCCCTAAAATTTCGAGCACGTATCGGCATGTAGATTATACAGCCGATGAGGTACGAAGTAAGATTTTTCAAATGAAGCAGCACAGATCTGTTACACTGTATTTTCGTGACCACGCGCAGAAGGCGTCGCACTCATCAAGAGGAAAAAATTGTCCAAGAAATAACGACGCAGATTCCTATGCTATAATATAATTTCAATAGATTTCATCCAAAATTGACTATCCAATGTCTTGAGACGATTACATGCAGGATTCACATCGCGTCAAGAGAAAAGAATTTTGTAGGGCAAATATTTATGAAATGAATATGGGACGATCACTGTAAAAGCGGACGGTTTCAATTGGAAGTTGGTATTTTTTCGAATTTTAATAAATAAATACTCCTTTATATATTTGTTCTGATCGGTATTTTTATAAGTTGACCCGGCTCGCTGCGATGCAAGCTTCAGCAGTAGATTCTTGGAAATTCTCACCAGCAAGAATGGATAGGTTCCGATGATATTCTAGCGACACCTACATATATGGAAGAACAGCTTCGGAGGAGAGATCATTCCTGGTTCGTTGCGAGGAAGCGGCAACGCGTGGGAACAGACCGCGTGTCGCTTAGCCTGAGGGCCGAGGATCAATGGGCGCCCTAAAATTTCGAGCACGTATCGGCATGCGCTTAAAAAGGACCTGAGATGTCTGAAGGAAATGTGGATGTTTTATCAATCACAGCAGGGGCGGGCTTTATTTCCGAAAGCCCCGGGTCATTAGGACTTCGGTCGATCCCGAGGAGGGGTGGTGGGTAGGTTTCCCAAGGTTAAAAAGGGTTGTTTGTGGGCCGCGAAGATCAATTTATCGCGTCATTTACCGGCGCGCAGCGTGCATTCAGCACCCCGCATATGCGGAATCCAGTTGATGTGAGCGACTGCTCCCAGCCTGCACACACATTGGCTCCCTCGTTTTGATGTTGGGTCACGACACGATGCACGCTCAATCTTTGTCGGAATTACTCTGTCCCGAATGAACCCATGTCACTCACAGACAATTTGTCTGACCAGACACCGAGCTTCTTCAGGGAGCAGCCACGTGAAACAAAACATCAATGCTTTTTGGGAAAATATTTCAGTTCAATTGAGAGGTGCGAAAACAGGCTTTCCGATGCAGGAACTCATTTTGTTCCACTGCGTCGTGGCGGTATCCTGCGGACGTCGTACGGGGTGAAAGACGAGCTTTTGATCCGAATTTCAATTATAAGCATAAATCATCAAATGAATCAGGATGATGCGAGCAGAGGTTACAGTCATTTCGAGCGCTGTCTTAAATGGTACAGTACAATGAAAGCCATACCTTTATTGTAATTCATAATTATGACTTAAATCCGACCTTCAGTCATAAACATAAATAATTAAATGAATCAGGATGTTGCGAGCAGTTTACAGTCATTTCGAGTATCGTTTTCCTCAATGGTCCAATTAAACTAATAATTTTTAATTATATTCTAATTCATGATTAAGACTTAAATCCGACCTGCAATCATAAACATACAATAAATAATTAAATGAATCAGGATGCTGCGAGCAGAGTTAATAGTCATTGCGAGCATCGTTGTCTTTAATGGTATAATCAAACTCATACTTTTTACTTTCATGGTAATTCATGATTAAGAGTTTGGATTCATTTAATTCCACATCGATTCCAGCCCCTTCTAAAAATTCAATAAACTGACGTGGGGGCAATGAAACGTTTGAAACTAGAGATACGAGTATACGCGCCCATTTCTTGTGTCTGATGGATTTGACATTTGGTGGAGGATAGGCGATGTCCGGATAATTAAACTTTTACTGCGTGAGAAAAACGGGACCTTAACTATGCACACTCGTGGATGGAACGGTTCAAAATAAAGTTTTACAAATTAAATTTCCGCGCAGTCATTGACAAGGGTAAGTTTCAAAAAAGAAACAATTCTTGGAAAAAGAATGTCATGAAAACTGCTTGATTGAAAGGCAAATTGAGGAAGACCGAGTTGTCCGATGATGACATCCAGAGAGAGGCACCTTGTCCTGCGGGGNTTCCACGCTGACCGAGGTGTGTTCAGCATATTGTTCTTCGCATATACCCACGTCGTTTCCTCTTCGCTTGCTTTCCTCGTCACAGCGTTTAGCTTCGGCCCCGTTTTCTCCGAGCAGTGCGCCAAGGCCTCTTCCCTTCCTTGACAACGGCAGCAAAACGCGCGCCGTCGACGGGAGAAAGATTCGACGAGGAAGAAAGAAAAGATGAAACCGAAAACACTCACCTCCATCTTCGTGTACATAAGCAACACCTCCTCGCCGTCGTCTGCCAATGGCACAGCGCCCAAAAGCGGGAGAAAAAAAATAAACAACCTTCGTTAGTTTTGATGCGTCAAGACTCAAGAGGGGTGCACACAGTCGACGAAACATTTTAAACGGACTGCTCATTAAAACCAGGGAATCACTTCCTGTAGGAATAAAAAAGTTCCAGAGTAATTAAGTTGTTCATACATTGTGTACATTCTGCGCTAGATGGCAGAGCTACCAACATGAAAGGGAGCTCTTATTGAGGCACGAGAGTCGTAAAGAAAAAAGCGGTTCGCACTTGAGCCTTTTGATGTATTTCAGTACGGTACCGAACTTAGTAACGTAATCGTATCGTAAATGATCGCGTTCTTCACTTCAGCGTGAAGCTAAGCGAAGATTATACAGCCGATGAGGTACGAAGTAAGATTTTTCAAATGAAGCAGCACAGATCTGTTACACTGTATTTTCGTGACCACGCGCAGAAGGCGTCGCACTCATCAAGAGGAAAAAATTGTCCAAGAAATAACGACGCAGATTCCTATGCTATAATATAATTTCAATAGATTTCATCCAAAATTGACTATCCAATGTCTTGAGACGATTACATGCAGGATTCACATCGCGTCAAGAGAAAAGAATTTTGTAGGGCAAATATTTATGAAATGAATATGGGACGATCACTGTAAAAGCGGACGGTTTCAATTGGAAGTTGGTATTTTTTCGAATTTTAATAAATAAATACTCCTTTATATATTTGTTCTGATCGGTATTTTTATAAGTTGACCCGGCTCGCTGCGATGCAAGCTTCAGCAGTAGATTCTTGGAAATTCTCACCAGCAAGAATGGATAGGTTCCGATGATATTCTAGCGACACCTACATATATGGAAGAACAGCTTCGGAGGAGAGATCATTCCTGGTTCGTTGCGAGGAAGCGGCAACGCGTGGGAACAGACCGCGTGTCGCTTAGCCTGAGGGCCGAGGATCAATGGGCGCCCTAAAATTTCGAGCACGTATCGGCATGCGCTTAAAAAGGACCTGAGATGTCTGAAGGAAATGTGGATGTTTTATCAATCACAGCAGGGGCGGGCTTTATTTCCGAAAGCCCCGGGTCATTAGGACTTCGGTCGATCCCGAGGAGGGGTGGTGGGTAGGTTTCCCAAGGTTAAAAAGGGTTGTTTGTGGGCCGCGAAGATCAATTTATCGCGTCATTTACCGGCGCGCAGCGTGCATTCAGCACCCCGCATATGCGGAATCCAGTTGATGTGAGCGACTGCTCCCAGCCTGCACACACATTGGCTCCCTCGTTTTGATGTTGGGTCACGACACGATGCACGCTCAATCTTTGTCGGAATTACTCTGTCCCGAATGAACCCATGTCACTCACAGACAATTTGTCTGACCAGACACCGAGCTTCTTCAGGGAGCAGCCACGTGAAACAAAACATCAATGCTTTTTGGGAAAATATTTCAGTTCAATTGAGAGGTGCGAAAACAGGCTTTCCGATGCAGGAACTCATTTTGTTCCACTGCGTCGTGGCGGTATCCTGCGGACGTCGTACGTGGTGAAAGACGAGCTTTTGATCCGAACTTCAATTATAAGCATAAATCATCAAATGAATCAGGATGATGCGAGCAGAGGTTACAGTCATTTCGAGCGCTGTCTTAAATGGTACAGTATCTTAAATGGTACAGTACAATGAAAGCCATACCTTTATTGTAATTCATAATTATGACTTAAATCCGACCTTCAGTCATAAACATAAATAATTAAATGAATCAGGATGTTGCGAGCAGTTCACAATCATTTCGAGTATCGTTTTCCTCAATGGTCCAATTAAACTAATAATTTTTACTTTTATTGTAATTCATGATTAAGACTTAAATCCGACCTGCAATCATAAACATACAATAAATAATTAAATGAATCAGGATGCTGCGAGCAGAGTTTATAGTCATTGCGAGCATCGTTGTCTTTAATGGTATAATCAAACTCATACTTTTTACTTTCATTGTAATTCATGATTAAGAGTTTGGATTCATTTAATTCCACATCGATTCCAGCCCCTTCTAAAAATTCAATAAACTGACGTGGGGGAAATGAAACGTTTGAAACTAGAGATACGAGTATACGAGTGCGAGTTCAGTCGCACATTTCTTGTGTCTGATGGATTTGACATTTGGTGGAGGATAGGTGATGTCTGGATAATTAAACTTTTACTGCGTGAGAAAAACGGGACCTTTGCTATGCACACTCGTGGATGGAACGGTTCAAAATAAAGTTTTACAAATTAAATTTCCGCGCAGTCATTGACAAGGATAAGTTTCAAAAAAGAAACAATTCTTGGAAAAAGAATGTCATGAAAACTGCTTGATTGAAAGGCAAATTGAGGAAGACCGAGTTGTCCGATGATGACATCCAGAGAGAGGCACCTTGTCCTGCGGGGGTGTTGGCACGGTTCGAGTCCCGAGACGCGAATTGGTTCCACAGCGGAAGACACACAAAAGTAAAAGAAATAAAAAGGAAGAGGCCCGATGGGATCCGGCGGAAGTGCCACTGTCGCATCGTCTCTCGCCGATTCCCTCGGGACAGCACACTCGTGCACGGGCTCTGCCACGACGCCGAGGAAAGCGTCCAATCGATGCGGACGGAATCGTGGAATTGAATGAGCGCAGCACTCATTTGCATTGACGAATGAAATTTTTCTGCGCGAGACGGGAACCCACGCTCATGGATAATAAGCAATCACGGCTTTCATCGCTCACCGCGCCGGGTTGATTAATCAAAGGTCCATTAATTGGAAGAGGGGCGAAAGGAGCTTCCGCTGCACCTTCTAATCGTTTCTTAACGCTAATGATGGGCGGCTTCTCGAAGGATATCCGGGCAATGGTATTAAATGCGAACGCTGATCAAGACGATCCGACGAAAGCTGCCCGAGCGACTTTGATATCAATTACAAGTCGCATTCCTGTGTAGCTCCAGCTAGCCAGATCTGCACTCTTCCGCCAGCAATATAGATCCTCGTCTTTCGTTGTCAGGCGACAGACCGACAGAGACAATTTTCGATGATCTTTCTCGTTACGTCATTTTCTTGAAACATGAGTTATTTTCTGAAAAAGGTTGCAATCCTATTACGTTTCGCAACCCTTCAGATATCGGAAGTAACGCATGCAGCTTGCAGACATTAGCACTCGAGGCATCATTGCTGGATTAATTTGAAAATTTATTCTTCAAAAATTATTTTCGTAGATAGATATTCATAGTACTTGTCCGGAAAGACGGTTTACAGAGCAATAATACCTCGGAGATCCGGACTTGAATTGGTCTGTGAATTTAATTAACTGATTCAAGAACGCGTGAATCAGGGGAAACTTCTCAAAAATGAGCATTATTCCATTTCCCACAGATAGACTGGAACTTTGTATGGGTATTCATGAGATATTCCATGAAACATGGAAAACATTAGAAAGGGGAAAAAATGGAGAATAAACCCTATTTCGAGAGAAGAAAACGGGGCAGCATACCGTCAACATTTTGAAGAAAATAATAGGAAGGAATTTGGAAATTGTGCGTTGCTCTGCAAGATTTGTGCGAATTTGATGATACTGTCATGTTTTAAACAATGACTTAATGGATTTTATTGGATTTTTCCTTGTTTTCCTTCAATCTAGATTAGTGTTCCCCAAACTTTTTGTGCCCGCAGACCGGTAAATTTGCAAAACATTTTCATTTATTAAGCTAAAAATTTCCCATGGAATGGCAAAAAACTATTGTGGACCCTTTCTGGTCTGCGGACCATGGGTTGGGAACTCAGCTCTAGATCAGTGTTCCCCAGCCCATGGTCCTTGGGCCGGAGCCAGTCTGCAGAAGTTTTTTGCTGGTCCATGGAATATTTTCTTCATCACAAATTTATTGAAAGCAGCAATGAAGTCTGTTACTTCATCTAAAATTTTGGAAAAACAATGGCAGCTGAAATTATCTGATGATGAATAAAAGTTGGCTCTTCAGACACTTCAGACAAATTTTCACCAGCTGGAATAAATTATTTTATTTTTCATTCCGAGAAACCTTTCCTCAGGACCACGTTTCCAATTTTTCAAAGACATTCCACAATAGGAGCTTCATCGGTTCCAAACTTGATTTTTTCAAAAAAGCAAAAGTCTTTCAAGCTTTCAAGAAAGTCTTTCAAGCAAAACTTTTGAGCCTTCCAAAATTTTATGAAACTTTGCCAGTCCACAGAAAAACTTGATATAAATTTGCCAGTCTGCGGGCCCAAAAAGGTTGGGGAACACTGATCTAGATGGTTGATCATATGGGCAAAGATTCGCGGTCTTCAGCCTTATTAATCGAGATTCTACTGCATTTAAAAGCTCGAGTATAGTTAATACTTTCTACTTTCAGCTTAAAATGGGAAAAGGAAATCTTCTGGCTGAATAACGTACATTTCCCAAATTTTCTCCAAAGCGGTTGTTGACTGTGAGACGAAAATCTGCAATTAGATTCATCGCAGACTTTCGGATATAATGTATACATTTATCGAGTGTCTGCGTTCGCTGTAACTGAATAATATACTGCTGTGCTCTATTCTTTTCTAAATTTCTTCGACGAGAACTATGATTTCCAATCCAGTGCGACGTATTTCAGAATTTCACTCGGACGTGGTGGGTGACATTCAGACGACGCGCTTCTGAATAATATACTGCTGTGCTCTATTCTTTTCTAAATTTCTTCGACGAGAACTATGATTTCCAATCCAGTGCGACGTATTTCAGAATTTCACTCGGACGTGGTGGGTGACATTCAGGCGACGCGCTCTTCCTTCGGGGGCAAACACCTCAACATGATCCGTCCAATTCCATGTGAACAGCTCCTGTGCATTCATGGCGCGATGTGGGTCGTTCGGAGAAACACAAGAGGGGATCAGGGGAAGTGGTATATTGATCCAACGACTCTTCGCAGCCCGGGGACTATCCGACCAGCCAAAATACGAGAAACCGGATGTATGCTGGGGTTTAATACACCGAGTTGATTTCAATCACGATCACAATACGATTCTGGGGGAACACCGGGATCGGCTGATGTTAGTTGAATAGCCGTCACCAGCGAACAGGCGAATGACGCCAGCCGATGGTTTCCGCTGTCATTAACCTCGTGATGATATTCCAAGTCTTTGTAATCCATAGACTTAGAATAGGATACGTACGAATACTGCATGAGATTGTAAAAATGACACTCCCATTTATTCAATATTGCCGTCGCATCAAGAAAAGCATAAGCGGGAATCCGAAAATAATCCGAACTAAAATTATCAGAATATGCTCTTACTCAACTAGGATAATCAATTAACTCGGAGATTTCAGCTATTCGTGGATAAAATGTTCAAAAAGTAGCCGGGTTTGCATACCAACCAATTTTAGAACGTGGACTGAAGTGCCTTGCTTTTAAAACATAACTGTGATTTACTCGATATTCTCCAGATAATTTCCCCCGTCTTGAATATTATTGAGGTAGCCTAGAGTCCATAACATCTCGACCGTATTACTGTATTTTTTGTATGTAATGGCATGAGTTAAAAAATATATTCCCACCAATTTTCAAATCTTGAAAATTTTCAAAATTGCAGTACTCAAACACGTGCTAGGCTTGACAGTAAATTCCAACTGCCTGATTCTCTTTGAATAACGGATCAGGATTCACAGTAATTGACATTTATTCAATGATGTAATTTATCCCCGGAATTTCAAGAAATCGTCCGTCAGCCATGAAAAATACGATCGTTTATGAACTTCGAGCGAGAGAGGGAGACGGAGAAAATAAAGTATCCTATTGAGAAAAGGGAAAGAAGGAGAAAGAGTGGAAAAAAGAATCCCCTCCATATCGTCACGTTTCCCTCTGAAGGCGACGAAACTCGGTCGCCGAATTCGTCGATCCTTGACAGAAAATCAATAAGAGCCAGCAGGGATCCATGTAAACGCATCACACGGTCAAAGAATCAGTTCTCATCCTGTGGGAACCCTGCTTCTATTGTTTTCTGGCATTCAGGCCTTGTAGTAGGCTCCATTGCGAAGTCTGATGTATCGAATTCGATTCAGCTTGTCATTCGAACAAGAGACAAGCCCTGAGTGGTGCTTCGAGCGCATATCGCATTGTACATAGTTGCCCTGCCCTGGGGCACGAGCCCTCTCTCATTCCTTGCCACGAAGTTCCGGGTTACCCGTGGTAGCTAGCGCGACATTGAAGCTGATTCTAAGCAAACTGGGCTGTCCCATCAAAAGTTTGTCTTCATCCAAGCCGGAGGCTCACGATCTCCCATGTTCAAACATTCGTTCGAACCATCGATTTTAAATTCTGCAATATTTTTGTGATATACTCCGATACAGAAAAGTGACATTATTATGAAGCACGGTACAGTAATCAAGATAGACTTATCGCTTACTTTTAAAAAGTCAAACAATGAACAGAGAATGTCGTCGTAAATTTCAAAGAACGCTGATGTTCGTGAAGCATTCATTTTCCATCCAGTATCATATCAGCATGTATTTCTCCTGCTTTTTTTTTTTTAAATAAAAAGTCGAAAAATGATAAATCAAAAATAGGCGCCGGCATATTTTTAAATTTATTTGACTGAATAAGGCTCCAACTTGAGTGTATGTTGTTCCATTATTAAAACATTAGAGTGGCCTAATTTTTTGCTGGCTCCTTTTTCAACCTCAACTCAAAAGTACTGAAATTACTTCATGTCTTTATGGTCTTCGAAGTTGGTTTCGAATGAGTATTACTCAATCAAGGGGACTATTTAATCAAAATTGCTGTACGTTTATGTCAGTTACCAGGCAGAAATAATCTCTGCTTCACCCTTAAGCGAAAAAAAATCCGAGAATAAGTGAAAACAAAATGTTCTTCTCGTCTCTGTATTTGAAAACGTGGGCAGTTTTTAATTGCTGAAGCATTGTCAGAGCAAAGATGAGGAAGTAGTGCTGGATTACTGCAGGCTCACTTGTAGAGATTCATTAAAATCGACGTTTCATGAGACTTTCGATCACTTTTAAAAATAATCTATGCGTATTTCAAGTGTCATAATCAATTTCAGTTTCTCAAGTGAAGGAATTCAAGTGAAATTGAAATCTGATACAAGTTCAGAGCACTCATGTACTATAGTGCTATGTACTCGTATGTATGCGGCTATAATTTATTAATTCGGGAAGATCCTGAAATTTCTCGAGACATCCTGCAAAATAATCACAAGGGCCTGCTGAAAAATATCGAAAAACATGTTCGTGAATTTCCGGTTTTTCCGTTGCAAATGATTGTACTGGATATCCACATTTTCTTCATTTTAAATGATTGTGGCGACCTTGAACACGGTCTATTCTCACAGGAGAACGCGTCATTTTCGTAGCATCCAACTTTTAAACTTGTGGTGAAACTTGTGTACCCGTGCTAGGCCACAGGATTGATGAGAACCACCACAAACAATCTCCAAGTTTGACATCGCCTCTCGCGGCGAGATAACGTCAGATTATCCTTCCTCATGCTGAGTTCGAAACTGCAATATTCGCACAGTGGAATGAGCAAGTGGACAACAGCAACTCCTGCGCATTCATGCATGTAACCGCCATCAAGTGGCGACAGCCTTGATCGTTTATCTCCCCACGGCACTGAGTTTAGAGCCCTTGTGTGCATATGGGACGCCGGGGAAAATATTCAGTTTCTTCCTCGCTACCTCACTCCGTCGCGTTAATAATGTTGTCAGTCTGCAGGAAATCATTTGAAGATCTTCCGCGTATCAAACCGCGGAATATCGCTTTTTCCTTTGACCTTTTCCGGAGTTAAGTAGCTATCCACGGCGTCGGATGGATATTTCCCTGTCTACGCCCAAAGGTGTTGAAAAGTATTCTATCTGAAATTACCCGCTCGTCAAAAATTCCACATCAGCACACAGGAAAAAATACCGCCTACGTCGATCACGTCTTGTACATTTAATCCAATCTCAAGATCCATATCACCGACAGCAGCTCTTGCCAACTCAAATCTATTGAAGGAACTATTGGCAGTTACAGTAGCACATAAAGTCAAATTTAGGTTGGTAGCAGATTGTAAGTGTTAAAATAAAATTTTTAAACGCTGCCATAAATTTTCACCAAAAGTTGTTTTGACCTAAGAACAAGCGACAGTTAACCTTTCACAGCAAATTTGTTTTTAGATCTTTGCTCATTAGTTACATTTTCGTTTTTTCACATTCCAAAAATTCCAAAAGATAGATTAATACCCGGGATCAAAAAATATACAGTAATTCAAAGTGGGACGACAATTCTGAGCAGAGATAGTGTCAGCTAGCTTTTTCTGTGGGTATCATAAAATCGTACGATCACAATGAACTACGATTATGCATCGTCCTTTAAAAATATAGTCCTTCCTATTGAATTCGCTGCTGAAGAAAAGCCAGATTACCTGTGAGGCGGCGATAAAAGATTCAAGGTATTCACGTCCATGCAGTCCAGAACTAAATTTGATTAGTTAACGTCATATTGAAGTTACCTCATTATGAACCGGCAGAAGTACTCCGCAAAATGATTCCAAGCATGCAAATAGATCGAATTATTTTGTACGGTCAGGCATGTAGACGATTCAAATTTACGTGAATACGGGAAAATATTAATCTCGATTCGGAGAATGTTCAATCGAGAACTACTTTATAAGGCATCGAATCTGGTATAAAATAAAAATAGTGTATATTGAATCATCAGAAAGAGCCCGATTTTCAAATGGCAAATTCATAACATAATTGGAATTGCTGTACTGTAGTTTTTTTTTTAAAGAAACGTAGGAATTTCAGACCAGGAATTTCGGAAGATTTGGAATTGCATGAAGAGAGTAGAGACTTACAGAGACGCCAGGAACAGCGATGGTCTCGAGTATGTCACACGACGCGCCGGGTCATGAAATGTTCGCCCTTTCCCCGCCCTGCCGCACGACGTGAAGTAACTCGACACGTTACACCCGGGCTCACCTATCATGCGTCCCACTTGCCGTAATTGAGACAAAGGCTTTCGAATTTTGGGCAGGGGTCGTCGTCACGCGTCGCATCTCCCATCACCGGAGGGAACCAATGATGTTCGTCCCTTCACGACCCAGGGCTTCCCTAGCGGAAATTTTACTCTTCATCGTGCTTGGGTCACCAAAGAGACAACTAATTACCTTTATCACGTTTTCCAGAGCCCTGAACGTACGAGCTCTTTATTCGTATTTAGTTCAAGCGTCGGGACAACATAACACGGACAAGAGAGAATAGTGTTGAAGAATTTTGTAACTGGCTTCCGTGGAATTGCTCAAATTTTATTAAACTCTGAGCATTGCCTGAAGCTCGAGAGTATCTCAAATTTTCACACCTTTTCAATTCTTCGTCCCTCAGATGACGACATGCATTTTTGGTGAAAATTGTAATGCAATTTAGAGGTGTGAATTCCTCAGGTAAATTCAGCCGATGAATTTTCTGTTCCGCCGTATTTAGGGTGACAATCTCATCTCATGTTTGGCATCAATTTGGAATTAAATTGATTTTCTTTCAATAAAATTTTGACGTAATGTACCATTTCCGGATGTTCCCGCTTACAACCGCAATACTTTACATTCTCAAAAATCGACGGATACGACGATAATCTACTTTCAGATTTACGTTTGATGAATTGAATTAATGAGGTGTCCAACTCGAGGTGCGATTTTGGTGCAAGACATAGTATTTAGAAGCGAATCCCTTGAGAATTCATTTTTCGTCATACTTTCAAAGCATGACTCCTCTTCAGAGCTAATAAAAATTAAAATCAAGATAGAGCAACTTTCAAAATTTTGTCCTTCCAGTTTTGATTCGGAATTGCGCGCATTTTCATAGAGAATGGAACGATTTTGTGATGAAAATCGTGCTGCTTTAAAAAACGGCTCCGAAATGAGTATGACCTAAAGCGTGGTGTATACATATAAAGTTATCATGAAGATCCAAGATAATTTGAAATTGATTGAAATCATAAATGCTAATATGTTTGTGATAGAGAGTATCGTCGGTGATTTTTTCAGAAGACAGATTCTTGTTCGATGTTCAATGTACGTGAGGCATTTTCCTCGTCAGGAACAGTGTTGCAAACTGAAGAATGATTTAAGTTTTATGAATATGTTAACCTTCATCATTTTTAAAATTTTGTATATCGGAGTTCGGGAAAATCTCAGGCATTCTATAAAGAACATAGGCTGTATGCACCAAGTCAGTGATATGCACGCGCGAAATTCCAGAGAATATACAGCATAGGGTAGCAGGCCACGCCATAATTTTTTTTGAACGACATGTGCGAGGGGAAATAGTGCAGTCCAACCTCGATAACATGAGAAAATACGATTCGGAACAAAACGTTGGTGCAAGTTTCCTCACCGTAGGTGAGTCGCCATTCGTCCTTGTTGAAGCACCACGAAGAATTACGCATGGCGGGTCCCGGTGTGGCTGGCGAGTTGCCCTTGATCCGACCGGAATCGGCACTTCCGAAACGACGCATGGAGCCTTTAAAAGATCCCCTGATCCGTCGAATGCTCATGGTGACGTTCCTTCCTCAAACCCCGAACAAGCTCGAAAACTGGAAGAACAAGCGAAAGAGAGGAAAAGAGTGAGTGAGAGAGAGAGAGAGAGCGCGTGTGAAATCAGAGTCCATCATCCGAAACCGTTCGTCAGTTGGCACCGATCCGTAAACTCAATTGAACCTTCTCCGCGGTTGCCACGACTGTTCGCTTCTGAGCTGCGGATAATGCGCGTCTCGGGATTCCGATATATCAATAATTCTCTTTTCTAGCTAGCGATAGGTATAGGCTATTTATGCGGTATTTCTTTTGGCTTAGACTCGAAGGCCCCTTAGGCGTCACGAATGCGCCGAGAGCTTCAGGTCTTTGTGGTCTCTAAAGGCACCTTCATAAATCCGCAACTGATAACGAAACCGACCAGCAAATTAGTATTGAGTGCAAACTACTGACTGAATCTGAACAATCGAGATGACTAGAATACAGAGTAACGATTTGATAAGATGAATAGTGGCGGTGGACAATAAACCAGACAGGTCAGTACATGACCCTGTGTGATCCTGTCCATGTGAACAACATACTGTAATGTGAGACTTGAATGCTGTTGCACGTTTCACTTTACGGAAAAAATTTAAATCAGTCAAAATTTAAGAAATACATTGTTTACTGAAATTACGCGAAAAATCAATCGAATGCTTTTATCTCCTCCGGAAACGTTAAGCACCATCATCGGCATCCCAAAACCCGCAATGTAAAACATAAATCAAGTAAATTCGAAATTTCCGTTCATGCGTTCCTTCGTGTCAGCAGTCCTTTATACTTGTTCAGTAATCATCGTACAGGTATTTTTCTGACTAATAACCGGAAGCAGTTGTCTTGATACTCATAACGCACAGAAAACTTCTTTTAACCGAAAAAGTATCCATGAATCCATGCACCGAAAATAAAAGTCAACGTGCCAACCTGCAGATCTCAATTTCATTGTAATTTGTAATTCGAAATCGAAAGTCCATCAGAGGGAAATAAATGGCCGGACAAAAATTATACAGGCATTTTTTCGTCAAGAAAAATCAAATTCTGAGTACCACGGACTATGTTACGTGTTCCATTGATATACTAACCCCAGATTCTTCTGCATTATCGATGGTACCCAAGAAAGGAATACATTTTTTTGCTGTACGTCGTGTCGAATATTCTTACAGCTGTTGAGATTTCCATTCATGATCTCGCCTCATATGGATTTTGCTAATGTCCTCATGTTGACCCCATTTTTCCTTTGGCTCACGTGGGTGCAGGCCATTTTCGACGCGGTACCAGAAGGGTTCTATTTTTTCCTGATGGGCTTAGCCGGTAACCACCGTGCATGTTTGTTACATGTCATCGACGAACCTGACGTATAGGTCACACCATAACAGGGACCGGCCCTTAAAGCACTAGTGAAGCTCACCAACATCAGTGATAGGACACGCCTGGCCCTACAGCGAAGAGCTGCGCCAAGTCGTATCCTGACAGGAGCCGAGTCGACAACACAAGCGCCTTTTCTCGTAGGGTTAGAAGCTATTCGTAAGGCTCTAGAATAGGTTACTTGGTTTTAGCCACTGACTGCACAGACAGTTTCGGTCCGGGCCGGGTTTCCTTATTTTTATTTTTTAGCCGTCCGCCGGATACGCCTGACTATATCGAATAAGTGTTGAAGAATTTTCAAATCGAATCAGCGCTCAGGGAGTGCGTTATATGAGGTCTGCCCACAAAAGGATTTCTGTTTCGTGGTTTATGAAATACGGATTTATTTTTCATCGCGATTACTCATCGGATACATTCATGTTACCTCCAATGCACATTGAAAATGGGCAAAATTATGCGATTTTTTTTATAGAAAACATCTGATATTTGCATTAGCAATGCAAATCGAAATGAGAATGGCAAATCTTTGAACGCAAGACGAAGCGTTCTCACTCGCTTTGATTCACATCGCATGGAAATATTCAGCTGAACCGTGATGAAACGGTGACATTTCGAGGAGTTTTCATTCAGCTCACAGTCGTAGACAAATTCTCTTTTTTCTAAAATATGACCTTCGAAAATGAGCAGAAACCAAAATTTAGAATGCTGAAACTTTCATCACGTCAAAATCTCAGCTGCGTTAGGTGATATAGAACTCATGTCGGTTTCTTCAGTTGAGCGTCGAATGAAAAAAATTCCTTCAGCTGAAAATTTGATCCGCGAAAATTTTTCGAAATGTTTCGTAGAATCTTGTTTTTTGCGAAAGCATAAGCATCAACACAACAAGTCGCGCTAAAACAAGAGAAGCTTCAGGCTTTCCGCAATCCCCTTAAGTACATCAAATCGCGTATTGGATTCACCTGATTGTCCTGTTTTGATGCGTTATTCTCCTATATTCAATAAATGCGATGGACGCTCAAATCTTTCTGATTTGCCTATCGCTTCAATTTCGGTGGATGAAGAATAAAAGATGAGTTGACAAACATATCCACGAAGAAAAATACTACATCTGAAAATTTGGTTCGAAAACATTTCCCGATATCGTTCGTCGAATCTTGTTCCTTTTGAAACCCTGTTGAAGTCATCAACGCAGTAAAACAAGAAAAGCTTCATTGCTTTCCTCCGCAACCATTTTATTTTGGTTCCACCTGATCTCACTGTTTTGATGCTGCATAAGTTAATGCCCTATAAGTACGATGCGCGTTAGAATGTCTCTGTTTTTCCTATTAGAGAATACTAGCATTTTGTTTAAAAGGAGCACCTTTTGTAAAAAGTAGACAGTAGACAAGATGGTGAGACTTAACATTACAAGACAGATTACGTCGATTTTCCGGCGTTGAAGAAACTTGCCAAGCCATAATACTTTACTTCGCAAAAAGACTTAGCTCATTGATCGTCGTATTCATTTGAAGAATTTAGGTTTAGGAAATTTTTTCTTGATTTTTTCTTCAATTACATTTTTTTTCAGTCTTACTTGAAGGCTCCTTTGATTAACACATCCATTGCATGGCATTTTTCCTTTCACTAATTACCTGAGCTTTATAAATCACAATTGACAAATCCACAGTTACGGATCACTGAAACTCAAGTAATTAAAATAAAATTACAGTTCTGATGAAACCGTGATTGTACACGACTTCAACCTGGTATCCGAATCAGGATCAGAATGAACAGAATACAACACCGTGAATTATTCTGATCTAGGAAAATTGGGATGTAATAGAAATTATTCTTAAATTTCCAAGCACAGAATTATTCGCTCGCGTCTTATAATTGAGTTTTAAATGCAAGTGAATAGGTATCCTATTGAATTCCGAGGTCTCTTTCAATACAGTAGAAATTTTTTTAAGCTGTGCGATATCGGGAAGAGTTGACTTGCTCCCTGATTATTTCCGCGAATCGAATAGGTTCCAACTTTTCCTTCAAGGGTGAATTTTCGGAGAGCCGCGAATGGCAAGAGTTGATTGATTTCAAGTCGAGGCTCGAGGGACGCTCTCGCTCGTATCACCTCATGCATGGTAACAACAGACACGTGACGATGTACACCTCGCCGGTGTCAAGTTATGAAGCACGCATCTCATCTCAGCATGCATCCGGAGTCACGTATTTCCTAACTCCAAGTTGAACGGAAGCGATTCAGACGGAAACTTGCCGCGAACTTCCTCCGGCAAACGCGATACCCCGTATCGATCTCCGCGGGACGCTGCGTCCGTCATTTTTGCTCCGAGAATCCGACGGTGGCGGAGAAGAATTGACCCATTTCAAGAGCCCTCTAAACTGCCGTGTGCACGGATTATTGGTCAAAGGCAGAAAATCTCGCGTTCGATGTATTTATCTTCGAGTCCTCTCTCATTGTTCCTCAAGAAAGACAGCGGAGTGGCGCGACGCACCCCTTCTTTTTTTTTTTCTTTCTCCCCGCTGCTGCTTGGAAGCAACATTGGCTTCGGCGGGGGCCCGTGACGCTCTCGAAACCACTGGAGAATCCGTCGAGTCGCCGTTTCCGCTGCTGCCAGAATTCATCACAGCTCCCGGCGGCGAAGGAAAAACAAAATGGGTCTAGTGATTTCATCAATCGGCAACGGGTTCCGCGGCATCCGCCTCCGTGACTGACTGTCCAGCTTTCATCCTGGTGAACAAGGGTGGAGTGTGTGCACGTTGTCCGGTTCACGGCATAAATTCTTGAACAATTACGCACCCATAAGCAAGGCGCAGCCCATGGGCCAATGCCGCAGTCAATACTAGATTCTTACCTGTCCTTGAAAACTGCCTTTCGAGCTATTGGTGCGGCTTCACCCAGCACAGTATTCGGTAAAATGAACAAAAGTCTGCACTATAGTAGTTTAATGTATCTCCAACACTAGTCTCAAGTGGAATTTCCGTAAATTTGATCACTCGTGTGCGGATTTGGGAAGAAAATGCATTCTTGAATTTTGATTCATGCGACTCATCTGCTGAAGACACCAAGATCCAAACAATATTCTTCCGAAAGTTTAAATTTTGTTGATTTGTGGAATCGGGGAACGCATTTATCTTCGAGATTTGAAAAACAATTGCTGATACTACGTAAGGGTGAATTATACATGACTTGAATTTCCGCACTTTTTCGTAGTTTTTATCATCTGGAAGTATGCATCCAGGCGTTAAAGAACTGACGAGAACAAATGAAGTCTGAATATAATCGATGATCAACAATACACACTATTAATGCTATGTAAATTTGTTTTAAATCTTTGTTAATAGGCAAAATTTTTCAGATTGCGGGCATCAGCTATGTAAGAGCCATTTTTCTAATTACATAAGTCTCATGAATTTGTCATGTCTCTTCTTTCTTGTATATTTCACGGGAGTTGATCAGGCCCTGAGTTGACTTCAACACTGTATAAATAACGTTGGAAATTTGTCGAGATTTCTTGAATTCCGTGCTGCAAATATTGCACTTTCAACTGCCGCAAAACGTTAAAAAACCGTCAGAGGAAGCATTTCTTCGATATTTCACTTGCGTTAAAATCAAATACGATTTTTTCAGGTGCATTACATAAGTACAACTGTTTCCTTTACAGTATCGGGACATCGTCTAAGCTGAAATGACAATGTTTTGGGATATGATTAAATAAAAATATTCATAACGTTTTTGGTCATTGAATCGAGATTACTAAAAAAATGTCTTTGGTGTGAGAGATTGAGTCATAAATTACATTATGTCGCAGAACATACTCAATGTATGTTACACAACAGATATTAACTTACGTTGATATTATGTCACATTGTGAAGGAAATTGAAAACAATTTAAACGCACATTTTTATGCGGACACTGATCGGTTCGGAACATTCGAGACCCGTTTTTCAGCTTTTTTCCTTATCGTCATAAACTCGTATTGTTCTTCCCATCAATATGCAGGGGCTGTTGCGAATTTTCGAAAGCACAGCCATAAAGTAAGCGAACGGAATTCTGAATGATTC
Organism: Notodromas monacha; assembly: GCA_905338405.1. Taxonomy (NCBI): domain Eukaryota; kingdom Metazoa; phylum Arthropoda; class Ostracoda; order Podocopida; family Cyprididae; genus Notodromas; species Notodromas monacha. The sequence continues at coordinate 97,744 of CAJPEX010000051.1, read as the reverse complement.
CGATCGATGTTGAGGTCATGCCCCGAGTTCGGATGCAATTTTTTCGCCTTCTGCAAATGTGTATTTCGTCTTCCAGAGAATCCATGGGTCAGCCGTTCCGAGGGTCGGGTGCAGAATTTATAAAAGCCGCGTCTGCTTCCTGTGTGCATTTTTAAACACCTGTTGTTGAAGCGCAAGGAACCGAGGGTCAAACGAATGTACTGGTACTGTGAATAATGCATAAAGCGCTTGGAAGGGTAGAAGAATCCACGGAAGAAATGAATCCCACTAACTCCACGAATGACCGTTGCACAATCGCCCATTCTCGTTCCTAAACTATTCCGTCAATTAATTAAACCAAAAGCCTGCACATAAGAAACACTGCATAAGACATAAGCAGTGGTTTTACATCGATAGAAAAACTTTCTGAATAAAGCCGAAATGAACGGAAAAATGCCGAGGAAAACGACGCGAAATAATTTTGCCGCGATAGAACAGTGAATAACACCGTATAGTAAAATATATTCAATCACAGAAGAGAAACAAAACATTCTGGATGGTTCGTAAAATTAATCATTCAACTTTTGATATGACAGATGCAAGATTCTTACGATTCATGAACGTATTTAAAAACTTATCAAGGTGAAAAACTTACACTTGAGTCCATGTTCAGCTTCGCAGCCTTTCGCGTTAATTGCATTAGCACTTGTGACAAGAACTGTAGTTCCAATAAATATATCCGATCAGCTCATTATCCCCAAGTACGTGGTAGAACGACAGAAGAGGAATAAATATACAGTACGTATATGCTGTATATATTTCCGAGTGAGGAAAGAAACCCTGGAGACCAGTGCTTTTCGGCTTCTGGCAGAATATCTTCCTCCATCGGCGGGAATATAAGGGGGGAGAATTGAGACGAACCAGTGAAACTTGTCGAGAGAAAAGACGTGAGGGTAGGTGCAGCATTCAGAAAGTGACCCAGTGAGCCATGTTCCGCCGCCACGCTGGGAGCATGATGGCCGATAGATCACTTGGTGGGTTCTCGAAAGGAAATGCGCCGTTGCTCTGAAGCGCAACATGGCCTAAATATATTGCTTATTCCGTGGTCCCCGATCTGTGATTCAATTAGGAAGCAAATGGCGTGAGGTCGCCTCCTAGGAGATGCTCGGGCGCGGGGATTACCCAGCAGGATACCTTAAAATATTTTCCCGCATTTTGGCGCTGACGACAGCTTGCAAGGGATTTCCTGGGAAACTCGGCGCTCTGATTTCACGAGCCAGCGGGAAATAATTCGCCGAGGCGCAGTTCATCAAAAACAGGCGCTAGAAGAAGGGGAACGCTGTTGGCGCGCGGAAATTGCTCCGGGCCCGCGAGTGATGATGGCAAGGGTTGCCTGCATGGACGTGCGTAATAAACGCCGTGGCAGGTGTTGAGCGGCGTGTCAGGTTCAACTCACCGGGGTGGTGTTCGGGCCACGGCAGAGCCTGGCACGACGACAGAAGCCCTGAAAAAAAGGGCCTCTTCATAACTTCCGCTCGAGGTGGACTTCAAAAGGCGTGCGCGAATCTTGGGCTCATATAGTCAGCTGTGTCTGATGTCCTCTGGCTCATCCATCAACATGGGTCTTAATCAAAATTTTCGGCTGACTCGAGCAATGACGCTCTTGCATGACTTGATACTTTTTATACATCCGTGTTCATCACGCTCTCGCGACAGCTTCTCTCCTCTCTACCAGAAAGTTCTTTGACAGGGGAAGAGCGCCGGAAACCAACGACCGACATGCTTAGCCAGGAAATGGGAGAAAACGTTCCTGACAAGAGACGGTACTCCATCCCGCAGAACAGGTAGGACGATCAGATGCGAATAACACCTGTAACGAACATGTTAAAGTACTGTAGTACTATTGTGTAGAGCTGATTTTATTTTAATGGAGCAAACCCTGGGTCACCTAATTCTAATTTGAAATATTCTATGAAGCTCTTGTAAACAGCACCTATGATATGCTGCAACTGAAATATTTAAACAATCCCGAAATTCAAAATTAAATCACAAAAACCAACACTTTGTGAAAAATTATGAAAATCACCTTGCTCGAATGTTGAAACTCATCACCGAATCGGGAATAATTGTCTTTGATTAAATTTTTTTATAAGTCTCAAATGTACTCGAATAATTATATTTTTCATCAGAAGTTAATTTTAACTTCAGTGAAAATCTCATTCAAAAGAGATGGGTTTTTATGTTTTGAGACTCAAGCATTTTTCGCCACACATGTGCCTTACATAAAGACAGTGGTAAATTTTTCATCGTTTTCGAAGATTTTTGCCCACCAGATGGAAATATAACTTGAAGCGTGTCCTCCTCACTCATGTTAAATTCAGAGGTCACACGAGAACAGGCGTACACCTGCATTTAATGTTTCTTTTTTGAATGATCACTCGAACAAAACTGATAATGAGCTCTCAAGTGTCCCTGAATTATGAGGACTTTTCATAGGAAACTGTATTTGTTTATTGAAAATTCTTAATTATTCATTTGGATAATTCTGAAAAATGTACCCACCCTCAAATGAAGCCAGTTTATGGCTTTTAACACACCTGCAATGGTCAAAATATGGTAATACGGTTGTATATTAAAATGCTCGTTTATTGTGTATAGGATTTGCCAGAATCTTGATAGCTAACGCGAAATATTCACTAAAACCTCGTTGCAGAATCATAAATAATTTCATGAAAAATTCCAAGAGTTGAAGAGCTGCAATGTTCAATGCAAATCATTAAATGCGTCGTAGACAAATTCCATATGAAATTCTCGATAAACATACATTGCATGATTAAATTAAATGTCTTCATCCAATGCATCAGAACTTCAAAAAATACCATCAAGCTTAATAGGACATTCACACCCAATGGATGATACGCCTTTGAAAAAGAGCATTAAAATGCAATTTCCAGATGATTCGGAAGAACTTCGAGCGAGAGCAATCAGCTCGTGCCACAGGTTTCGCAACTCTACCGACAACCTGCGAAGTTTTCTGTGCTGTTGAAAATTCCGTATACAAAACTCGTTGATAGTTTTGCGACATTTGCATAGGAAAGTGACTCTGGGAAAGTGGGAGGATATTCCACGTTCACCGCCGACGTCTCTTTAAGCTGTTGTCCCATTGTATACGTTGGCCCGCTGGAAATCTGCTTCAAGGGAACGACGAAACTTGCGCATGCAAATACGCAGGGCTCCTTATTCCCATCATTGCTTCGCCCGATCAAACCGAATGCATGTCGTGTGCGTGTGTGTTTTTTTTTTGTTGCTTTTTTCGCATACGGGTAATGCTGCGCCCATTGTCGCACCAAAACCTTCGAAGCTGCGGAGAACTCGAACCTGGATGAATGGGGGTGCTTCGCACGGCTCGAATTGCGGGAGTAAATCTTCTTTTCTGCAAAGAGTGCAAGTGTCTGCGAGGCGACAGTCCGCCGTTTTATACGCAATCAATGCACGGAACAAAGCGCTTCTCATGCGGCGATGAAATCGTCTCCTTAGCCCTAATCCGTGCGTGGGATGAATGAAGACTCCTACCAAAGGCCCATCTCTCTCCTTAAAATGATCCCTCATCAAATTACCGAAATCCGCTGATTTTACGCTAATCTCGGTTTTGCGACCAACAATCCCGAGGACAGAAATAGTGTCGACGAAGAGAGTCCGTTTTCACCCTGCAATCCTCCCGTGCTCCAAAATGGCGCAGCGAATAATATCATAAACCGCGGCCCTCTGGAGTTTTGATGTCAGGAATGCTACCCAAGAACAAGGATTTGTTCCAGCTGAATTATCATTTCAAACTCGGGATTCTATTGAAATGTGCTGGAAGTCGTAAGTACAGGATACAATTTGTTCAGAAGCTCCGCAAGTGACCGAGGATTGATGGCAGAAAGAAAGGCAAAACAAAGGATCCATCTGACTGGAATTTGCGGTCCATGGGCATGAGTTCTCATTATACAATCAGCAAATTTAATACTGCATTTTAGTTTTCCAGGAAGTCAAATCCTGGCTGACAAGTACTAAGCACCAAATTTTGAATTCATTCCTCATTCCGAGCTTTTCAGAAATCTTGGTTTCATGTTCTGCGGCATCTTTCCGAGTGAGTAATTTTACTGCATATGCAGAAATTTGTATTCGACGTTGAGGATTTTCAGATGTTCGCGTAATGGAGTTGAATTATTTTGACCAACCGTCGCACTTCTTCGGTGAAGTCTTCATACGAAGATCCTGGGTGTTCCAAATCCCCGGAAAGTGCGTGCATGTGAGGGATCTTATTTTATGCAGAGTATCTGAACTTCTGGTGATTACTGTTTAAGCCTCCGCCGAATTTCTGAATGAAACTTCTTACAAAAGAGGAGTGGAATTTACGACCTAAGCTACGTGATCCTGCGCTTATTGTAAAGCCTTCTGACGGATTAGATTAGAACAAATATTCGGTGCTCAAGGATAATCGAGGGCAGAGGCTCGAGGTTTCGTTTCCGGAATCCGTACTTATTCTCACCAACAGAGAGAAGAGCAAGGGACAGGTTAATCGCTGGTATTACGGACAGACAGAGGAATGCATTCGTGATCGAATGCTCTTTTTAAACGGCAACGCACGCAGGGACGAAAAAGAAGGCAGGCTCTCGCAGGAATTATCGCGGTGGAGAGTTCAGAAGATCCCTCACGACGAGGGAATGACGATTGATGAAGTACACCATGCAGCTGAGGATCCCGTGTCGAAGTATCGCCTTCACATTGTTGCGAGGACAGAGCCCTAGGTGCGCGATGAGCCCGTTTTTCCCTGAATAAACCATTTCGCTGTCGTATGCACATTTCTCAAAGTCGCGGCCTTATAAGCAATGAGTACCGGGGAAACGAAACCAGGTCGCTGGGAAGGAGCACATCGACGCACCCCCGCCCAAGAGAAGAAATCTGGCTCCTGGCGTTAGAATCGTTCTCGGAAGTCTTTGTCTGCGCCCGTCAACCGTTTCTTGGAGATATCTTGGAGCTTGCAGCACGCGTCCTGCGACGAATCCGTCAAACTTCCCGAACAAAGTTTTCCGTGGCCTTGCCGCGGAATAAGACTGAAACCCCGAGCCAATATTCTCTGACTTACGAATCAACCTTGAACAACAGTTCGACGTTCTCAACTTATTCGGAAATTTCGAACTCGCACAAGTGTCAGCGCAATGGTTCCTTGATTGCACTTCCCGCACCTGGCTTTTCTGAATTCATAATTAATTTTTACATCTAAAGTTCTCGTGCGTGACAACGCTTTCCGAATTCCCTACCAGTTAATCGAAAACCGCAGGATTGCCATCTCAAAGAGAGAAAATTTACAAGCCGCAAATGCAGATTATCTATAATGAATGCGGCTAATGCACGCATCGTAATTGGAATATTAATGACATTTGGCCAGCCGAAAAGTATTGTAGAACTGCATTAATCCTGCAAATAATCTACCCTTCTGGTATCGTCACTTCAACCCAACAAAACACGAAGAAATCTCATGCATTTTTTGAGCTATTTTCTTTCCGCGAGATTTTGAAAAAAAACATTACAAACTGAATTTATTCCCTTTCATCCACGATTTTTCTAGCAATGGCTGAAAAATTACAAACTATCTATGGCGTAGGAAGATTCCCCATTTTCTCTAGAATATTCCCGGAACGAGCGCGGCATACTGTATAACCATTTGAATGAGGTAAAGCGCAGATTGAACTTAACTTTGATTTCGAGAAAACGGAAGAAGAACGATTTGAGTTTTCAAAAATAACTTCATGACTGTGAAGCAAACTCGGAGGATGCAATGGGAATGTTTTTCAGAAATAAATCATAAAATGCGAGACACAAGTTTGCGCGTTCAAGTAAGTTCTCCACGCGGTGTTCCACGGTTTTTCTCTTCGGCTTCCTTTTACGCGGGAACGCATTGTGTTCTTATCGTGTACTGTCTCCGAGCTCAGAAGGAATGAAAGAAGCATATCGAAGGGAAAGAAATTGGAGAAAAAAGAAGCTCAGTCCGGGGTTTGCAGAAGGCTTAGTGAGGCACCCAACTCTGCCAGTCAGTTACTTGCCTGGCATGGTAGCACCCGGAATCATTCGTGCGTGCTATCGCGATTACTGAATTTAGGCCAGTTTTCGTGCTTCAATCGACAGCGCGATGTACGACGGTCCCAGCAACCGGAAGCGAAATATGATTTCTGGAAGGTTAACTATTCCACGTGTTTTGCCGAAGCATCATGGGAACTAAATCCAGAAGGTTCACGCCATAGCTGCAAATCATTTCCTAATACTCCTGATGGAGTCCGACTACAGTACAGGCAAACACAGATTGTTGCCTCGTTTCGTGGGAGCAAAATGAATCTCCCGAGACGTGCTTTCATTTTCCCATCGCAGGCCGTTATGAGCGGAAATGTTCGTGGAACGGAAAAAATTTCATCAGGTGTGCGAAATATTCCGCGATGGCCCGCAAGCTCGCGAGCAATTTCCTAAAGGGTCCTCCGCTGATGGAAGGCATTGTACTCCCTGGCTCTATTACCTCCGAAACCCCTCCTCGACGACCCTGCTGGTTCTGTTTTCCCCTGATTTCTACGTTGATTCGCTCTCGGGCTATTACCATTTTCTGGAAATTTAAAGCGACGTGCCAAGCTGACGTCCGATCCATCAACATGAAAACTTACGTTTTAGCCCGATTATTCGCGTCTGGTTTTGCTCGTGGCTCAACCAAGAGAGTATTCACTATCTCCACGGATTACTGCGTACGCATGAATCAGTTTCAGTATTTTAAAACATTTTGACTGAGATTATACAAGCATAAACGTATCCTCGAAAATGATTCCGGAATAGTAATATCCAGTATTGACGATCATATTGATATTAATACTTTTGTAGCCCTTCTTGAATACTTCAAGAGATAACTCTCGCCGAAATCGATAACAGAAAATGAACCAGAAAATCTTCCATGACTTAGTAAAAAAACGGAGAAAAGCAGTACAAACTAACAAAGCAGTACTGTAGTACTGTATATAGTTTTAGCAGTGATTCGCAGTGAGGATTCGACTTCCTGCAAAAGCAAATATTATTTTAGATACGGAGAGCCAATATCCATGGAAATCGTATTCGATTTCGAAATTTTACGCAGTTCATTAGATGAGGTTACATACTGTGATGCTGTAGAATCATTCATTCACTGGAACGTACTTTTAGGTACCTCATGAAATCTTGAGGCGTTGAAAAATAAACCGTTTCCCATAATTCCTTGATATTTTGTAAACCGTCTCTGCGCCATGAAAACCAGCCGACTTAATCATTTTTGTTTAGTTTTTTCAGAAGAACGTGTCATTCCTTTTCATGGAAGGTAAAGGAGTGAAAAAAATATGTTTAAACTCATTTGAGGAATTTTATCCGCCGGACTTCCATCCTTGATGATCCGTATGATGCACACCAGAAACACGCCATTCTAAAACCAGCACATCTCGGACTCCCAAAGGACTCGCAAAATTGTCTTTTAACTTTAAAGTAGGTTTAAGAATGTGTGTCTTGAAAAAGTCCATCTGCTGAAAGGAATCCAGGAGGAAGATAGAGAGATAAATGTCCAAAGGCACGTTCACCACTGAATGTCTACTTTATCACGGTGTATTAATGTTCAGCTGCTTAACAAGCTTTAGTTCGGATTAAAAATACAAAGAAACAAATCGCAGGTTTTTCCCATCTGAAAAACAAGGCATGAAACATCAGCTGAAAATGTATGGTCGATAAAACACTGTGTTTATGAAAGTGCGCATCCGTTTCTGTACAGGGTCGCAGCTAACAGGAAACGACCAAAAAAAACATCAACATTGTGAAATATATAACGCATAACACATGTGCGAAGTTGTGCGTAGAATCGGTCAGAAAATGCCAAAAGGTTAACAGCGTCAAAAAGGTTAGCTTCAAAAACCAATTGAAGGCCTGTGGAGAAAATAATGTGTCATTTAAAATTAAACCAGATTTCCGCGCATTGAATAGGGTTATATGAGATTTTCGGGATTAAAAACGTTATGCTTTTCATATTTCGAGCACGCAGCCAGCAACTTCAGCAGTCGAAATTGGCGGATGGGATGACGCCAGAATGTCAAGAGGTCTGGTAGCCGTTGACGCGTGAACATTGGGTAAATATACGTACGCGAATGGGGATCCCAAATCGAGTCATTCCCCGGTCTCGGGATGCAGACGCAAAAGTGTCGCAAATTTTTCCCGCTTTATCTGCATGGGAATCATCCAAGTTAAGTCGAGCAAAACATGCCTGGATCACGAACACGACTTCTTTGCCACGTTAATTCGATGTCAAGAGTGATTGCAGCCCCTAGAATGTCAGCTTGCACGAAGCGCTGTGTATACCGATCCCCAAAGTTCTTCATTGATATTAACGGGCGACCCTTTCATCGCGTTTCAAGCTGGATTCCCGATTACCACGGGTCCAGACTTGATACTCTGAAGTACGTAATTAAAATAAAAGGCTGCACCGCAGCTGAATAACGTCCCGCACTTCAAAAATTAAGTTACTGTAGATGGTATTGGTGACAGGAGGAAAGCACCCAAACAGGAAGCTATTATTGGGAGAGATGCAACGAAAAGATTAATACCGTCACTGCATCAATTTTTTTCATACTTCTTGAGTTTTCCAATTATATTATATTAGATTGATGCGAACCCTCCCCGAATCAAAAACGCTCGGGTAACAAACGTCTATAAGCAAATGTCGTGCGCATCTTTATTCCTATAATTGCAGGCGTGGGTTTTTATCTACTGTAGTTCGCATTTTACTCGAAAACAAGTTCTAATGGATTGTTGACGCATTTCTTTCTGGAATTATATATCTCGTGAAATACAATGTTTGCCTAATACAGTATAGATAATTCGTATGCAACGAAAGTTACAAAAATCTGATTTATTCTATACAGAGCATTCCTGATTTGAAAACGTGGTTGTTTCAAACCACTTCCAAAACCTTCGAAATCCAAAAAGAACGAACGGAATGTTCAAAACTTGAATATATACCGTTACGTGCATGAACCAAGACGAAATGTATCAATAATGAGTCAATTTTCTTTGTGTATATTTTTGTGCGAGTGCTGTTCTCCTGATGCGATTGCCTTTCATTAGAAAAAAAAACCGTCAATTGAACATGCTCAGGCGTTAACCTCTCGTGATAGCAGAATCTCCGTTCCTGGAAAAAGTTTCGCCAGGCTACTCGGGTGAATAATCCCCCTGAACCATTAGAGCAACCCCATCAAGCCATTGTTGCCCGTGAAGGCCCTCTGAACAATCATCAGTGCTGAAGTCATGAATCGCTTTGTGGACTGAGGAAGGATACCTAAGCTCAAGTTCAATAGTTCTACGGCGTAGAGTAGGATCTGGCCTCAGGGCCAGATTCTGAATGGATGGGGTCTTTTTGCTGGGCGATCCAGGAATTATTTCTGCGGAAGTGGCGATGACCGTTCATATGGACTGCCTCATTGGACGAATTCAGACAGAAGAATGGCGTGCGTGCAGGTTAGGATTTCTGCGGCATTAACCCGAATCACGAGGTAAATCGGCTCCAAATTAACGAACGCCCTCCTATGTATAATCAGAAGCGACTTTTCTGCTGAGCCTGTTACTCTCTACAGAGTTTTCCAAAACTTCAGAAACGGGAAACCTGTTCAGCGTGACCCAGCATTTTCCGATTGAATATAGGAATATTTTAAATCCGTTTGATTTAAAGTATAATACAGTATTGATAATATTGAACAGGTTTCGTCAGCAATCCAGATTTTGTTGGATTTTCTATGAAGTCATAGATTCCTTCAGTGGTCTGCAAAATATAGTGTACATTTAAAAGTTTAACGGTATAATTATCTGAGCTTACATTAATCGTGCAAAAATTTTCTTTTGATGCGATATATTCATATGAGACACGGACGATAATACGCTATTAATTTGAACCGCTTTATCTCCTTGTATGAGTGAGTTAAATTTTAAAATATATGTTTTGAACAATTCAACTCGAATTGCATATTTGGCATGAAATGTCGTTCGAATATTTAATTTTACGTGCAAAAAAAAAAACAGAACATTGATGCGCGGAGTTGAACTTGAAAATCTCTTTCAGAAAGCATAGAAGTGATTCCAACGGGAACGCTACGAGAAATGTCTCTGGCTGTTGAACTAAACGTATTCATTTGAAACGTGGGAAGAAAAAAATACATATGGGTGTTACGCGATTTTTTTTTTACCCTTCCTCAAATGTTCACGGATACATGTTCGAAATCTTCGATCAGTCTCAATCGACGCCGTGCGAGCAAGGCTGATCCTGATGAGAATTGCGGAACCCGCTTGGACAAACGCAGAGCTCGCCAGCTCCACTCACCGTCACCCTCTGCTGGAAGACCGCTTCGATACGTGGGCGAATAAGAAAAACCAGCGAACTTCGCCAACCGACGCAAACATCCATCAATCGAGGGTTTCCAGGTGTGGGCCTATTCAACATGCAGGAAAACTCCTCAGTTTCGGCTCTGAGCGACAGGAATGGATTCCCTCAGGTTTCCCGCTTTCCAGGGAGCAAAAATTTACGCGGAATGTTCCTGGACAGTTCACGGACTACGAAATATGTCGTTCATTCCGGCATATCTCCGCTGGCAGCCTGCCACAACCTCCCGAGTCATTCATCATGAGGCACAAAGAAACTCCCGAGCAGACCCTGCACGAAACTGGCTTTCAATCCCACGCTTTGCAAACTGCAGTGAAGACCCGTCGAGTGCTGCATGTTCTCTCCGACAAGTCCTTCAATAATTGAGAGCTCATTATCCGCACAGCACCGGAACTACATCCTACAAGTTTCATTATTTGTCTCACGGCGAAGAACGCAACACCCTCATCCAACGTACAAGAAACCGATTTTCTCATTCGAAGTCCTCGCTATTTTTGAGAACGACGATTATAGACTCTTTATGGCGGTGTTTTCTCATCGGAATGAAAGCTGATTTTCAAATTTCAAAAATCTTCATATTACTGAAGATCGCAGTACTCAGTTCCAGTTGTTGGGTGTCGATCGAAAATCGATCAGTTTCGGTTCTCCGACATGAGAATTGATGCAATTGACTCAAAAGTCAGGATCGGAGATAATTCTTTTATGAATTTCGAACTCGAGAAAACAAGTCTCAATGATCTCACATAGAAGAGAATTCGCTTTACCTTTTCAATTCTTGAAGCTCCCATATAGAGATTGAATATTTTCAATATCATGCTTGAATATCATTGGGTTAATACTATAGAACGCTTTGAAATGCTTGAAAAAGGAAGTCGCAAGTTCGTAAAATATAATTATCCTTTGTGCTTATCTTTACGCTTGAGTGATGTCGTTGGTAAGTTTCTGCTGGGTTTCAGGGATGTTTTTGACATTTCCCTTCAATACCAAAGCAAGTTTCATCACGAGACGAATGCATCGGAATTCATATTGTAGTTTTTTAAAGGACAGCTTGAAGCAGTACTGGTTTGAATGAAGAAACCGGGAATGTGGGGATTCTTCTCTGATGTATCTTCGGCCAAGGACCGCGAGGATACTGGAACAAGGTTGACTGAATATTATGTCGAACCCATCAAACGAAGTACGCGTGCGGACCGTGATTCGATTGAATGTTCCGGACTAATCTAATTATGAAGGAAACATCCGAAGCAGGAGGCTCTTCGACGCATTTTGAATTCGCCCCTCTTTCGAGGCACAGGATCCATCTTAGTCCACGAGATGCAGTCGCGCAGAAGAAAGTGCCGTTGAAATTGTATCCCAAGAGTTGAGACGGGGATTCATGCGATGAACATGCCAAGGAAGTTTTTCGCACGAAATGAATTACCTCGTACGTATACGCGCATCTTTTTTGCTCTTCCGGGACAGCCTGTAATGTCGAGTTTGAAACTTTGAGGTGCACCTACTCTATAACTCAACGACTCTATTGTGATGATGTTCCCAGACTTTCAGATGCTTCAAGCAAGAGAGATTTTTCGTGCCAATGAACATTTGCACCGGCATGTTTTAAACATTTTTCCTATAATACAATGAGCAAAGATACCCGTGCTCATGATACGAATACAAACGTCCTTCAAGTAAAATAGAGCAGGACGAGAAATGCATTGAATCCTAATACTGTGAGCATATGAAAAAGGATAATGACCGTTACATATATGATTTGAAAAATGAATAATCACCGTTACACCTCGTGCATAAAATGCGAGCTGAGCTTTTCAAAAATCAAGGTTAATTCTCTGTTCTGAGATTTTAACATCAGTTCTCAGTACTGCATATTCTTGAGTTTACATCTTTTACAAAACTAATTTTTCATATGAGAATCTCAGATCAATTCTCGCTCCATGAAGGCGAAACTGATTGAGTTCTGAATCGACGTCCTTCGCAGAAACAATTCTATCGGATTCATGAAATTAATGCATTGCGCATGGGATTCGTAATCGCAATTCAATTCTGCATATGATTGGAAATTTCATGCTTCACATTCGGAACGGATAGAGTATCGAATTTGAAGCTTTCATGGGGTTAATGCACGAATATTTTATGCATCAATTCATCCAATTTGCCAGGCATTATGCAATTGAATATCCTTCCGATTCACTTACCGTATAATCCATATGATCGACTCAAGATCCATTCATATAAAAGTGTTTTCCTGCTTCGACGATCATAAATCTTCAGATAAACGGACTTTCTTATCCGAGGGTGTTAAATTTTTTCGACTTGCGTCGTAAAATGCTCATATGAGCTCAAAATAACATAAAAAGTTTACCCACGGTGTTTTAAATGACTTCATAACTTTATAATGCGCAGGCAAGGAGTCATTTCTGGCCGGACGGGGAGTCATTCGTCATATTTTTTAATCCTCTGGGACCCGAAAACCTTCACATCACCACCACCAATGCACTATTGGGATCCCTTTTGGAGGTACAGCTACCTTGGGGCATGATTGAGGTCGTGCTGGCACCACTCGAATAAATGTCGTCACACGCGGAACCAAGAATTCCGTGATTATTTCTTTTTCAATGGTTCGAGCCCATCTCTTTCAGTTCAATGTCAATCTCGCTGCGCGCTTCTCTCGTGATTGTGCCTCGCCGTACTCAAAGGGATTCCGATGATTCGCCGCGGGACTCGTGATTGTCGCACAACTCGCGTCAATACACATTGCACGAGTATCTCGATGATAAAACATCTTGCTCTTCTGGCATTCTTTGCGCAGGGGCTCTTTTGGACGTCCGCTGACGTAGCATCGATCGAATCCTGTTCATGCACAGATACTCCAACATGCACGCCTGACGGCCCATTAAGGAATCCCCTCACATCTCGGGATTCTTATCTGGGAACCAAAAAATACGTCTTCCGGGAATCAAAAGAATCGTGATCACCGCCCCCGCGGGGCTTCGAATTTTCTTGGTTTCCTCGACTTCTTGATGAGCATGATGAATGATCGATCTTTATTCAAGGGTTTGTTTTCATCATCATCACATGAGTGGCATATCCAAAAGGGAACGGAATTCGATTCCATGCGTCAGAATAACCGACATCTCCGAAATTCTGTCCTTGAAATCGTGGATCCTATCGGTGATATGCGCAGATTGTTTTTGAGATGCCTTAATTTTTAATTCAAATTCGTAGCCTACGACGCAAATTTGCTATAAAGAACAAAAATTGAGTATAAATTAATTTTAAACGACGTTTGTTGTGCCTAAAATTAATTTCCCTACGTACAGTGCACTGCTTCTCGGAGGAATCGAAAAGTAAAGAGGCAGAGGTAGATAGAAAATGTGAGGTAGCCCTTGGAGGTTAGCGCTCGGGGAAATGTTTGGCAATGCCCCGGGTCTCATAAAATTGTTTTCTTTCTAGAGAAAGATAGAGCAACTTGATGAGACTCGGGGCATCCGCAAACATTCCTCTTGAGGTAACCTCAACAGGACCCTGGCATACAGTGGGAGGCGAAGAAATAAACATCATCGAATCTCGGAGAGAATTCCGCGAGGAACACATCACTCTCTTCAGCTCCTCTCACTAGCCGAACTAATGATATTAGACAACCGAAAGAACACACAGGATACACAGGACGTTTCGGATTATACAACTTGCCTCTGTATACACGACCATCCGGACTCTGTAACAAGATTTTTTCCGAGGTCTTCTTGGACGTGGAAAACACGTAGTTATACGGAAGTTCCAGGAAAGAAAGAAGAGACACGGATATTTTCAGAAGTACAGCGTAGAATTTTGGAAAAGGTATTCCTAAAGTTTCCGGATTAGTGGTCATACTTTGCAGAAAATTTTCGTATTTACGAAAAACAAGAAACAGGATTTCGAAATATTTTTGATTGAATTCCACCATTGAACATCGTAAATGAGCCGATGAACTTATTAGTAGTACTGACGCATTTCGCAGCAGTTGAACTCGACGTCAGGTCTAAATTCAAGAATTTCATCTTAATTGCCGGGTTTATTTATTGTCTGATGGATGAAAACAAACATTCTCGTAAAGGTTTATATTGCACAAAAATTTGTCAAAAGACTTTCTTCTTTTTAATGAAGTGAGTTAAAAAAATGAGCTTCAAAAAGATTTGGGACTATATTAAAGTTTAATGAAAAGTCTATTTTCAAATCTCAGAAGACCAAGATAAACTGTTAGCTTCATGCGATTTCTATGGAAAGATTCTCTCCAAATTGTTTAATCAACTAAAACTTATCTGGGAGCAGGCAGAACAACTTGTGCTTTAATTGGCTTTTGTCAATTGCATTATGTTGTAATTATTACTGATATTTTCTTTATGTAATTTAGTGAGGGAAACTAAGTGTATGCATTTACATCAGTTGTACATTTGCAAATTTTGTTATGTACTGTATTTTCTTTTTCTTTAATACACAGCTTATTTCTCTATTTTCAACATGATGTGATGGAATGTGTTTGGATGAATGTGGGTCGGGAGGGGAGGGGTTTGGATGTGGAAGCATTGTTCAAACCTTGTTTGTAAAAGCTGAAAATAAAGATGGTTTATCAATCAAGTGAGGTCCCCTCTTTTCCTCCTTATATGGAATAATACAGGTATCCCCATGTTTATGATGTTGCTCCTGCCGTTGCTGGCAGCATCAACCCCAACTTCAAGCTCAGACAAGAAGATAACCTGTCAGATAGCAGAAGTGTGTACATGTGGTAGGGGAAGGCAGCTGTAAGTGATTGTACTGAGGTGATTTAAGGTAGCGAGAAGTTGATCTGCAGCGAGTTATACCTGCATCACTCCAGCTCCAAACCCCAATATTTATTGATGTAAGAAGGTGCTGCAATATGTTCAATCTGCAGCACCTTTAATTAACATAGACGGTGAAGACCGTTCATTCAAAGCAGCCCGAATATATAATTTTTAAGGAGACATAGTGTACGTGTTAGTGATCCTTCATTTTGAAAGCGTGGATTTATGCAAATTAGAAAAGCTAGAATTCAAGTGTCGATTTATGAACAGTCTTACAAAATTTTTTAAAATTTCGTTGCGAGTTAATTATGCATGTTGACCGTCTTCGTAGGTAAGAGAATGGAGAAAGCGACTTTTCTTCTTGGTTTTCCATCGCGATGAACATGAACTCCTGGGGGAAAAAAACCACAATATTTGAGTAAGTGTGCAATGTTTAGTTCATCCCGCATGTGCCACCTTTCAGACCAACAAGGCGATGCAATCAAAAACCGCATGAAATCGTCATCCGTATCCATCCGTATCCTTCGAAGAAGCGTGCACTCTAACAATTACCTTGAAGAGTGGCAAATCAGAGGCCTAACCCTGGCCTATCTATAGGTTATGCTAACGTCCGGCTTTCCTGGAAGTTTCCTCTATGGGGAATGAGAGTATCAACCAGGAAGAACAAACATTGAATATATTCACGGTATAGAGTAAAGGAAAATTGATCGATTCCTTTCCATTTGTTCGGGAAACGTATATGCGCACGTACGATATCGGACCACGCTTCCTTCTACACCCGGACCGAGAAAATTCATTTCACAGCAAATTGTGTTAAGTGAGAATCAATGGCGTCATTCCGAAGAAATGGGGGAAAAAAGGCAGCGATGTCGCAGTGCAGCAATGTCGCGTGAAAGAATAAGGCATTCGAAGAACCTGTAGGACATTCATACCCGCACACAGGTCAGAGAGGAAAATCCCGAAGATAGGTTGGCGTGTTACCACCAATATCGCAGTCGCAGGTCTTGAAGTAACTCCACCTGCACGACAAGGCTGAATTAAGGAGAGTTTCCCTGCGTCTGCTCACGCGAGCAGATACGTACGACCGTACTCACGGCGTCATTAAAATCATGTGTTGCACATCACCAGAAGACCCACACGTTCTAGTCAGAATCGAAGAGGAAATTCGAATCTACTTTCGTCGCGGAAATCTCTGGGAGGATTTTTCGGGGGCCTGAAAAATTCCACTTCCGAAACGGCATTTTCTCGTGGAGACACTCACTCAGTTTCACATGGAGCCCCAGCTGAGCGCGGGAAACAGCCAGTAGGTGGGCTCCGGCTGTGCGGTTTCCACTGAGATGCAAATGCGACTGAATTCTCGCTTGAATTCCGGACCATTGCGACATCATCTGGCGCACGGGCATTCCGGAACGTCTCACTAATGATGATGGAAGATACGAGAAACGCGAAGGGAAGAAAGACCGGTGATAGCTTGCGGAATTTAATTTGCAGACGATCTCTTGCGCAAAATTCTTCCGAAAAGCGTCACATCCGGTTTGGGCGAACTCACTTCACGTCGTCTCATTGCATTTCATCCTGTCCGGCCCGCTTCGCTTCGTGCACTGCGTGACTTGAAAGGGAGCCTTGTCACCCTCTTTCGCACAGCCGGTGCACTTACGACACTTCTGACACATCCACCCGTTTCTTTTTAATGCATTCGCATTTTAGCGAGCGACTAGCGACGTTGAAAGTCGCATCCTCACTTCTTCACCTCTGCTCGCGAATTTAGTCTTCCTTGCAAATCCGGTCAACGGATATTCTTAATTTGATAGCGTTGATGCCATCGCACGGTATATGATTTTGATATATGATTTTCGCCTTATATATCTGTTCAAAATATTTTGAAGTCGCCTGTTGGAAATGTCATTGTATGGTGTACCCTCGGGTTACTTTCCACTCCCTTACGTATCCACGCAAACCTTGAATCCGATAGGCAAGAGAAACCACTGCAATGAAGCACAAAAAGCAATATTCGCCGCCCCACTCTTATCGAGAAAGCAGTGAAGGAAATCACAAATATGAGTCAGGCCAGAAGTACTTCCCAGAGAGTTCTCAAAGTTTTGCGGAGAATGGATTCTGACTCTTGTTTGAAGTTGCGTTGCACGTTAGTAATCATAAGGGAATGGTGAAACCCTGAGGGAGAGCACGTCTGAAGCCCAAACTTCGCTATCACATTTGTGCTGAAATTGTTTTGAAGAATAGTTTCGTGGTGCATCTAATCGGAGAAATAAACGAGCCATACCTCCGTTGATTAAGTCACCTTTTCGATAAAATTTATTTTTCCAACATCAAGTGACTCTCCAAAATGTCACGATGGCTGAATCCCCAGGATCTTAACGAGTATTGTGCTAAGGTAGTGTTTCAAGCCTGGGGCAAAGAAAGAACGCCCGGCTTACGGAAAAGGGCTCGAGAGCCATATTTTATGTCTCACGTAATTCCTTCCGTATTAGATAATTTAATTTCTACAAGGGTTTTCGAGTCAGGAAACTTTCAAGGGTCTATATGCGGGTTTGGGCAGCTGCTAAAAAGGTTTCATATAAATTGACTGACCGGTCTTCATATTAACGATACAACAATATGTTCTTTAACTTCAGCGATATTGTATTTGAAAATGTATGATAGTATGTAATGATTCAGAACACCGCAGGGAGCTTGGTTGTGTCGTTTCTGAACCGGCACGCAAACCGCGTTCAAGTTACTTTCTTCTAAATTGGATTGCTCAACTAAGTTCCTCAGACTTTAAAATTACTGAGTATAGATGCTGCTTCGGGACATAGATATTTCACTGATAAATGGAAATGATGTATCAAAAGGTTTTCTGCATCATATATTTATTTCCTGATGTATGCACGGATTTCGGCTTTCATTATACAGCTTATCCTAGCAAGTTGTCTGTTTTAGCTCTGCGCAGTTTTGCAGAAAATTTCGTGAGGTAATTTTAAGACTGGAAAAATTCGCATTTTGCGGATGAAAAAGTTTCTTTCTTTTCGAATGTAATACCATTCCACCGAGCCAGGCACATTAAGAATCGTTCTGGTAACACACAGCTCAAACTTGATCCAAGTTCCACTTTCCCAAAATAACGAGTTTCTGCGCTTGATGCTGACGGTAAAGCTGGCTATCATTCTACAGTACCGGCATTCATTTTTTAGGTTTATTTCAGTCATTCCTTGCGAACTGCTCACAGCGGTAGCCATTCAAAAGACTTGAATAAGACTTTGTGAGATTGCTAAAGGAGATATTTAAACTGCTCAGATGGTGTTTGACGAGTCTGAAGTGATTAGCGTTAGATCGTTAGCTCATATTATTTTTAAGTGGACTACTAGTCACTTGGACAATATGCAACTAAAACTCCAGTAACGTGCATGCTTATTACGCTGAAATAAAAAAATGCAGTCATTGTCCTGTGTTTCCGCACAGGCATGCTTTAAAAAAAGGATTATACCACAGATTTCTATGCAATGCATCCAAAACGTATTTCCTCTCCAGAGACTGTGTGCACCATTAACTGATTCTGTGGAAACGAATTTTTTTTACTTCTCCGACGATCCCTGAATGTGAAAAGGTTTTCAGCTGCATCGTAAGACTAGTTTTTCTAAAACGCCCACAATGCTTGTTGCCAACACCACGGAGGAGTCTGGCGAGGTGTTCAAGGGGGAAAATAAGCAGAAGAACAAAAAGCGTCAGTTCCTTTTATGGTACCCAGAGAAATTTGTGCCAAGAATAAAAATATTAGAATATTCAGAAAGGGGGCTTATATTTTCCACATGAACTCCGAGAGTCGCTGGCAACCGGCTATGAAAAAGGAAACGGAGGTGATGAAAAGCGAAGGAGATGGCGGTCGATCTCGAAAGTCACCGTTTATCGAGAAGTAAAAGGCCCTTCATTTCAGCCAACATCGACCCGGAGTCGGAAGAATGCTCCGTTCAGTGAGCAGCACCGTAACATACAGTAGCATTATTTGACCTTCTGCGGGTTTCTCTTTCCTTCTTCGCAGGGAAAACGGATATTCGAGAGTCAAACAATCTGCATGACCCTTGTTCCGCACGTCGACATGATTAATGTCATTGCTCCTTCGCCTGGTTCTTTTTTTTCCCCCTTGCCTCCGCCGCAGAAGAGTCGAACACCTCGATCGAAAACCGCCGAACTTCCGTCTGCTTTTGGCTGTGCCAGTGCCTTCTTATCGCATAAATCGAGCAACGCCTAGGAAATAGGCGTGGGCAGAGGAAGAAAATTTGCTTGCAGACGACGACGAAGGCGCGGAAGTGGGTAACCGGAAGCAGAGCCCCGGAGCAGCAGCGAAATGAAACGCTGAACTTCCAAATCCTGCAGAGGACATTCGCGCCAACCAAGGGCGTGATGAGAATGCCGAGCTGCACCCGCCTGTGCCGCAAAATAGTCTTGGGAATCCTGTCGTACTGTATGCCGCCACGATCCACTTTCAATAGCCGTGTCAGAGCATGAATTTCGACGGATTCGATGGCCCAGCGAGAGCGAAGTAAAATGTACCATGCTGTCCCACGGATTTGTATTTGCTCGCAACTTTGTCCGGTCCACGAACCCACGGTTCATCCCTGCCCAGTCCAGCCGAAATTAGCGTCGAAAAACAACAAAAGAAAACTTCCGCCCATCTTCTGTCTTTTATAGGGAATGATCCCCGTGCTACAAGACTCAAGAGCATGAATATAGCATAGAAGCAGGAACATTCAAGTATAAAAAGGAAGTTGGGTCGATGGGAAAATCTTGGTATCATCCGGAAAACTCAGAAATGTTGCCTGGAAAAGTTAAGGAAGCGTTTGTGACTTATGCAGAGAAAATCTAAGTGCAACTCATTCACTGGCATTACTGCTAATTATAATAACAGAAGAGGGGCGAGAATCAAGATCTTGGCTGCCGCAATTTTTGTTTTCTAATCTCTCCCCGACTTCTCAGAAAAAAGTATTATCCGGACGAAGTATAATCGAAAACATGCCATTTCTTGAAAATCAGCCACTCATCCTAGTTCAAAGCAGGGTAAAAATACTGTATACTCGTATGCCCTTTCATGTTTCATGCGCGGAGAAGTGCTAGTTGTCCTGAAGATCTTAGGGTTTCTTCCTTTTTTTCAAACTACCTCAACTCCGTTCAAAAGAAATTTCATATTTCTTCAATGTGCATATATTCCCCGATATATTTGATGCACTTTCGGATTTCGTAGCGCATTAATCCCTATTCATTTGTCGCAAGTTATTCAGAATTAATCTGCTCCGGTGTGCTATACTGTACCTTGCCCTTCTTTTAAAAAAAATGGTCCCGATAAAAGGGCTCGGAATCTACCTCGTCGGCCAAAGCATACCCGTCGACTTGCAGTAATCTGTCTGCAATACGAAACTTGGTCTCGTACCAGGAAAACACGAGATAACGTTTCTAGGGACTGTTCCCACGCACACCGAAAAGTTTATCGGTGGAATTCTTGAGGCATGCTCTATTTAAAATATGATTCCAAGGCCTGTTTTTTTCTGCTCTCTGTAAGTTGGCCTGAGTATTTCCAAAGCAGCCTCTGCGTGCTGATTCGGCGTGCTGCATTTCATAATTTATCGCGCATTCATAATGCATTCCTCCCGAGCTGATATAAGATTCGTTCAGGAGAATCAGGACTCAGCAAATCGTAATTACGAGCTGAATTTCAAATGTGATTCATGGCGCTTTTCGCATGAAAATCCCCATCAATTCCGATTCAAAAAAATTACATCGACAGCTTATCATGAAATGCACTTCTTCTGGTGTGTTGGTAGAAGATCCAGAGAAGAACAGCATGTGAAAATGTATAAATTGGTGGTCAAATGGGAAAAAATGGCCGCGTCTGCTCACGCGATATTTTTGAATACGACATAATTTCAAAGTGATTTCTTTTCATGCGTTTCCTCCGCAGGGAAATCAGCACAGTACAGTAAATGCATTACTTTTCTTCTCCTTTTCGGAATTCAACCATAATCCAAGTCTCTCTGCCACGGAAATTTCGCAGTTTTTCGTCCATACGTGTTCGATGGACAGATTTGATCAAGTTTATTTTTTATTTTTTCAATGCTACCCTATCGGGGCAAAATGCAGCGATCCAGCAGCCAAGCTGCATGGAAGTAGGAACACCGTTTATTCCAACCTATTGCGAAATATAAATCCAAGTCAGGATATTGTAACCTTACGAATGGGGAATTAGATATTCATGCATCTCATACACGCACAAGGAAACTCAAAATCGCTGCGTTGGATCGATGTTGAAACGGCAGGATTTTGGTAGAAAACCCTTCCCGGCCTTAACTCGGATGAGAACTGTTCAGACATTGGCAGAGTATCCATCATGTTCGGGTCCTGCGCATGGAAAAAGTAGCGGCATGCATTTAGCAGCGAGGTCGACGTATTCCCAACCTGTCGGATGCGTCGTCGTTGGGTATAAGTTCCGGATTGCTGTCCGCTCAGGTCTCACAACGGAAAGTGCACTTCTGTTAATTGCGAACGCATTCATCACAGAAGTAGCGCTCAATTGTGCTGCACATTACTCTCAGCGATTCGGATGGCGAATGAACGATCCGAACAGTGGTCATCAGAAATCCAACTAGCTTGCCTCTTTCGCCTAGATCTTCACCAGAGAGCTGCTTTTGTGAATTAGGCTCAAAGCCGATGGTTCTCAGCTGAGTTTTTATGCGAGGCAGCGGCTAGTGCCATATCGTGTTGAACAATTGGGCCTTAAAACATTTCCCTTTCTTCTTGTGCACTTTACTGCAGTCGAGTACTTCATTTCACTGTGGATTTCTGAATTCTCAGTGAATCTTTGTAACTGTATTTGAATTTTTACGGAAACGCCATCTGAAGATAACCAAATTTAGCTGAATCCAGGGCATCTCGATCTATGCTCCGAGGAGCCCGAGGGCTAAGCCCTCACAGCACAGGGCACATGAACCTTGTTGCAAGACAAAACCTTTATTTAATTTGAACTAAAGAAATAATAATGAGGAAAATGCGAAGAATTGCAATTTCCATTCCTCAAGGAAGAGACTTTCATTCCATTTTTGACCTCAAAATAACTTCGAAGACATGGGGTAGATGATCTATAGTTTAACAATAACATTTTGTTTAGAATATCTCAGCCACTGGATTGGATTTTGAAATCGGGTCCTGAAGTCATGAAGGTATGGAACATTCTTATCAAACGCAATCGACCTCAAATACTCGAATTTGCAGGTCGACTCTACTAGGCTAATTAATTTTTAATGTGGCGGGCTGAGTTAATCAGTGAGCATTTCTTGATCATTTTGCTATTTTGCTCGTCTTCCTTCCGTTTTTTCCCTATTGCAACAGAGTGCAGTGGATTCGATTTGTGCAGATTCTTTACTTTTTTATGCTAAAGCTTGTCGTGCATCGCGTTTCGTTATCCTCATGCGCCTTACAATTAACAAAGTAAGAAGTATTTATGAGTTCTAGTTATGGTGGACATCCATCATTTTCGTGCAATCTCAGTGACACCAATGTTTTCCGCGATTGATTAAAAGTTACCCAACCACAGTTCCCGGCCTCATTTGACGCTCTCAAGCGATATTCATTGACCTGTCACAGGAATATACACGACTGCTCAAAGAATGTCTTGCCAAATACTTGCATGGAGTTAGTAAATTTGATGGCCAAGAACACAATTAGTCTGAGCGTCAAGAAATGTGTTTTCAATAAATTTCGAGAAAATATTACGCAACTAGATCATGGAAACTTTAGAATCTTCAAAAATGACGCACACAAAATTTCATTGCTTGCTGATCCAACGCCCGTCATCACAAGCAGAAGACCATGGGAAAGTCTGGACCCAATAATATCACTTTCGCTTAAACGTATCTTATTTATTCAGTGTACGAAATTTCTTCCAAGAAATCGAGGGTGAACGTCAATATTTTGCTTTTATTTTGCACGGGGCACGTTTGTCAGTGCTTTTGAAGGGCGGTGCTGACAAAGGCATTTTACTTCAAAGGTAAGTTGATCTTGATTTTCGCGTTGGAACCGTGCCGAGGATCTTTAAAAGAGATGAAGATAGAGTGGACCCCGCAGTAATCTTGAATCGATACGAAAGACGTCCTTCACGACTATTTGTTTCCCCAGGTTCCGGCTCGCTCGTCAGACCGGAGCAGTTGTAGGTGCACGACGAATGCATCGTTTTCTCAACTTTCCGGAAAAGGCGGAATTTCACCTGACTGGTTTCCAGCAGAGATGCGTTTCGTGAATGTGTTTTTTTCTTTTCTATTTCAAATAAACTCCTCATCCCCGGTCAGACGACACGTTACGGTTCATCGCGCCCAGTGTTGCAGGGTTTGCTGACGTCGACTCATTCGACAGAAAGCACCTGCAACGCAGGATTGGGCTGTGTCGCAGGGACTTATTTCGAGGGTCGTCGGTTCAAGATGGCCCGGGGAATATTTTTGTTCGGATTAAAGATGTTCGTGACTGGCTGAAGAAGCGGGAAGCCTGCAGAAGCCGAGAGGGCCTGTGTGCTGGCAACAGCCGCTGAGAGCCACCTCAACTAGACCAAGCAGGACGCGGAGAGGTTCGAGCACGGTAACTGCGATGTTGTTTCGGGGAAGGCCTGGTTTCTGACAAGACAAAAAGACGGCACAGCTATGTCATCCGTGGTTCATTAAGACACTTTTGGCGTGGAGATCTCCGTTCGCCGGTAATTGTGTGAAGAATGTGCAAAGGGTCCCGATATACTCGCACTTCACCCGTGATTCAACAAGCCATGTTCAAACTTGACGAAGGAGCGTGTATTGACGGGCATGGTCAGGGATTTTCCGTTGAACAAAAATCCTAATCAATCCTTGGAAGTTTGCCAGGAAATCGGATTTTGAAGCGAACTGCCGTCGTCGTGATGGTCTGTAAAGAATCTATCGTTCAATCAATGTTGAATGATTTTTCGCTCTGAGTGTGGCGAATCTGGATTAATTTTAATGCTGGCACTCAACTCTTTTTCATTTTAGAAACAAAAATTTCAAGCAAAAGCAATAATATTCCGTATAATCAGTAAAAGTATAAGACGTAGTTACAAATACAGTATCATCACGGGACAGCCACCTCGGATTCTTAGATGCATGAATTCCAGTTCATAGATAATTCGACTAAATTGGACACAAGCCAGATAGTATTTTCCATTTGCTTTCATTCGGATAATTTACCATAACAACCATGCATAAATTTCTGGACATGGTTTACGCTCATTATAGGAATCTTCATCAATAAAGATGATATAACACCATCTTAAATGTGATTTCAACCCGAAATTACGACATTTCAATTTTTCGAGCGGTTTCATGATTGCGAACTTTTTCATCAATCGTTTGAAGTGAAACTGCATAACACTTGAATGGCCGCCATTGTGTAGTCTCTGAGGGTTTCAGCAGGAATTATGTCGACGTTGAAGTTACCTTTCGGGGAAACGAGAAAAACCGAACAAAGGAATGCCGGTGAGACGAAAATCCAGGCTTTACATCAGCATCAAGCATAATAAAACTGTTTTCTTGTCAGGCAAAAGAACGTCAGAGGCTGAACGAAGTGTTGCCAGTATACACGTCCTCGTGCGTCTAGGTTGTTGGAGAAATCGTGTTTTTCAGGGGAAAGAGAGAAAATTTGCTTGCTTCAGCAATTTCAGCATGCGCGGGCAGATTAAGAAACATACGTGACGAAGATGGAAAGAAACGCCTTTGTTATGAATCTGAGGTACATGAAGCACCAGCAGTGATTCAAGGAGAAAGTCTCCTGGAAAACTCGAGTACCACAACGTTTCATCCTCTCGATTCTAAATTGGACCACAAGTATCTTCTGAAAAAGGCCTGCACTGTGCGTGCTGTTCTGCTGATTGGATAGCCCATTGGATTCGGCGCATTTGTGAATCAAATGATTCACAACATATTTCTAAAAAAAATCAGGCCCAAACGTAATTGTCTTTCACTCGAGCGGAATTTAATTTCTCAAGTTGAAAGCTTTCGAGTTTTCTCCATCGCACATTTATAAATATCCATTGATCTTCTTCGGTGATTCGAAAATAATATAAAATTTTTTAAAATCCAGGTATATATGCTGCGAGCATCTTGATTTCTGACACACCATCAAGCCTTTGGATTTCATGTCCAAATTAATCATCGAAATGGAAAATTTTCGGTATAGGTGGAGAATAATTGGAAAATTTGGTATTATTGCTATGAAAGGACTGACACCGCGATGAGCCTTATAAAACTTATAAAAAATATTCCGTTCAATGACTATAGCTTCACCTTGTTAAAAAAGCTCACAAAATAAGCTTCACAAAAACCGGCAGTGGAACGAGCCTGGCAGGCTTGCCATTCCTGGCCAGGACATCATACATCCCTCGATGTTATTCGGCATCCGCATTTTAACACATCAATTTCGTCCGTTTTATGCTATCCCGTGGGACAGTCCTGAGAATATATAGCTCCATGAGAAAAATGTGCGTCTTTCCTGGAATATTCAAAGGTGCATTCAAGAAATGAAGTTTTATTGAGAAAATCATTGCGTATTCAGCATGATGGCATACACAAGGATGGCCAACAATAATCTCTTCGGGTTGATCCCAAGAATAATTTTGAGGATCTTACTTCTGTGACCAATATGTTCACACGCTCTGGTTGAGATGTGACGGTGTAGGCGTAGAGGTTTAAAAATAGATGAATCGAGCGATAATTTTGCCGTGACGATTATGAAAGTATACCGCTATCGTCGCAGGAGTACCATCAGAACAAGAAAAGCAACCGAAATGAAAATCATGAAAATAAAATCTTATGGGATGAAAGCAACCAGCATTGATCACCCACAAAAAGGACCACTCAGTATACACGCAAATAGATATCAATCAGCACCGAGGAAAATTAATTTTTACAGATTAAATCAAACAATAAAAATTCATCAGACTGGAACACCGTATTACAGCAACAGCATATATAAAAACACCAAGAATAAAAAATGCTTTGACGAATTCCTTTGCTAAAGCCTGTGTTTTTCAGATTTGGATGTATCGTAATTATTCAAAGGCTTCATATTTCGTGCGCTGATTTTTTTTAAATATTTGGTGCTTAGTTTAATCAGTTTTTTTTTCTCGTGGAATTTTCTTTTGCCTGCGTAAATTTCTGTGCATTCCTGTCCGACCGCGCGATTCTCTATTTTTCGCATTTTGTCTTTTTTGTTGTTGTTGATTTCCCTGCCTGATGCCAATTGCATCATTCGAAGCATCATGCCAGGGAAAATCAGTGACACGTCATTATCACAACTACTAAAAAAGAAAATAATCTAGCTTCATGATCTGCTGAAATCCCCTGAGTACAGAAGGGCTCTCTCTCCCTGGAAAGTTGCTTCGTGTCCTGAAGCCTTGTTTAATGCATCTTAAAGTCAAGCTTACTCAATTGAAGCGAGATTGATGCACACGAGACTTCAGCAGTCCTTCTAATCCTCGTCGCCCGGGTGAGACTTTCGCCCATTGATAACGATCACACTTTTTCAACAGCCATTTTCTCAATGCTCCCGAGTCGTTCACGGTGAATAAGCACCTCTTCTTCACAATCTCCAAGATTTCCCTTTTGCCCTGCTAAACTTGCTGATCCCCGGATACGTTGGACATGTATCTACGAACCCGGCATTATATTTCCACCTTTGTTGAAATCAACTCTCCGGGCACTGGCTCGAGCTGGAAGAAACTTCAAAAGCCGCGAACTTGGTTTTTCCGTCGGGGGATCTAAAGCCTTCCCACTTTTTGTCAAGGATGCTGCGCCCAAACTTCTGCGAGGAGTCGGGCGCTGAGTAAAATAATTATTCGCTGAAATGTAGCAACATTCGTAGGTCTTACATGGGTATTTGGAGAAATGCGATTTTCCCCTTTGTATGTGTCCGTTGCTATGTTATCTAGATTACAAATTGATCCCCAGGGGTTTTGACGCTACCTAACACACGCGCTGTCATGAAATAAATATAATATTAATTTTCAGTTGATGACGCTAGTCCTTGGATAGTTTTTACTTGATATTCGGTCAGAAAACATAGTTCATCAAACACACCAGGCTGCTATTTGCTCGGCAGAATTCATGCTGGAAAAGCACGGACCGTTTTATGCTCTGTCCATGGACCGATTAAAATTAATTAAATACGAGAGAACCGAAAGCATAAACAAAAAATAATTCAAGGATGTTAGGGCTCATTATAATGACTGAATCGGAAGAGCCGCCAAGATAATATGGGCAGGTTTTTTTTTCTGATAAATGAACATTTTGGAATATCTCGTTTCTTCAAGTATTGAATCCTCGAAAATAACACTTTCACGAGTTATTTCAGAGAAACCCTTTTTACATGCAAAGACACAGACATTGGAGAATAATGTACTTTACTTTGAAGCGTGATGAAAGTAAATTTACAAGTAAATCTGATTGCAATTTTCCACGCGATGAAAAATCCCGACTTCATTCAAAAGGGTACCACCGGCTTGAAAATTTCTTCAATATTTATAGTAATTCGATAATCTTCCTTTTTTATCCTTTTTTTGCATCAATCTTGAAGGAACTTCCAGCTTCTCCTCGCATTCTGCGATGAAAGCCTTGGTCCTGATTGGAACCGCCCACAGTTATGAGAGACAAATTCAAGAAAGTCAGTCAACAACCAGGACATTTTCTGCGGCGAAACATCAAAATCTCAGCTCAAAGGATTCCGGAGTTATTTTTCGGCAGGTGAATACCTGGCTTTATATGAACATCCACGTTCATCTCGTCCCGAGCTTTATACAGAGAAACCCAGTATCGCGGGATTACATTCCGTCTCGCCGGGGCTCAAGCCTTCGCGAAGATCTCGGGAATTCGGTGCCTAGCTGGTACGGTGAAGTGTTCATTTCGTAGGAGAGCAGTTCCAGCTCGAAACTTCTCACTCGTGAAGTTTGCCTCACACGGATTAGAGTCGTCATGAAAACTCAAAATGGCAGCAAGTCGAAAGTGAAGATACGTTCACGTGAAAGTCGGCGCTCTCGGGGTTGAATTAACCTTTACGGTTGATTCAAGTAATATTTCTCACCAAGACATCAGCGGATTGTTCCCTCAAGATGAGGATCTTCCCGGAACATTCGCAGATTTATTCGTGGAGAACGCGTGGTCCTCCCTCATCTATGCCCTGAACGAAGAAATCGTACGTTACTTTTCTGGCAGAAGCGGGGATAATCTAGCTCTGGCATCTCAAAAGAGGTTTGGAAAGCATCTTCCGTGAAACAAATTTTTGGCAATTGAAATCACGAATAAATAAAATTTTCATCTCCCACGACTAAAAAATAGTGAAACTGCACCCAGAATAAAAATGGTTATCCTAATCGAAAAAGGTTCAAAAGTTCAATTTCGTTGCGCTGTGCGCTGGGTGTTGGTAACCTTGATTCAATTGTTCGTCGCCATAACAAATGCATGACCGATAATTGCTCAGTTTGCCAAGTATGCATAGCCAAACATTATTCAACTGTTTATGAGAAAACCGGATGCTCTTTGATAAGCATCCCCGAAATTCTTTCACGAGAGACGACTTCTTTTTGGAGGTCTCGAGTTTTTAAAATTGTTCAAAGATTTTCGGGACTTTTCATAATCAAGAACGGAAGGGAAATCATCTAAGAATGAGGTGAACAGATAATAACTCTAATTCTAACCGAGTTCGTCGCATTCAGCTCACGCCTGCCTATGACAGAAATCAACCTGCCATGGCTGCAGACAAGAAGGAATCCCGCGTTGAAATGCGGCAAAAAATGGTCGGATTTGTCTCTAGAATACATGTTCCCCAGAACGCGAAGCAACAATGGAAATCGTTACTGACGTGATTCTCGAGCTCTGGGCGGATGCACTCCGTGTCGACAAACCAAGCCCGAGGTTGCTCGGCAGATTCCCATGACCCCGAGGTTGCAGCAATTTCTCTCGGTCAGGTTCCAGAGGATCCAAACCCAAATCTATGATAAGCTCCGTGAGAATATTTTTCGACCCTTATCCTATTCGTTGCGCTTGTCGCACACTGCACATCTTCGCTTTCCTTTCAATTCATCGCTGAAAATTCACTCGAGAAAAACCTTCAAAAGCGCATCAAAAAGGAAGGGGTTTTAGAAGAAAGCCGAAACAAGCAGGAACTGGTTGCGAGAGCGGTCAAGCATCAGATGAACCGTTATGTACCACAAACCGAAGACAAGTGCGTTCGAGGCGAAGTCTCGACTAAATCGTTCGCTGCGATACATCATGGTTCGATTCAAAGGTTAAAAAATCCAATATCTGAACGTAAAGTCAGAAGGGATGTTGATCAATGTACAGCGGGCATGAATTCTTTTCGCTCAGAAGTCGACGGACTTCGGAAGCCGTAACGATGCTTCTCGTAACTACGTGGAGGACGGGAGGAACTACCGCAGTCGCAGGATTTGTTCCATGCAACAGCTATGCAAACACCCTACTTTATTTGAAGATTCGTCCGTCCGTGTCCCAATTAAATGCTTAATGCAGGTTCCTCGCTGTGCTGTTCCTTGCTGGAACATGCTGTCACGTTATTGAATTATTCAAGTCATTCCAGAACTTTTGATTCTCATCTCAGGGGCCAAGTTTACAAGTTAGGATCAGTGTTGAAAATTTTTCCGGATAGCAAGAAATTAAAAAAGGAAAAATTTTCCCCGAGGTATATTCGCTAAAATTATGACCCTACATTTGATGGGCAATTGTAAGACGAATCATCAGGATCGGGTCCGCGGAACGTGGGTCAAGGAAAACTGCTCTATACATGATGGTCAATAAAATACCGTATTTCCGATAGGGTTAACATATTTTGATTGATCTTGACCAAATTTACTGATGTAATTTTTTAAGTTCATCTGCTAAAATTAGTCCCCTTTAAATGTCCAGATGGCGTCTGCATTAAGGTAAATCCAATTACTGTTCTTATATGGCGAAAATATGTCGCAATTATTGACAGAAAGAATTGCAAGAATAATTTTAGTAGGTAATCGTTCTCATTTAAGATAGTAACATAGGGTTGCTTATGTTATTCCTTATATTCTCTCTTGAATAACTTTTGTGATTTATGCGGCAAGACATTAATACATTTTGAGTCGCTGTCGTGATTTTATTCAGCGGTACAGTACATTCCGATTTATATTAGAGCATGGCTCGGGATAGTTTTAGACTTTTAGTTTTTCTAACGGTACTACATTAAGGCAGCACAACATATGGCTTGGTGGGCCGTATTCAGCCCGTGGGAGTCCCGAACATATGGCCCCCAGGCCTCATCATCCCCTCAGAGCCCTTCCAAAAAGTATCCCTAAAGCAACGTATATAGATCTAGAATATTTTTTGTCAGTTTGTTCCAGCGTCCTTTTCGTTGAATTGTCTATGATTTAAAGGCACACATTATGTAGCTTATCCTCCTCTGAGTATTTGCATCCAAACGTGCAATCAGTGAATCAAGGTTCTTCGAAGCCCGCAACCTTGCTTGCTTCATCTGCACGAACCCAACATGAAGCACTGCATAGAGGGCTACATATGGCAACATTTGTCTACATATACGGTTATTTTGTGTTCTTTTAAAATTTTAAGCTCACACTTTTTTTTAAAGAAAAGGTATGGTAATATTCCATTCAGTACTTCCACCACTTTGAAGATAACTCGTAAAAGAAGCTCGTCTGAAAATCCCTGGTAGGCTTCATTTCTGTATAGCTACTGAATTGGCCATTCACAAACAAAGGAAAGCATTCGATTTATTTATTTTTTATCACGCTCAGTGACTATCTGGATCCGAAGCTAGGAATTATCAAAGCATTTTTCCCAAGAAATGATGTGGAAACTTTTTCATAATGATTTTTCTACGCACAGGAGGAAAGAATTCGCGAAGAAACGAATCATAATCTTACCCTTTTCAATTCACGCAAATTTGTCTAATTATTTCACTGTTGAAATTCGGTTCATTAATTTTCATTTATTAAATAAAGAGACATATAAATCATGTCGATAAACAATTTCTTTGTTCGTATCTGCGGGGCGGAGGGGATGTAATTGTTTCAAAAGCATGATGCAAATTGTACGAAGTGGTAAATATTGATTATTTAAAAATAATAAGAAAATTCAGGACTGTTCGATGAAAAGAGCTTACACGATGCATTCGAGCATTTCGATTTTCATTTAATTCTGCGAGGCTTTACGAATGATTATACGAATGATTAATCTGCGTTGTTGAACTGAAAAAGTTTCCACCCATTCCGCTTGGATTTGGTTTTTGCGTGCAAACCAAGAATTTCCTTTTCTCGGAACTCGCAAAAGCATGGAAACTATAGTCGCCGGCATTTATTAACATATCTTGCTCAACGTTATTATATTTAAACCGCTGTCAGAGAAAACAAATTCATGTGCTAGAAGATATGAAAATTAGGCAGCATAACAAAACGTGTCATTTTCTTTTCTTCCCGAAACGCGAAATACTGTATGTTTCCTCCAACGAGGGATTCTCAGAAATTCGGGTTCAGATGGCGGAGTAAACACAGCCTTTCGCGAAGAAGACATGATGAGAGGCTGGTTACCGTCATGTTTTGGACATGAACATATCCTAGTTTCAGGTTGAAAAAAAAACTATATCAACGGCTCTGTGCAGGAAATTTCTGACGATATGCTTCCTAGGGGCGGAAACTGCTTCGAGGTGCAGGGACGTCCCATTTGT
Organism: Notodromas monacha; assembly: GCA_905338405.1. NCBI lineage: Eukaryota > Metazoa > Arthropoda > Ostracoda > Podocopida > Cyprididae > Notodromas > Notodromas monacha. Next base: position 65,746 of record CAJPEX010000051.1, on the reverse strand, counting down.
TGAGGCATACGAGCATAGAATGATGTTCCCACCCCGTCCTAGAATTTAACGAATGCGTTTATATTTGGTTCCCCAGAAATGAGGTGTCATTTGCATATAGATCGCTGAGAGTTCGAGATGCTAGGTGGAACTAAAACAAACTCGACATTTTCTGGCATTTCCCCATCGTAGGTCAGGCGGACCGAAAATAAGCTCCCACGAGCATAAATGAATATTGATTCCGGGTGCAAAATAGGGGGGAGAACGGGGTGTGCATACCTGATTTTCCGAACGGCCGCATTAAAAGGTGTGGCGTGCGAAGGTCTCGGCAGAATTCAGTGCAGGCGTGCGAGCTGCACTCGATTTCGCTCTCCTGATTCACTGGCACGATAGCACTGCTCCGCGCATCACAATTGTCACGAGTCTATTGTCAGTGCTGACGGGGCGATCCCACTTCCGATGACAATTCCAAATGTAAATTCGCGCCGAGCAGGCACAAAAAAACAGTCTGCACAGAGATTCACGAGTGTATCCAGTACCTCGGTGCCAAGGATGAGAACTGCGGATTAAAAAAGAAGCAGTCTAGTTTTAATCCTGTGCATTAGAAACAGGAATCGCGAAATCCGTTGAAAGCCGTCAGGGAAGTACAGTTGCGCCACCTGACAATCTTTACAGCACATACCCTGTTTTTTTAATTTAAATTATTTTGAATCCATCCTATATATAGTGCACACTCCCCTGATGCTCAAAATCTTCATGTCGAATTTTGAGGATATCTTGAGGGTATCTTGCGGCGATTTTTAGTCAAGTTATCGTATCCCAACATGACTGAATTATGCCTCACTTAATCTAATTTGACTCAGAAACTCATCGCTGGATGGCGTTAATTTTCAGGTGAGAACCTCACTATCTCCTTAATGTGCCAGAGAACTCTGGACTAAGAAATATCTGCCGTTTAAATCAAACGTATAACATTTGAGCACAGTCCGCAAAAGATTACGAACTCGAATGTTACGAACTCGACTTTTAGCCGGAAAAATTATCATATTTTATTATTTATTTCTAGTTCAAATGTAGGCACTTTTGCAATATTTCGATGATTCCACTGCAGCCGCGAATGCGATCAGTTAACCTACAGCAAGCAATTCATTTTCTACGTCGCAGATTTTCTTCGAGGAAGGGATTTTCCTGCCTCGACTGCTGCGTTTGTTTGCTCCTGTTCGTTCAAAAAGCGTGACGGTTTTATAAAATGCTTTGCATTCTGCTAAGCCTGGATTTTTTTTTATACTGTGGCCGCTTTTCCATTGCTGCTTATTCACAAAATCTATTCCAAAACTCTTCCTACAGCGATACGCAGGTGACAAAAACGGGAAAAGTTGAGAGAAAATAAAGAGAAGTTTAAGAGAAAATATTGCTTCATAAGATATGCTTATACTGTACAGTACTTCACTGTGCGCTATAAAGAGAAAGAGTCGCGCTAGAAAAGAAATACTGTATTCTATGCAGCACATTAATGGAAATCATCTTTAAAAGCACAGTCCAACTTGAAATACAGTTATAAATCAGAAAATACTCTCCAAGCGTAATTCCGATAGGTGCGCAAACTTTTACAGCAACAGCACCTCATGTGAAAGCTCGCAAAGCGGCCGTCATTATTTATTTTTACTTCTTTAATTTTCCCATATGCGGACCAAAATCCGAATTCATTTTAATGCCAACTCTTTTCTTTGGAAACTGTCGATCAGCAAGAGCTGTGGACCCTAGCTTTTTAAAAACGACTCCTTTCATATTTTATTCTTTGTGAACTTGAAAAGTGGATGCAGTGGATGCAAATGCCTGCTCCGTAAACATTACTGCACGATCATTATTATTCAATGACCAACACTGGCTTTTATTATCAAAATTTAATTTCCGTACAGTACTTCAATTTTGTAGCCAAATGAATATTGTACCCACATCATTGCGATGAAAAAAATATTCACTTCGCGAATTTTTTCGGAACAAATCGGGGTTTTTCGTGGCTCAGGAAAATGAGTCATTTTCCGGCAACTCACTGACCGTTGCGACAGATGCAACTTTAGCAGCAGCATTTGTCGAAGATCTTCCGGGAATTTCCTTGGGAACCTATTTGAAATTCCATTGGATGGCTTGTATTTCTTTCACCAAACGCCGATTCCGTCTCAATTTTATGCATTTCTCCTATATGCTCTAATTTTAATTTAACCCTCTCAAACTAATAAGCCACGATAACAATTACAAAGCTTCTAGAATTATAAATTGGTTACTCGCTACTCTTTCAAAAACTTGGATTGGGATGACATTAACTTTGAAGGATCACGAACCGACAGAATGTTCACGCCTTGGAAGACAACCGAATGCAAAATAATAAAAATATCGATTTCCCGACATGCAAAATAAGCACTAATTACTCGATTCCGGGAGTGATCAAATCGATCAGTAAGGGATACTGGGAACTGGGAAAGTTGTAGCAAGTATATTAGTAGTCGAGTGTTCCTCAATGTGAACCCACGAGGAGATCCAACATGATCTGCACTACTGAGATGAAAAACAATGCTGGACTAAAAAAAAAAGAAGCTAAAACGGCTGAGAGTAAAAATAGTATTTTTTCCGGTTCTGAGGAACGGAACGGCTTTTAATTCGCAGCTTGAAGTTGCGGAGAAGTTGCACGTAAGATCACACTAAGTAGGTAGGGATCAATCACGATTCCTCGAAATCACGACTTTGGCTCCCGTTATTTTTTCTTTGTTAGCAAAAAAAAGGCAAGTTTTGGGGGAAAATTCTTGAAATCGGCTCAGAAAGCTCACGATTGATAAAAATTTCCTTATTCATATTTTTCCAACGGGGTCTGAGCGACGTAGAAATTCTCACCAGATGATTTTAATTCGAATATGCAGGAATTTTTTTTAATCCCACACAACAAAATAAAATGGCAAACTTTCGATATGCACATTCTGTCTGCAAAAAAACAAATTTAAATATGCAGTCACCAAGACTGCCAGGGAAATCACTGGTTGATATGATATGTGTCCCATGAAAAGAGAAATCGCGATCTTTGAAGGAGTTCCAGAACGAGCGACAATTTCAATACTCTACTTTGATCTCGGGAGATATAGAGCAAGGTACACACAACATTTTCTTCTCATCACCGTCGCTCATCGGAAAGTGAGGGGACACCGGCCTTTCGCGGACGCAGAAGCCACGGGTACGGCGGGCCAGGCAGGAAGTGCCGGATGTTGGACCCTGGGTTTGGCGGGTCCGCCGAATCGTGCAAGGCGGAATCCACCCTCCCGTTACTGTCGTTGGGAGAGCACCGTCCTGCCCGCGTATCCCATCCTTTCGCTTGTCCCCACGGACTGGGGTTCCCTATAGCGAAAAGGCCATGCATTTTTCGTGAACCGCTGGGAGTACAGGGCCTAATCGAGTACTAAGCAGAATTCAGTACTAACAGCAGGGAGTAAAATTCGAAGGGGGTTAAATAAGTTTGTGCGCATTAAATCACCACCAAGAATGGACTTTTGCTTCCCAGATGCGGATCCTTTTGTGTTCTTCTCTCTTCTTTTTCGAATGAAAAAAAAGTCTTCATGGAAAATAGTCCGCAGAAAAATTGTCTCTCGCTGATTCAAAAATTCATTCATCTTTTTTTCTACACGGAAGACCATAAAACCCATTCTTTGTTGAGCAAAACACGTGATATGTAACGCTTTCCGCGAATAAAAGGAAAACTTATCAACGACAATAAATGCAATGCACAATCAAGTTATTATCCATACAGTATGTGAAAGCTTGTATAGTTTAACATTGCAGTTGAAATTTAATCAAGAAGACTTCAGGGTTTCCAAAAATGAGTAGGGTGTATATAGGAAGAGGAATTTGAGCTTGTAGAATCAGTGCTTAACATGAAGAAGGTCGTTCCGTAGTTTACTATGTCGATAAAATTTCAAGCTATTCAATTAAAAAAGTATTAGTCATATTAAAGAATAATGCGGTATTGCGACTTTCTTCCGATGCTGCATCTCCATTCAGTATTTTTTGAAATGTATTTGATTATTCTTCATCCCTGTGGATTGACAGTTGTTGGACAGTAATTTTAAAATAATTCGATTTGAAATTTGTATAATTTATTCAAATACGTTGACTATATAGCTCGTAAATATATTCATGTTACTACGAGTTCACAAAAACTTGGATTTTCCCGTCGTCATATGTGATTCGTAAACTAGGGTGAAGATTATGAAAATTGACGGTATGATGTCGGCTGATTTTATTGCACGGTTGCAAACACATGTTTTCAGCTTGGATGTGTTGACCAAATGCTACCCGCTTACTGCAAGAGATACAAGGAATTATTTCCGCATGAAATTTAATTGAGTTAAATTTTGTTTTGGTCAAATTTCAATCTGATGAGCCACGTAATATTCATTAAAGTCTTTGCCAAATGTAAGAGCTGGGAACGTAAAAGCTACTGCCATATTACCTGTCACAAGAAACTCACTTAAACTTCGGTTTATTATTACTGTATAGCCATTTGATGCTAGTTTTGGTCCTCTGCTGCGTGTCCATGTTCTGTTGAGTGGTGTTTATCTCAAGGAATGTCGGAATCAAATGTCGAAATCCGTTTGACGGAAATTCATGAAGGCGAATATTTTGAGATGATAAAAAAAAGCTGAGCTCGCTTACGACCCCGCAAAAATTCCGATAAACAAATTAGAGGGATTATCTTGCATAAGTGATGTTCTAAAAAAAAAAAAAAAATTGCGGATACTTTCCTCTTTCGTAGGCGAGGCTGCTCGTTATGCTGCACGTTATAATGCATATTTTCCGGCACAATTGTTTTTTTACGGTTCGCCCAGACATTATTGTGATTCTTACGTCATGATTATACAGCATTCAAAAGATATGTGTTGCAATGATAAATTCATTCATGAATCAAGAAAATCAGGTTTTAGAAGTCACTTTTTGCGCCAAAAGCTTGTGCATCATTGAGATAAGAATCTGGAATGAAGGGTTTCCAGATTTGTATCACTGAAGAAAAATTTACATTCACAAAAATGTGAATATCTCAAGATCTGTTTGCTGTAATATTTTTATATGATGAAAGAAAAGTTAGTAAATATCCTTAGCTTTAATTTAAAATATTTCAGATTTTTCTAGGTTCCAAATTGGCGGAGTTGCGTGCTTTAGAATTTTGCGCATTGGGAGTTGCGCCGTACACAAAGCGTTTTGTTTTGGACGCAAGTTTTTATTCCACAATGCAAGATTGTGCTTGTGGTTGTATTTTTTGCTAACTGTGACCAGAGACAACAATAACGTCCTCTTTTAACATTCAAGGAGTGAGGATGCTCCAGCTTCCTTTATTATTGCAGCCATAAATGAATGATTTTCACTTTTTAATTAAAGTCCCTTGGAGGCTGAGTAACTGCCTCAGCACTCAGATGTCTTTTGCATCTGGAATATGTTCGTTGGCATAAAATTTTCAATAGATACTTGTAGAATGTCACTCCTTTAAATGTTGATTTTAAATTTTGTGCATTGGATAACACTCCAGGAACTTTGTTCATGATCCAAAATTTCGCTGTCTCATGAATAGCACCATAATCTTCCATTCCTGAAGAACTGCAGTCCAGTGGGACATGGGGAATGGTAGGATATCAGTCAGCGTCCTTCTTTCACCGGCGGCAATGAGAGGGTGAGGGTGATCTTCCTGTTCGCACGATTCGGCGGACATGCCGAGGGCAGGAGCCAGGGTCCTTGCGGTACTAAGACATGGGCGCGTACCGTTAGGCTAATTTTAAGCCCGTATTTTCGCGAAGAATTTCAAAGCGAATAAGGGGGACCATAATAGAGTAAAAAGCCTTAATAGTGGAATGCTTGTTTCCTAGGCAGGGATCCGTGACTTGTTCTTAATATCATTGTAATTTATGTCCCGATACTCGCGAACAAATGTAATTTCATGGAAATTAGATTCATGTGCCCTGCGGAAATTCAGCCTAGAATCCAGTTGAAGCCCCCTCCCCCTTTTTTACCGGAAACTTGCGTACAACGTTTTTGAGCTTAACTGCAAGCTGTTGGAATATCGTCAAGAACTGCTCAGTAATACTGATCATCAATGGATTACCAAATTCCCTCTAGGGTTTATGCCAAAGTCAGCTTCTGACCACTGCATTCGTTTCTGCCAATTTGAGATTTAGCAACATGGCCCATGTTTTGTTGAACATTTAGCAGCCGTTAATTGGTAACCAAAATCAACACAATACACATGATCAGTGTCACGTCCCAAAGCAACGCAGCTCCAGCATCCAGTTGCAACTGGACCCAAAAACTTGTTGGATCTTGAGGCCAGTGAGCCTTGCAAAAATCCAGTTTTTGCAAGACTCACTGAGCCTCACTCAAGGACAAGAAGTGGTCATGACTTTTTTGATTTTACAAAAATTGGCCAATCCTGAGCCAGAAAGAAATCACTTGATTTCTTCCCAACCCAGTCCAAGCACCTGGCTATAAAAGCCTTCATTCCTCTTTGAAAGGAAAAGTCAGAACCTAGTGTTAAAGGGCCTATTAACTTTAATTACCTCATTCAATATTCTGAGCTAACCAACCAATCTTACAATTGACTCCACCATTACAAACATTTAATTATCAGCCAATTGATGAACACGGCAATGAGAATGAACTCCTCTGAAAAGAGTTTGAGTTCTTATTCAAAACTTTCATTCTTGGCTGCACAATTCAATTCCCTTGTCTGGGATCCAATGGACCCATGACAATCAGATTCAGGGTTTGGACTTCTAAATAGTTTCTCATGTTTAAATGTGGATTGGTTGAGCTAATTATATATATTTTTATATTATCTGTATGTTCATTGGTTGGATCCATTGGGAAGCATGCCTACCACTGAACATGCAAACAAAACTTCCAAACTTGTTGATACCTCATCATAGTATAGTATTTAATTATTATGATTCCAATATTTTACATGTGTTAAAAGAGTCAGCTTATAAGAGGCTCTTGCATATCAAAATAATCAAATTATTCCATTCATTCAAAAAGTCACCAAATTTAACCCATACTGCGTATTCCACTTGGGATATTTAAAAAAAAATGTGGTGCTCATCCCATGAGCACTTGAAAAAATTGCATTTCTGAATGAATGCTGAAGTGAGGAAAAAGTTCAATACAGTATTTTATTCAAATCCTTTCAAAAAGTTGAAGAAAGATTTAGAAATTGTCTGAAGTTTCTTAGTGTCATCATTAAAACAACAAAATGCTTGCAGCATTTACATTAGAATGCAGTGAGGGGCTCCACAAAAAAAAAAGCAAAGAGAAATAACATTCAGCAACTTGGAAATCTCTGGATTACCTCCAAAATGTTTATGTAGACTAAATAGAGCCATGGACAATCTAGAAAATACATATTGAAACTGTACATTTTTTGTATTGAAAACTGGCAAGAATGAAAGATAAAGACATATTTTCCCAACACAAGATACTCAGGGATATATAAAGAATAACAAATTCAGTTTGTGACACTTCTGCTCCTGGAATTCCTCATAGAAAATATGGCTGACAAGATCCCCTTGGCCTGGTGCACAGTAGAAAATTTCAGGTAGAGGGGGGGGGGGATAACCCTTAATTTCAGGGGGGTGGAGTTTCCCAGAATGCAAGGGAAAATTTTTTTAGGGGGGGTGGGTGTTCAAAAAGCATCTCCATTGCAAAATAGGGACATTGGATTTATTGAACCCAGAAGAATGACAAACGGGAAGGGGGATAAGGAGGCACAGCAGGGAATGAATTAAATGAAATTAATTTTTTACATAAAAATTGTTTATCAATCACTGATGTTTCAGAAATAAAATATAATTTTTTAAACACCGAGAAATCACTTCACAAAAATTTTGAGGCTACCAAAGGCTTTTGAAGTGGGGACAGGAGTGGCACTTTTTATATTACCACCAGTGGTGTGAGTGGAATTTTAATTTTTTATTTAATCTAGAGGCGTGAGTGGAATTGAAATTTTTGATTCAATTTTCTCCTCCCCATGTTTTGTTGGTGTTGCCTCTTCCTGTTTTTGGTGATTGGCGTAGATCTCTTTTATAATGCAGGAATGATTGTGTGCTCTCATCCAATTTTTTATTTTCTTGATCTGGTTTCCTCTTATTCAAGGGTTTTTATGTGCAGCAGAGTGCTTGAATTGATTTATTGATGCCTGATTTTTAAAATCCTAAATACTTTTCTCTTTTCTGCTTTTGCTAAGTTTTCATACTCTCTCAAAAGTTTGAATTCCCCAATTTAGGAATTTGAAATTTGAAATTCCCCTGTTTGGTGAATTTCATTTCTGAATTATCTGGGGGCCTATTTGCCTGGTGGGCCTAATGCTACAGCATCAATAGCACCTCCTTAATCAGGCCCTGCTCTGAAGTGAACTCGTGCTTTGATTTTTGAGCTAATTTTTTTCGCAGATACAGCGGCAGCACCTATACCCACAGCTAATTGGTTTTAATCTTGTCCAGATTCATTGGAGTGTTTGGAAGAACCCTCATCATCATACTTGACGACATTCCAATCGTGATAAGAATGTTATAGATTTTTCTCAATTTTGAGATCGATATTTTCGCAAATTAAAAATATTGTAGTGATCAACTCGAAAATCTCGAAGATCCGAAGAACGTTTACAGGAACAGCAAAGGTGTCAGTAAAACGCTGCTGGACATATTCCAAGTAAACAAACAATGCTGACCGTGCTTCGGATCATCAAAATTTTCATCCAATAATTTGATTCAGTATTTCGACACAAACCGTGATGCTGTTTAAAAGACTTCAATGCATTTACTGCCTCAAGTTTGAAGGACTGTCTCGAAGTTGCTTCTGTGTTAAAATGCCAATTGTGTTACTTGCTTATTGAGGGCAAGAAAAGCATGAATGGCCCTGCTGTTTTATTTTATTTTTCTTTAAAATTTACAAGTCCAGTTTGTGTGCACCACTGATTTTTCGTGGCAAAACGATCCTTCGTGATTCGCGAAAGCTTGGGGGGTTCAATGGTACGTCTCTGTCGACGGTTTCTGTTTGTCGAATATCTTCGACAATACTTGGGCGGTTTGCCCACATGTGACGGAGGCTTTTTTAGTCGTCCATTTCCTTCAACTTCGACCACGGCAAAGGTAAAAAAAGCCGGTTCCCTTGGCCAGGAAAACGAAGAGGGTTCTGAGAGGACCTCCTTCCTTTTGGTGCCATACAGGCCCGATTTACCCACGGGCCCGTCTTCTAAAAGAGATCAAATGTCGTCACCATGCTACGATCACTTGCCAGGCCTGAGCATATGCTGCAGTGATGCGCTAATGAGAGGACGACGTGTTTTAGGCAGATTTCCGCGGAGCGATTTCATTCTGGACGTCTGGAACATTTCCCTCGTGGTGTCCCTTTCATTCCAGTATGGTTCACTCGGGGTAAGTGAACCTTCTATATACAGACTCCTTATGAAACTTGGTAATCGTGAAATTTCACCAAGACTTGAAATTGAAATATGGCTCATAATCTCAAGCTAAAATGTAAATTTGATCCACCCAGCTTCAAATAACGCATTGCAATAATGCTCGAAGTTGCTTGATCATCCCTAAATCAATTTCGAAGCTTTCAGCGAGACATGCAAATTTCTTTGAAATATCACGGATTATTTAAATACAATAAAATAAATTGAATTCACTGCTGCTGGAATGATGATGCTATGATCATGTCTGTTTTATGTACTCAAGTCTATCGGCTTGAATAAGAATCAGTTCTTGAATAAGAATCATCACTCGTGATGCCTCCAAAATTTTTAAATAATCATCGTTCAGACTAGCGCAAAAACCCTTGACGTGATCTTCTATAATGCAGATATTTACTTCTTGATTTCTTTCAAATTTTACAAAATACGTTCGTCATTCAAAAGTATCAGATGCTCTGATTAAACTTACAAATGATCCTGAATTGAAAATAAATCCTCAGACTGATCAATTATGAGTAAACATGGAAACAAGAGCATTATAAAATGTATTGTGAAAAAGCGTGATGAATGCATCACTTCATTATCTGTAGGCATAATCTGAATTTCAAAATCTAAATAAAGTATAGGTACTCTCCCTAAAATTGACTGCTTCTGTAAAAATTTAGAGAAAACTTTCTCGTTGAACATATATTCCTTCCTGAACCATTATTTTCAACCTCGTCGATTGAGACTGATGTGTGCAAACGATTCTACGGTATATTTAATAAACCCTCCTGTATGACATTTAGCAACCACTCAGCTACACGTACACGTCTCTTCTTCAGGCTGCGAATCAGTGAATCCACCCAGGAAAAATGAAGTATTCTTACATTTAGGAGATGATTTTGATTGAAATCCTTATCGAATAAAATGTGTAGCTTTCAGACCAGGGACCAAAAGAGATTTTTTTTTCATTCCACATACACCGTTCCTCATCTGATCTAGATCGAAACCAACGTGATGAGAAAATTTAAGAAGCTCTCGCAAAAGCCAGTTGAAATGTAAGTATAAATAACCTGAACTAAGATTTAAATGCTTGTGGAATCGGCGCTAAAAGCCCGAATGCAGTTACTCAATCTTCGCCAGATGGAACATACGGACAATCAGTACAAAAATGTGCTGGTTCTATGCAGACAAGAAAAAAAATTGGATCCGTTACGATTGCCTGATACTTTCGACAGACGGAGGAAAGCCGCTGAAGGCAGGAGAGATTGATGACAATCCTTGCCCCAATAATAGACGGTCGAGTTCGCTTCTTTTCTCCTGAAGCTGCCCTCAAGAAATTTTCAACTGGACGAAGTTGAAAACTACTCTGGAGAGTGACATTGTACTTGGGATTGATTGATGCGATTGACAAAGTTGGTACCCTGTGCATGCTCCAAGTTTGCACTGATGCGAATTGATGCCTCAATTAACTACCAACGCTCGACTCATCGATTTTTTTTATTATTTTCCGTTTGCAGCCTCTGAAGCCTTGTTGTGATTACTTACAGTGTCACAGACTCAATCAGGATTGTGCGAGTTCTCCATTGAGGACAAAAGTGATTCTCTGCTGAGAGTCGTGACAGCGGAGCAGACTGACAAGAAAACAGGCAATCGAGATTTTGCCGTCTTTTCCAGAAACTCCTCCCTCTTCACTGACACATTAATTGGATCCCGTAATACTGAGCTACATCCATGGCTATGGGGTTCATCTGCCAGGGACCACTAGAGGTCGCCCGACACCCGCAACACCGCTACACCTGAAAAAATCCAGGAACACCAAAACCAATTAACATTCAACAACACTGTTTCCAACCACAAGAACTCACCACAGCTTGACCTTCAGAAACTGGATTTGTAGTACTGATCCGGGAACTCCGCAGCACCGAAGATCATCACTTCACTCGAGATTCTCGCAGCGATTGGTTCTGAAAGTGACTTCCCAAATTGATATCCGAAATTCCGGAAAGTGAAAACTTCGTCAATTCGTGTTACCCAAAATACATAGTTTGAGGAGACCTAGTCTCGGCCGCAAACGGCCTATTGTGCCTTCCTTTTATTTCCTACAAAATTTCAATTTGTCTTTGGCTCTTTGAGTCTCTGACATCATCCTTAAGGTCTTCCATTTTTTTTTCATGTCTGGAAAGTCCACAAAATGTGTCTCACACTGTGAAAGTCATGGGGGTTCTGTGGGTCCACTGATTGCCGAAACCCCCTTGGTGTCCAACATTTCAGGGAATGAATCTCAAGTGTACTAAGCAATACTACACTTGAGCAAGAGATTCAATGTTTCCTTACAAGATGGTCACAACATTGGATGAAATGTATTTCCATCATTCAGCTTCTCTGCCCTCTCGTCGAAACGAGACTTATTTGATTGTCTGATGTGCGTCGGTCATTAATAAATACAGTTTGATGGATAAATTCCAGACGGCACCTTTTTGATTATAATGCTAGATACGAGTATATTTGTTATCAAGTTCAAATGCCCCCCTGAGCGAGAAATATTGGAGCTTTTTTCAGGATTTTCTCGCATGCAACTGTTTTCGCCTCGGAATTTCCCGACAGAAACAGATGAAATGCCCGTTTTTTTTTTTTTTTTTTTTTTGCGTCAACTCACGTGACATTGCTGAATCTATTCATCTGTTTTCAATTATGTTCTGTCAGCATGAACCAATCAGAGAATCTCGTATAAGTTAGCTCTGAACAACCCGTTTTGATAAAGCTCATTCATCAGTCATCCACAAACATTATTGCAGCGTTTTAACCCAGTAAATGGTGCAAATGTTTCGTGCAAATCAAATCTTCTTAGACTACATTCGCGAATGAAAATTAATGAAAATTCAAGGGATACAAAGAGTAATGCAATTTTTTTCAACGGACTCTCTCCCGAAGAAATTTTGACCAATCAGTCTACCTATTCAGTGATGTTGTGATGATGAAAAATGCGAAGGTCTTTATTTTGCGAGCTGAGTCCTATACAGAGATTATTTCCTCGCTGTAAATGCTGACATCAGCAACAACTCGTCTCCGGTTTTCTGTATCGAGAAGAGAAAATGAGCATTGATCGAAAGCTCCTTGAGAATGAGCGCAATGTATGGAAATAAGTCTCTTGATTATATTCAATAGAACATTAAAAATTGATCCAGTCTCCAGCAAAAATCCATAAAAGGTTAATCTCATGCTCCAGCGTACTCATTGTGGATGCATAACATTGCTTCCGTGGGATTTGTTCCGCGTCCCATCGGTCTTCAAACGCGAAGGCAGAGGGGCACGAATGAGTGCCTCTGTATCACTGCTGAGCAAGAGGGAACGCTTCAGGACGAGATTAATTCGATATGACCGAACCATAATGAGTATATTGATATGTCTGATGAGCTTGTTCTTTGGCTAATATACTGCAGCTGACTAGCCCAGGGAATACAAAGCAAAACGAATCAAGAACAAAGAAAGAAAGGGCGTATGTTCAATTCGTTAGTTTATTCGATTACGGTATTAAAAGCGAGGAATAGCATGAGCTGGCGAAGGTGGAGAGTACTTGGAGAGACTTCCAGTGAAAGACAACAAGACTAATGGCTCTTGTTCTCGACAAGGAACATTATTAATGAACTATGTAGAGGGATGTGCGAATTAGGAATGCCACCCGTTCAACATTCGAGAGAGAGAGCGGGGCTGAACGCGCAGCACTCTCGCTCCGGTGTTGGCGTTTACAAAAGGTTTCTTATCATTAAAGCATTTGCGCGATTTTTTCCCCTCGCAAATCAATAGACGCTGATTGTTCTCGATGCGACGGATGGTGTTTGCCAGGAATCCCTGAGAAACGGTTGAAACTCAGAGAGAGAGCGGAAGCAGAACAAAAGAAATTCCCCCGCGGAGATCGATGGGAATCACACTCCCGCGTTCAATGGATGCGTACGAATGATTTTTCGCCGTACTTCAGCGTTTCTTGGATTCGATACGTACCCGGGATAGAAAGTCCTCGGCAGAACTTCTTTTCCCCCCTCAGAGGAGTTGCTCCCCCATAGCACAAGGCACTCGCCGAAGCTAATGAGGAACTGCTGAGGGCTTCCCGACGACCTCATTCTGAGCAACTGGAAGCTATTGCCTACAATTTTGCTCATTCCGTAGGGGACTATTCTTTCACAAATGAATACAGTATCGCTTCCCCTGTCCTCGTTGAGCGCGTTCCATTCACCGTTTGCGACACGTACACCTAAAACAGAAGCTTGATTGATCCCCCGTCTCCCCCACATGTTACTCAAAGGAGACATTAGCTTATTCGAAGTCATTATCTCCATGCCTTTCGTATGGCTTCCCGTCGATGATTCGGCGAGAAAGCGTGAGATAAGTGAGTCAAATAGCATCCTCGATCATCTACCATATTTACTTGAAGAAATTATTCCATAGATCATGTGACGCACCTTCACTTTTTGGGCTTTAAACGGGAAAAAATATTTCACGCGAGAATTTAAAACGCACCTCCACTCATTAATATATTGTATACGGTAATTCTGCCGATTGCTGACTTGATGACATATCCGTGTCATCAAAATCGTCCCACTGTCCGATATTATTTTCTTGGCCCTCTCCGGAATAAAGATCTTCCAAAATTAAATGGATCATATTTAAATGAAGATTTCTAAGGGTAATTCACTCCCATTTGTGTCATCGTACATCTCCGGTATTCATGATGCCATGACTGCTGTTGCAGGATTTTATCATCTCATCATTCATAGCAAAGGTAACATTCAATTTTATTTGAGGCTTCAAATCGTATGCAAAAGGCCGAAATCTTCAAAAGAAACATTATCGGTTCATTAAAAAAATCACGGAAAATTAAGCGCCTTCAAAAATAAGATTCCGTCAAATGTAAGACGCACAATGCACATACCATGATGTTTTAATTTTCCGCACAAATAATTTACTTTCAACGTCGCGGCTGACGCAGCAACTAATAAAGTATTTTGTAGCTCTTAGGCGCAATTTCTCGAAGAAATTCTCATGTGTAACAGTAACAGACCTAACGGAAAATGTGGATCCCCGTGTGTGTCCTGGTGAGCTTGGCCATTCTTGGGCGACGTTGATGTCTTCCACGCGAGTCTGAAAGAATTCAGCAGCTGCTTGTTCATAATTCACATATGTGAAAGACAAGTGAGTACCAGACGCGGAGCCTGAAAGATGAATCATTTCTGGACTCACGGCACCCGCGCCTCAGAGAGTATTTTCTGATTTTACGATTTTCCTCTATTATTTTTTAGTCTTTACAGGATTTCCAAGCTCGGAAATTTAAAGTCGTGAGAGAAAAGATTATCTGCAGGGATGGTCTGGCAGCCAGCAGCATCACCGGGGGCGTTACTGATTGCAGCACGAAGCAATTCATCCTCTCCTGCCTGGTTAATTTTGCGTTGTTCTCAGTCTGGACATCGGTGATCCCATTTTGTTGCAGCAGGAATCACGTCGCTGCCGGAAAACTGTTCCGCGAAGACCCGAGATTTTTCCTCTTCTCATCTTGGCCAAAACCCTTCCAGTGCTCTTGGGGAAACTCCAAGTTTTCCAAACGGGGTCGTGGAACTTCTCCGTGCATGACTGAGGCAAACGCTGTTAACATAAATCTATCAAAATCTCGTTGGATCATATCAATCTTTCTAAATATTTGATGCGTGGCCCATTTTTTACCTTCTTAAAATCGGTGTTCTAATATTTTTCATGTAGTGTGCGATTCTCATTGTCCGACCATCATTGCATAAATTACCTGACGATTTGGATGTAGCAGAAAAACGTGCTCCAAAAAAGTTTTTGTTAAGTTTCTCTCGTAAACACATGGGGAGGGGGTGAAGGAAATGAATTCATAATGGGAACCTATATCTCCGAAACGGGCAAGAATTGCGAATGTTTCTGCTCCAGAAACCAATCTCAATGGATTCCGAACTTTGTTTTGTGTTTTATTAGATACATAATTCCGAATCAAATTCGCAAACTTCGGAAACTTCACTAATAGGTTCCTTGCAGCCCGGACGAAAGACACAAGGTTAGCGGTTTGATCATTCATCATGGAAGTTTCGCACTCATGAATGGAAAAAATGCGCTGCGGAAAAGTTTGGAAACGCCTCTACCTGCGTATACAGTATACTTTTAGATGCGAGAGCAATGGTTCTGGGGTACCATTTTCTTGCCCAGTTTTAAAATAAAAATATTGTATACTGTAGCATGAAAATGCATGAATGTCTTCTTATCGTCACAGATCCGAATCAACATATTACCAAAAGAGATCATAAATTTAGGATGCACATGGAATCTCAGGCAACGATTTGCTGTAATGTGGAGAACATAAAACAGCGTACCACATTTTTTCGATCATAGGCCAGACGTTACTATAGACCGCAGCAAGATTTTTTTTTTTGAAGTTATTTGAGCGGAAAAATCGAAGTGCATATCACAAAAAAATGAGAAGAATTCTGACGAAGAAACTGACGTCAAGTGAGCAGAGCATTTCAATTTTACTGAAAATGAATCCATCCTACCGCGGAGAAAACAAAGCGCGCAAAATACCCTGCATTATCTTCTGAGACACGATTCTGACCCAACCATGTGGCGTAATTGATGTATGTGATCTTGGAACGTGTTGAGAGGTTTTGCTGTGCCTGCATATCACGGTTTTCAACTGGTGGTATTCGTCGGTTACTTCTAAGGTGATATCCAAAATTTACCCTGACGAGAAATGTTAATCCGGGAGTGTTGAACGTGAAATCCTACGTCTGTGCTTACCTTGAGTGGAATTTGGAACCAAGGCGGGGAGATGATTTTTCAATAAATTTTCTCAAAATTTTGAAGCCTTTGGGGATTAAATTCAAATTGCATCGCTAATTGACTAAAATATGTCATGTGTCAATAATTTCGCCACGCAATTTTCTTAGCCACATGGTACGTCTCCATCGAAAGTAGAACAGAGAGGCCAATCTTTAATATTTCTTCAATCCACAAAGCAATCTGAGAAACAGATACATAGAAAGGATGGTTGTCAAAGTTCTAAAATGGAAGTGACCGACCTACAAATCTTGGGCTTTTCTTCTAAGATCAGACTGCAGAACTGAATCCTGAACATTTTTACAGTATCTTGAGAATTACAAGCAGGCCGCATCCTTGTTCTCCAGCAGTTCATTGTCATCGAGGAACAAGTGCATTTTCTGCAATCATCCAATTGCGCAATGTATGTAAATACTGTACATTCGAATGGAATATTTGTTGACATTTATGCAGAGCTACGTAGGTATGAGTGCGAAGAAGGTTCTGTGTACTGTAGACGTAAACTTCTTGGATATGGACAGCACTCAACAGATATAGTAACTACAGTACTGTATCTTACAAAAATATTGAATACTTTTTTTTGAACATTGGATGCTGTCCTGGAACCGATTGTTTGCTTCAGGCTAATGCAAAGATCATCAAAAAATTGATTTTTACGGGTTAAGCGGGATTTAGACTTCCTCACTTTTTGTTGATTAAGGTTCGGAAGGCAATTTCTGAGTTTCCAAAATAATATGAGCTATCTTTCTTTGGATACAGTTTCTAAGAAACTAAAACACGAGTTATTTAGAAGAAATTTGAGGCTTCGATATGCATACACAACGCACGAGGAACACAAGCCCCGGTAACATCGTTGCACACCTTTAATTCCACCAAAGTAGAACACGGGCCAAATCACAATTATTCGCCTTGCGATTTTGGATCGCTTTACACATTTTCACTCCGCTGCATGCGTTTATTACCGGTACAATAATGAGCTTTGGAAAGGAATTCGCCAAAAACGAAACAAAACACAAACGGTCGTCCCTTTACATTGCCGCTGTTCGATGCTCATTCCGATCTCTCGTCAATCTGCGAGAGAATTGCATTCATTCTGTACAATTACAAGCGCTCTGGGGATGCAAGAAAATGGGTCAATATAGTACCAAAGAAAATAAATCGCTCTGCGGGCCGCTAACTATAACAATGGCGTCTGGCACGGGCCTGTGCCTCGGCAAGGCTCAAGGTTGATTGCGACTCCATTCCGCAATGGTCCGCACTATCCCACAGAGAGAAGAGCAGCATCGAGCAAGGTGATAATAAAACGAAAGAAAATCACAAAGAGTGTCACTGTTCATCACATCAATTCATGCCTTGGCAGATAGCACACGAAGTAAGCTTTTTTCCACTTTGATGGTTGACAGCAGCACTGGCGCGTTGTTGTAATTCCGTGCACCGCCGACGTGATGAACACTTCGCTCTGGCTCCTCTGACATCCGGCGTCATGCGTGTATACTCCCTCTTCTACGAAATACACCCCGAGGAAATTCCAACGATATCGAGACCGTGATCCAGGCTCAACATGAACCAATTCAATGCTCTGTCACTGCTGGGGGTTGAGGGAGGGTCAAGGACGGCACCCATACTGGAACCTGATCCTTCATTTGAGTACTACCGGGATCCCTCTCACGGGGATGAAGAACAAAAAGGCTCTGAAATCAGAGCGCTCCCTGAGTCTCTTCAAATCTCGTTTTCTTGGACTGAAATGTTCCATGAAACGCCCCATGTTCGTCCACCTTCAGGGTATCCGAGAGTCGAGTCTGACTCGGCTGGGACAGATTTCAACGCAGCATTTTTCGGGACTCTGACAAGCACACTTTGATTTCACCTATGGAAAAGAATTTGCGCTTGTTGCTCGCGCGTGGCCTTGCGATCAACATTGAAAACCCTTGTCTGCAAGGCCGCTGCATCGAATACCGTGGATACATTTAGGAGAATGCCAAGGCCAAGGATTGATTGAGTCGCAAATCCATCCAAGCTAGATTCGATGCAGAGCCACAACGCCAAAGTTCTGAAATCCAGACCAGCCTTGAGCCGGACGAAGACCGCGCCTGCCGCTCTCCCAGGACAGGTCCCGAATGGAACGCCTCCCCGGCAGACTTTGGTTTCAACCCCACTCGAAAAACAATTACGCCGCTCATCACCTGCGGAAAGTTGGTGCAGCATCACTGAGCTAAGATTGCACGCATCCGTGTGCAGCGGCAGCTTTGTCCCAGTGGTCCCCGGGGCATTCATCACTCCACTTGTTCAACGATAACACTTCGTAGGAGAGCAACCAAGGCCCCCGCGAGGAAATGAGCACCGGGCAGAGCTTTGTTGCTGGCTCCGCAGTGCTAAGGATATTATCGCCAGCCCCTTTCATGTCCACGCTTGGGTTCGCCAGGTTCACGGTTCGGCATGCTACCCCTTCGTGTCCATCAGTAAAGGAGGCATCGGTAGCGCAATCTTCTCTCACTGCAGCTGAGGGCCGATATTCAATCCCGTGACGGTCATGCTGCGAAAACTCGGGCGCCGTTCGCGGGACATCGCGTGCGGCACGCTCAAATCTGGAATGAAGAGACAACAAATGCTCGCTTTTCACTACTGCTCATCATCCGACGACGGACTCCGAGCTCACTAACTCCTTCTGACCACGTCGCGTGCTGACAGTGGGTCCACTGACGTGGGAGTCTACCAAGGTAAGAATGCGACCGACTCTGTGAGAGGCATGCAACCCTTCCTGTTAACTACATTTCGTCAGGGAATTTCCTTCTTTTGCAGGCCCTAATCCCCTGGTGGCATTTTGCGACGATCGATTGATTTTCGCGCAGAAAGGACAACCAAGTCGCAAGTCGTGCAGAATTGAAAACTTCAAAATTGAATCATCCTCGACGGGCTACGTGACCGAATGCTGTTCGACATCACTTTGAGCAAAGAGAGTGGAAATGCTTCTAGTCGTGCAAGTACCAAAAAATTTTTTTTTCAATTGATGCCACAATAATGAACAGTGGCTGTTCGTTTTTGCTTCATTAATTCAAAAATGTGAACATTTTTGAATTAATGAAATGGCGCATTTATTTTGTCCGTGAGAGCCGACAAGATAAACGACGTAGGACAGTTCTTCGCGATTTGAATTTCAGCGAATTTTGGAATGGATTTTGAGAATTGTTCACCCTTCATGCATTAAAAATTGTATTCTATAATAATGGCCTTGTGTGGAACAAGGCAATGACAGAAAACCATACGTTGAGTCGTTACTGTCAGTACAATACCACATAATTTTTACGGAATGGTCCGTTTCAACGAGAAAATTTCTTGAAACGAAAATATGGGTCGAAAGTACTCTAGTCTTACACCCTGGAGCACATGCATTCACGTCGAGCGGAAAATCGCATCCGCTGTAAGATCAGGAGCAAAAACGCATTATTTTCTCAAGTCCCTCGGAAAGCCGACCAATTTTGGCAGACCGAATTCTTCCCGTTTTTGTTGTTCATAAATTAAGAAAGTTGAGTGTTTATATCATTGGTGTTAGTTGAGAGGCTTATTCCTGAATATCTCTGTAAGATGACGCGGGGGAAACTTCAACAGAAAGAGGGGTTTTGAGAAATTTAACTATTATTGGTAAACACAATAGAATTTTGGAAGACATTCAAACTGATCTCCTCAGACTAATAGAGACTTCAACTGGTGCAACTAATTTTTTTATTCTTGGAACAATTGAGATGGCTATTGAAGTTTTAAAATCAACTAAATGTTTCGATGTAAAATATTGTACTTCAGACCCTTCAACACAGCACTTCAGAAAATTCATGATGTTCCCGTCGACTCAGTGAAAATCCGATCTTCTCTGCACAGATCGGGGCTTTCTCATGAGAAAAAAAAATTAATTGCCAGACGATGATAGAACAATGATCACATGCTTCGTATATCACGCATTTCATTTAAATTAGACACCCGAGTGGATAAATTATGTAACTTTTCGTTTGAGGCCAACATTATCTCTAATAATGATTTTTAAAAAGTACGACATCGAATCTAATGCAGTTTTAACTTCAATTTGTTATGCCTTGAAAACAAGAAGAATGTTGCTTGCCAATCTATCACACACAGTAACTTATCCTTTTCTGAAACCGAGGAGGCTGTTGATAAATCATTATTTAATATTAAATTAACATTTGAGTCATCAATTTGAGTCACTAACTCTCTCCGTCATAAATGTCTACGCCAACCCTGAAGAGCTTTGAAAATGATTATTTCAATTGGGTGGAATATAATAAGTATAGTTTCTAGAGACAGGCATTCACTTTTATATATGTTTCATTCCTTGTTAATATTGCTACTTCGCGATATTCAAGCAGGGACTTTGTCCGAAGAATAGAGTCAATTGTTGGAAAGTGTTCTTCAGTTGTGAATACTGGGTAATCAATCGATTATCATGTCCCGCACCCAGTCTTCAGAAAAATATCGAGAATCGATTTATCCAAATCGAGTTAAGAGACTTCAGTATTCATTATTGTCTGAATCTTTTACACGATTGTGCCTCATCGAGTAACGTGCAAGTGCTTATTGAGTAGGATAGTTGCACTGGATTACGAAGCGGCGTTACCCAAGTGTGATGCTATAAAATGCGTGTTGGTTTACACGAGTACTGCACTTGGTTCATGCGTAAATTCCGGAATTCGCTCGCATTCCGATACGTAAATTAGCATGGAGGGGAGCGGAAAAGGGAAGCTCCGTGCGTAGTCCAGAATAAATCCGTAAGCCGTCTGAATAAGGAGCATTCTCGAGACTCCATCAGCATTTCCGGGCGCATTCCTGATCACTGTTTCTTTTATTCCAACGGGAACTGATCGTCAACGATGTTGCTATAGATGGGTTACATAAAACTAGTCGTTTCCGACCACGCATCGTGCCATCGCTGTAGAGAAGGAAGTGACATTGCCAGCCCCCCTATATCCGGTGTGATGTGAAAAGACCGGAATATCGGCAATAAAGTCCTGGAACTGAGCGTTATGAGTCAAAGTTACTTGATTCTCACTGACGGACGATTACGAAGGTCGACTTCTTATCGATGTGACTTTTATGGACCTTTCTCTTCCTCGCGTTCAGAAGCCGCGCATATATTGGGGAGTAAAGTACTTTGGTTTATGCCTGGACTACGGAATTCGCTCGCATTGTCACCTGACCGTAGCCGAAGGGATTATCCGTTCAGGCTATTCTTGATAACGTTTCAGGAAGCCGTTACTGTGACTCGAGTCGAGATAATGCATTTCATCCGAAACTTGCTTTATTCACATATATCACGTTTTTTTATATTTTATTAACTGCGTCATGTATTACGCGGCTCAACTTTTCATTACAACCTTGGAGAATAAACGATACGCAGGAAGCAACAGTTTTTTCCCCACTTTACATCCTCATTTTACTGCTTGAGAGGGTTCGGGTTAAAATGCGTTTACACCCAACCTCACAAAGTGAAAATACAGTACTGTACTGTACAATACTGGAATTATCTTCTATATACGTTGCGTAAGGCTCGATATCGCCAGAATATGTGCTTGACATTTTTTTTCTCTCCCCACTTCCCAACTTAATCTTCCATTGAAATGCAGGCTATCAGGTAGTTATGAGCGTTTCTCTAGATTAGCAAAAAATTGAAGCAGTACAAAATCGAAACAAAAATGGATCGCAAATGCCGAGAAATTGAAAGGTTGAAATAGTTTATATTTTTTTCAATTAAACAAATCCAGGTCAAACCCGTTCTGAGGATGTTTTAGCGACCGGGTGAATAAGAGAAATGGGTTATATATAGCTCTCCACGATGCTACAACAGACTCAACAGTAAATTGCTCCATGAACGTTCCTAACACAAAATGATCCATTTTTTTCTGATTTAGAATCACAATTGAAATCAGCAGCTCTTCATCGAGGATCGCAGACAATGCCATTCATTATTCCTGGTAAGTGCAATATTTTGAAATCTACATCCCCCACATAATAGGTGATCAAAACGCACTTCCGAAAAATCAACTCCTGCATTCAAATTTTTACAGAACGATCTCCCTCACTACGCAATTTTCTTCTCTGTTCGTTGAGAATAAACCTGTAAATGAGTTTCCTTTGGATTTCTTCAATTTCGAGAATAGTCTGTGAGCTGTACGTCGAGAACCTCCATAAAAACAATCGATTCTCTTTCAATTGCAGTTCCAAACTGTAATGAAGGCAGCTTCTATACACTGCATATGCATTATTCTGAGGGTGTCCTCGACTTCCATCGCTGATGCGTTGAGACTTATGCGTTGTAGGTTAACAAGAATTTACCTGAATATTTCAAAATGTTGTCATACATGACTTACATAATGAAGCTACTCATTTTGAGGAAAAATGCTCTGAAAAGTCTTAGAAATAATTACATTTGGTCCGACACCTTAGTGGAGAGCGATTGAGCTTCTCAAAATGATAAGATTTGACATTTCTCGAAAAAATGTGAATTGCTTGTTTATTTTTTAACGTTACGACTCCTGGGGTTTTAATTAACGGAAAGCTGGAGTGTTCAAGTGAAAAAGGCCAAAATGGTTAAATCTGGATATCTGGCCGATGCAGGGTTTAAGTAATCCTCTAGGGTTTGAATCACCGATTTCAGCACAATTGCCTATCTACAGTCGGTTCACTATGCAGATCCTCTAGTTACAAATTCAGAGAAAGAGTAGTCTTCTTCATTCTAAAATTAAAAATTATCATTTTTGAACAACTATATACAGGGCTCCCACATGTTCCATATTTAATTTTAATGGATGATTATGTCCTCAAGAGAACAAGCGAATTTTTCATTTACAGCAGGAAAAGCCGATCTGGAGCGAAAATTGACATCGATAATGTACATTCATGAGGTATCAAAGTTATGTTGAAGTGTTGGGGAAATGCGTAAAAGGGAATGAGACAATTAAGTGTTTTGTATGCATGTATGAGTGTTATGAAAATTAAAAGACGTTCGGTCCGATTAATCTGTCACCATCATCTGGGAAACGGAAAAGTTGCTTTCCAGTGAACTGAAGCGAAGAAAGTATCTTGATTGTTATCTCGAACTGTCTGAACCGATGACGCACATCTGCTGCGCGTAGCTATTGAAATGGTACAGAGTTTGCTCGGAAACGATTGTTTACCATGAATCCGCGTTCCGCGAAACCAATTACCGTGCAAAGAAAAATGGAATTTGAGACTTCAAAATTTATCTTCATTCGACGTGAACACATAAGCTTCGCAAAAATTAGAATTGAATAGAACTGCTGTTGAATTCTGACCTATTGGTACATAACTGCATACATCCTGCCCCTGAGTTCTCCCGTGTCCAGGCAAGTATTCGAGGACTATCATGACTATACTGTTCATAGACTCATCAATTGAGTACCAGAAAGATCAATATAAATGGAAAACTCCAGGGCGTTTTGATAAAAAGGCAATGAATTCTAGAAAAGTTGTCTCAACAAAAATCCTACTCAGATTCAATTAAAATTTGAGGTCAGAAATACAGCATAGGATAACCGGAACGTACGAAGTGAGGAAACCCGAAATTTCTCGACTCATCGGTCCTCAGTATTATTCCGACAACTTACAAAATTCACCGAAGTAAAAAAGTACTGCATTACCTTTTTCCTCAACGCTGGACGAGTTGCGCCGAGATTGTGGGGAAGAGTGCGACAATTTTCGCTGAACATACATTCCTTCGGATTGTCCTGAATTGCGTCTTGTGCAAGGCGTGGATGCCACCAAGTGAGAACCTTCTGAAGGAAATACGCCCAGCGCCTGCTGCTGATAATCCGGATGCAGGAATGTTCCTCCAGAGACAGACTCTTGAGCAGCGTGGAACCCGACCGAGCAGTCGCCTTCAATCAATAAAACCACAAACGGCTCACATCATTTTCAACACAGGGCCCGTAAAAAAGAGAGCTCATATTGAGATCAGGCCACGACATCACTGAGAGGAAATCGCTAGCGAACCTGTTTGGAAGGAGCGTCTGCGCTGAATTGCTCTTAGCCGGTACCAATTCGGGTGGTCATCCATGGATTCGTTGCTGAGTGGGATTCGAACGTCACCTAGCGGCAAAAAGCAGAACATGTTCAAGAGCGTTCTTCCGCATTCGAATGCATCGCGTACCAAGCAACACATCTGAAGACCCCGGGCGATCTCCTTGGTAGTCCCAGATCGCAACGGACAGATAAGTTCGTTGCACACTTTCTGGAGGGAAATTGTCCAAAATGAACGTCGAATTCCACATGGGACGAGTGGACGCTTCTGCCACTGGAGTATCGAATGTTCTCATGTTTCTAAAAGAAAAGAAACGATTACTGCGTTGCACAACAATAATGAACTTCGCGAAGTCAGCAAGTTTTATTCTCGTGCTCTCGTCTACGACTTCGATTTTCATAACATAGCTGAATCCTCAAAATATATAAAGCAGTGAGGTTATTGAAATTTTGAAATTAGCAATGATTATATTTTAATGGTTCCGTCGCTTGTATATCTTGTTTTTCTATATACCGAGATGTTTAAAAGCGTCGAACGAGTGCGTATATATACGACACGTCAATTCCATCCGATGTTAATTCGACCCACTTTTACAAGCATCTTTATTTGAGACGATTTTCCAAAGTTTCAATCATGTCTGCATATTTACGTGCCATTGAATTTCTATCACTATTAGAAAAATATTGATTTTTAAATTATCTACGAATTTTATTCACTGCACAAGTTGGGAAATACATTTATGTTTTATGAGTGCTGTAATTTTTATAAATTACGCATTTACGCCAGCAATGGGCGATTGAATTCATGTTTACCTTGACACAAGAAATCAAGGCGCGTCTTAAAATTGTAAGAGTTTTTTTTTTCAAATTCACACGTGGATTGTTAGTCAATGACGCAGTCAAAAATCGTGCAAATATTTTTGAGTGTTCGTCATCACATTCACGCATTGAATTTATATTTACGCCATATGTGCGTTTAAATCCTGATCAAAACAAAATACCGACTAATTTAATTTCAAGATGCGAAATTTTTAACGCTTCCGATATCATGTCTCTATTTTATCTTAACAGGGCAGTTTGTCAAATTCACAAACTTATGTTGCGTGATAATCAAAGAATTACCTGTGAGATTGAATTCTTTTTAAAATTATTCTCGCAGTCTGGAGACTTTATCTTCAGCTGGTCGTAAACTAAAGGCCATGCATCGTGTTTCAAGAGATACCTCGCATTGTATTTTGAAAATTTGTAACCCCCTGTCGATCCACTCTGTCCGATTGGATCTCCGGCATGTTTTGAAGCGACTGCAGGGCGTTGGATCCGCCACCAAATATTTTCCTGTAGCTAAACGTATTGAAAATATGTGTCCTGTCTTGGAATCGATGGTGTTACATTTACGTGAATACTGTACAATGATGAAATTTTTAGCGAGTTTCAGTAGCTCGCCGAAAGACAGAGCACATCGCAAGGTATGAGGTCATTTGTGGGAAACATTTATCCTCGTTGTTCGGGAGAAACGAAGAAAGGGAGATCATGAAGAAGTATAACGGGTGGAAGTTGACCCAGGTGAGGAGAGTAGACGATAAGGGGGGGGGGAATCCACGGATAAAGAATTACATGGTCGCTCCGTTGGCCTCCGTGTTCACATTGACCACGACGTAGGGCTCCGGCGGGCTCCTGGGACCGGAACCAGCTCGATGCGGGAGATCGTGTGCCGAAATGATCGTGAGGATCAGTTCTCCTTTTCCGTCCCGGTACCATAGCTGCACTTGTATCTTGCCCCCGCCAGTCATCACGCTCAGCTCCTCCTGAGGGAAACAGACGATGATGACGGTGTTTCTGCTCAAACGCGACCTGCGTTGCCGCAGCACGGGCTACCCTGAACTTCAATTTACTGTCTTTTTTTCATCCTTTGCGCAGTTTACGACGAGCGATTCCCGCGAAATTTGAATGAAGAATCAAGATTATGCGTGTCGCAGAGAGTACTAACTTGGACGCCTTACAATGTAAAATTTCTACATGAGTCGCGCTTCATACCCGGATAATACAGCGGGGCTTCGAGATGCGGACGTAATTTGTGCTTGCTGCTTGGACCTTGTCCCTATGTCGAAACGTCGGCGTCGGATAACGTTTTCCCTTATACTGTACTTCAGTGGAAGCATATTAAATTGGTTCTCCTGTTCATCAAAAAATTAGGAAATCTCCCGAAAACTGAATAAATTTTTCTTGAATTCGAGATGCAGAATTTTAAAAAACCTCACAGATTCTGATATTTTGGCATGAAAGGAGCCCAAAAAGCAAATGACAAGCACAAGTCTTGCTATATTGTGCACAGACGATAAAGAACAACACAGGAAAAAGAAGCTCAAAATGAGCGTGCTTTTGAATATGAAGAAGAGTTAATTTGCAATATTTTAATTTTTGACTATAAATTATTCTATTTGTCCGGCTCGAAAGGTATCGACATTTTTGATTTGTTTTGGTATTTTCGGCAATATGTCCGTTTCTCGTCGACTAGACATCGACCGAATTTCGGGGCAGATTTGTTTGAGTTTCAAGTGACCCTAATTCGAATCGATCGTAAGTCGGGGCTTCACTGCGCTTTGGTCTGTGTATGGACCTTACGGAGTTATTCACAAATATATAGCAGAAATGAATATTTAAGAATTCGGACGAACTTAGCGGTGGATAAGGCACTACGCCTTTTTTTGACATCAAGTTCAGCACTTCAGGACTCATTTTTCTTGAAATTTTTCTCCCTTAAAACAAAAATATGCAGTGAATTAGCCTAGCTTTGTACACAAGTAATGCGAGCACGCACAATTTTGGTTATACGAACATCGGTGTGCGTCTTCACAGCACGAAAAAAGATTTTTACAATTCTGATTTTTGGAAAGAAAGGTGTGCATCTTACACATAGAAAAGATGAATTTCATCGGAGGGTGTTTTTTATTCGATAGTTAGGATTGGCGCCGTTCTACTGGAATTATTATTTTTTAATTCCTTACTGGGGTTTTCGGAAGTCGTCGACGACACGGAGAGAGCGGCGGTGATCGACTCGCTTCGGGATCGAAACAGTCAGAGGAACTTCGTGTGAGACTAGGGAGAGTTGGATGACGGTCAGTACCTCCAGTCGACCAGAACCTGCAGGAAATATTAATATCAATTAGCATGGCCGCCGTGCAAAATTAAGGCAGAATACGACGGGTCGTGGGACGGAGACCCCCTGGCATTTCCGATCATTCCACCGACACGACTCAGTCATGTTGCATGGTGCACGAGAGCCGAAACCGGATGCAACATTTACTGCTGACAGACGCACTATGGGTCAGCTGCTTCCCATTTAAACTTCGCGTTGTTTTGTAGGAAACTGTCGCTAATGCTGTATTATTAACGCATGAATAAAATTGAACGCGTTTCATGGCATGCTGTCACTAAGTCCTTTCGTGTAACGAAACACGTATTTACCTGATTCCTCAGAACACCAAGCAGTGATATTGCTGAAAGAAGCTAAATTTTTTTATTCCATCATCACATCTGACGCGGATTAAAAAAAAAGACTTGAAGCGAATATCTTTTTCGGGTGCAATGTCTAAACTTTTCATTCAATACTCAACAAGTTTTAGCTGTCTCTTCACAAAGACCACATGTACGCCGAGATGACAGAAAACCTGTTGTGTATGCAGTTGACTACGTACATGAGCCTTACAAATGCATTCTGCTTCAGCAGAAACGGCCGAGTGATATCTTTTTAATTAGTTGGCTGACGACGTCGCGTGATCTGTCCGACTTCAAGAACTAAATTAATTTGAAGTTCATCGCTTAATTTCTAAAGTTCCTATCAAAATGAATTTTCCCAGCCTCTCGAAATGCGAGGAATGAATTGTCCGCAGAAATACGCGCTGCGCTGCATACAAAATCGGAACTAATTTTCGAACGTAACTGACCTCGACAATTCAACCTGTTTTTTTTTTAAAGCCCAACCGAGAGTTTTTCTCCTCTTCTCAGAAATGGTATTCAATGTAATATTTCTATATAATTGAATTTCTACGACCAAAACGGCCATTTAATAAATAAGAACGAAATTCTATTCATCAGAGCGTACATAGTGCAGATTTGAGAATAGTGTACCTTTGAAGCGAAGCGGGCCGTCGAGAGCTTTGCCCTGGAGAGTAGGAGCTCTGCTCGACAACAACGTCAACTGTGGTCCCCATGGTGTCGTCAAGGATTGCTTGGACCTCCTCGAAACTTCGGTCCCCTAATCGCGTGCCGTTCCATTCTAGCACCTGAGGAGTTCGAGAGTTATTCAGTCTAACGCCTTGCCAATGACTGGACGGCCTTCGCCGTCTACCGCAACCTTCCCGTCTGGGTAACCCACAAGTGTTGCATGAATTAAATGCGACATACAATCCGCCCCTGGGTGGGTATAAAAAATACAATTGAGTCACCTGGCCAGGAATCAACGATATTCATCAATTGATTTGATTTGATGGAAGAGTTGAAAAACATTTTATTTTTGCAGCCTGAACTTTTTGCTGAACCCCAACAGCTGCAATTATGCACTTTTCTTTTTGAATGCCCCAAGTGGGATGACTCTGTTTTTATTTCCGTGCCTGGTTTTTTTGTGATTTTTATCAGGGAAAGAATGCTACCGATTTTATCAGGGATGTGCTCCCGCGGAAAGGTGTTTTTTCGGAAATTAAGATATTTCAAAAACTAATAGCTGCACAAATATTTTTTTAAAAGTCAAATTGTAGGCAACATTGCGATCTAAAATTTGAGACATTACAGAATGCGATATCTTAAACATTGAGCGAGATATTTGCTTCTAAAGTTCAAGTCGCAAATTACGCAATTGTACAAATTTCACCTTGGAAAATTTCCTGGTTTCCAGGACCTGTTTTGTTGTTGAAAGTGCCTGTATGTTTTCATGCCTGTCACTCTGAGTATATAAGTTGTGTTGAATTGTGAATAAATAATCAGTCTCACTAAAACTGGCACAGTTGCCTGCTGTCCCATTTTCTTCCCTTGTTTAAGTTTAAATCTGCTTGGGAGCTGCTTAAACGCTCTTGCACTTTGTTTAACCAATTCGGAAAGTTTGTGGTATTTGCAATTAAAACCAACCACACACAAGCTTGGGGATCCTCGGAAGATGCAAGCTGCATAATGCATTTAAAATGAGTGCAATGTGAACAATAGAGGTTGGTTTTCCTGTTTTACAGCTCCAGTGGCATGCATAGTTTAGAATGGATAAACATTCCTGTTATATCTTGTACGTCAGCTTTTTTCTTTTCTTTCCACCGACACAATTTTATCAATATCACACTGAACGTTCAGTTAATATCAAGCCGCATTCAATCTTACAATTTTTCGTAATTTTAGAAAGAATGGAGAGTCCGTGATATTCCTCATGAATCAAATGAAAAAATTTAATTGTGCCTTATGAGAATGTAACACAAATTAACGTTGGGATACCTGCTTGGCTATAGGAATGGAGTCCTGAAGAAGGGCGTGCGCACACAATAAAAAACAGGATTTATTAAAATTTCAAAGATGCTCTGGTACAAAAACCCGTTATTCAAGTACTAATCAGTGCTGGTAAATTGACATTATATCTGCCGATTGAGTACTTTTTGAGTTTTCTAATTCGATTTTACACATACGCCCTCCAAATTTTGACTTGGGGGGGGGGGGGTCAATCTTCTAACTATTTTGTTTTCTATGTTTCAGCCTGGCTGGGCCATCTTATTTTTCCAATTCAACAAAGAGTAGTTCAAAAATGAATACAAATGCTAATTAGCATCCCCACCCGGATGATGAAAAAAAACAAGAAAAAAATTCTAATTTTACGAATTATTGCCGTGTTTCCGGACCTCCCACGGCAAACATAGTCAGCTATTGTTGGCAAGTGTATGGGTGTCCCGAAACAAATGGACCATCCTGCGAACACCCCCTGAAGAGCCAGTGACTTAGGCTTTTTGTTGTATTATATTACATTGAGAATGTATGCTCCGGATTGAAGGGAAAATGTACGCTTCCGGTCCGGGATTCCATATCAGTGAGTGTTCGGATCCCAACTCGGAGTCCCACGCGTCGGTCAGGCAATCAAGTCGATTCCGAACAAAGCTGAGTCGCTTACTTTGTCTCCCTGGTGAACTCCGGCGCCGTCCGCTGGGCCTCCGGGGATCACTTTGGTGACCGTGGCCACGAGTCGGGCCTGAGCGTCGCTGTGCCCACCGACGATAGACAGGCCGAAATGTCGATCTAAGGGCGAGATGGCGGACTTTAACGTCGGCTTTGATAGGGACGATCGGAACAACTCACGTCCGATTTCGTTGGGTTTTGATGACTCCCTCTGCAGCACGATCCTCCGTCGGACTTTCGTGAACTCTTTATCTGCGGGCAGCAGGCATATAACGGCTGAAACTCGACGGAAAAGACCAGCGCTCGCGGTATTGGTTCTACCTCATTATCACAGAAACCTTACCATCATGAGCTATCAAATGTCTATCATGCCGACAATCGTTTGCTCATGTACGTCTTCAGAGCGCGGATTGCCGGGCCTTATTTCGCAGTTATCAGCTGTGTTACTTTCGCTATGAACCGAGATATTCATGCTATTCAGGCGAACAAAGTCTTGGTTAGCCATAGGAGATATTTTCGACGGAAGAAAACTCTTCCGAAAGTTAAAATAAACAGCTAAAGGAATCCGTGATGATTTCAATCATTAAATTTAAACTTTTTTTCAAATTTTTAGTTCATAGGTTCCAAGTGATAATTCATAGTTCCCATGTAATAATTTATAGTTTCACCCTTGATAAATCAACGAAAAATATAGTCTTCAACTTTTCTCGATGACACCACATTATGCTGTAGTAATACTGTATAGAGATTATTTTAGATGTGGTTCCCCCACACGACATTTAGCTGCTTTCACGAAAGTAAATTTAATTAGGTTTCATCACAAATTTCCTAATAATCTGGAATTTCAAGCAGCGAAGTTTCTCTATGTCTTCTTTTTTCTAACCAGTGGAAAGCGGAGTAATGAAAACGTCGACTTTGCAATTCCATTTTTGCATACACAATATGTTGACAGGACATAATACTGTAATTGTCAAAATTAGACAGGACATAATTATTGTCAAAATTAGACAGGTCGTAATTATTGTCAAAATTAGACAGGTCGTTATTATTGTCAAAATTAGACAGGCCTTAAATTTATTATTAAATTATATATTCACTTTTTCTAGGAAAACCATTTTATAATCCATGTGCAGCAACTTTTTCTAAAGGCGCGTTTTCTTTAGTGGCCAAATCAACCATATTATAAAACATGAAAAGAATATGACATACAACGGGAAAGAAAATAATGAGAAACATTACATTGGGGGACATTACATTACAGCAGTTTGCGTAACCTGTATCTTGATTTAATCCTGCTTCAGACAAGCTCAAAAGCTAAAAGTCTCGTAAATGAGCATTTTGGAAGATTGTTAGCCAATAACTGATCGACATTTTTTGATGCACATTCGTCTGCTTGTCGCTGGTTCTCACATTCACGCAAAACTCAGTCGCTAAAATAGCGTCGGTTCCCACGCAAAAACATACTGTTATTAATAATGAATGTGCAGTACTCCAATGCACAGGGCCTTATTTTTGCCTCAAGATGTCGTGCGTCATCTGAGATTAGTCGACGCATGTCACGCTCGTTTTGCCGAGGTATAAACATTAGCAGAAGTCGAAGAACCCTCCCCAGTGTTCTCAGGGATTGCGTGAGCATGAATTAAAAGACCAAGGCAAATATAGATTTAATCACTTCAGCACTGCGGTTCGGCGTCCTGAGAGCGGGAGGGGTTGCACTGGAGCGGGTTTGTCTTCCGTGGAAGAAAATTACACTCACCACTGGATCTGCCTTCGTCGACGTCATGGATAACTATTTTTATCGGGTCGCCATCACAACTCCCGCTGCTGTCCAGAACATGACCTGACGAGTCACCGGAAGACCGGGATCTCGCAGGGAACGACTCCGACACCGATTTGGCGTATGGTGTTCGTGGAGGTGTCGGCAGTGCTCGTGGAGGAAGAGATTTCGCCGCTGTTCCCGTCTCACCCCTCGAATTAAAAACGAAAAAATGTTGTTTTAGAGGTCAATCCGAGAATCCGAAATTTTGCACAGCAAACGCCTCAATCCCATGATATTGACTCTTGCTTTTTTCTTCTTCACTTTTTACAAGAGTGAGATTCTCCAGTCAAACAGAAACAGTAGAAGCTTACTTATTCCGGTGTTTCTCCTTTTTCCACTGATGTGCGATCTTTGGTGGTAAAAGGCGCCCAATTTAAATTCATGACATTTGACGCTATACTAAACGAACGCATTTTGGACCTAGATATTCGTAAGAATTCCGTACATACACACAATGTTTTCTGAACGTTGGCACTGTGGAAAACCACATGTTTCGAGAAATGCTTCGTATGAAAAGTGCTTTCAGTACTCCCATATTTCCCGGTGATCTGACATTCAGTAGGTCGTCTTCCGTCATTGGATTCCGATCTTATGTTTTAATAATGAGCAACATGTTTGTAGAGTGATTGTCCATTATTAATTTGGTGACCTCCGCCAAGTGTCTCAGCGCAAAGAAAAGTAATATATCACGTTGTGGTTCAACCAGAAGTGCGTTTGACCCATATTTCCGAATGTCGGGTGCATTTCCTCCGGATCCTCATCTTTCCCGTTAACGCCCAACTCTGTTGGAATCATATTCTTGACTGTGTTAAAGTGGGGTTGAGTGGTCGGGCTCCGTCACTTCAATTCAAAAAAACCATTAACTCATTTTGTTCCATTAAAATTTGAATTAGTAGCTTGTCGTGACATATTACACACAGGCATATATAGATTGCAATGGTTGTGTGTTTTTGAACCTTCGTATGCCCTTGGAAGAATCAACTCTTAATATCTACGTCAATTATGAATGGATGATTGAGTCTTAACTATTATGATTTCAAGGACAAGCATAGAAAGAATCGGTAATTTTTTCTTGATCCCTTTTTCAGCTGATCCGGTTTCGCAGAAAAAGGCAAAATGTATCTGCAAATGTTCATGAGCAGCACACTCTGAAATTAGCCCATTATAAATGCATGAGCAAGTATTCCTTCAGTTTGGGAAGATGGCGTGAACGCATTTCTACATTTTCTATATGGATATAAATCAGGAGTATTGTCATTAGCTTCTAATTTAACGATTTTTAAGACCAATTTCACGAGTCAGAATCCTCCGACCAATACTTTTGCGAGATAAAGAGTAAGGCTGGAAGCAAGCCGATATTTTTTCTCATACTAGAAAGCTGATCATTTTTCTCATAGAAGACTCAAATTTAGAAAGCTTTCCTCGCTATAAATATTTTAAACTAACTTTTAAATTTGTAACATTGACGCATTTAAAAAAAATCAGAACTTCATTGAAAGTCGAACATTGTTATCGTTACCGTGGATATTGTCTCTTTATTGAATGGTTTTTTAAATTCGAATATTCGATTGCCTCTGGACTGCCTACTAATTCACATAGCATTAAAGAAATCGTATATTTCGGAAAGTGTGTCTCCCCAAAGCAAAGATGCATGATAAAAATCTCGTATCTACTTGAATATGTCAATCTTAGCAAGGAAAAAAATTTGACACGTCTTAGAAAGGAGTATATCGCTCCGTAAAAAGTGCGTCCATCTTAAAATCACCCATAAACTTTCGACTATTAAAGCAAGACTGACACGACTTATGATCAAACCATCTTTCAAGTGGATATGAATCCAAGTAGCCCACATAAACATGACTAACTATGGTACAGTACATATTTTATTTGGGGATAAAGGTACGCATATACTCTGCGACAGGCCGTATGTTCAATGAAGCATTCGTGTGTCATCAAAACGGAATAAAATATACTGTAGGAGCTCGCGTGATCCCGTTTCCACTCCGTGGAAACAAATAAAATAATTTAATTCATCTATCCTACACCGCGGGCGTCTATTGGACTCGAGGTTCCGGGTTCCGAAAATGCCCGCGTAGAAATCGAATGTAGAACTTACATTTGAAAAGATCGCCGGCGGCGGGCGTCTGCACCTGGGGTTTGCAATCTGGAAGACGAGGATGCCTGCGGCAAGCCCCCAGCAGGGCGGAAGACGTCCTGAGGATCCTCACCTGTTGGACCCCGGTACTGATCCTTCTGACCCCAATAAGCGTAATCTCCTGAAGCGGCGTTTGTCCCCTCGCGGTCTGTGGAGTAGCTCGTGCCTGTTGAGAACTTGAACTATTAATAAGCAAGGTCTCAAAGACCTAACGTCGACGAGTTGATGAATGAATCTCAATTTGCGCAAATGATACAGTTTCGAAATGAAGTGGTTGAAGTACACGCTTTCAGGAGATGCTTGAGTTCTGGAGAGTTCACATTCCTCCCTAATCCAAACGAGGTGAGACAGCATACATGCCTCCGTCTGATGATTGCTTAGGGCGTGGCTGTGGTGATCTTGAAATACCTCGCAAGAGCATCGTCATATACGCTCAGAAATAATCAGGGAATAGGAAAATGTTATGCCAGCACTGTTGAGAGGGATGTCTCGGTTTCGTGAGGCGTGTATCATTTCGTGGGAAATTTGCAGCTTTAAAATCTTGGAATGGTCAGATCCAGTAAACGAAAATTTGTTCGTTCATCATCCAAATGACAATTTATAATAAAGTCTCTTTCAGCCAGATTTTGCCAGCATGAAAATCAGGAAAGAAGACAGAAAAACTTGCGTATCTACTCATATAATATCCATGCACAGCTTGTCTCTCTATTTTCCTTTCTGATGTGCAGAATGGCTTTGTATGAATGTGGATGGGTAGGGGAGGGGATTTGGATGCGGGAACATTGTTTGAACCTTTTGAACGTTGAAAAGCGGAAAATAAAGCTTGCTGTTAAATTCAATTTAATTCAATACTCCTATGTGACTTCAAAGCTCAAAATGATGCCTTTTTCTACCGAAATCTTTGCGCCTAAATGCCTGAAACACCTCCAGAAATCGTCTTGAGTGATATCCAATTAATTTAACATGATATTTTCTCAAAATATTCAGTAAATCACAAGAAAACAATTTGGAATCAGAGGATGCAATGGTGGTTTTTTCATGGCGTCGCAAAGAAACCGGACATCTTTCATATCCTGTACGTCTTGCGGTGTATTTACGTACATTGCAACATCATTCTTTAAAAATAAAAATAAAAAACCAAGCACTTGAAAGATATAGAATGAAACCATAGACATAATCAGTACAATAAAGGACAGAAAAGAGCACATACAGGAAGTCCTGGCCTCCGGAACTTTTTTTTAAATGTTGAATTGTTCAAATGTGTGCATTAAATGTCTGAGAACAAACATGCGATTAAAATAAGCTTCAATTAAGTCAATACTCGACGTTTGTACCTCACGAATGTCATGGGAGCCAAGAGTATTCCAAGTTATTCTTGACTTTCGGCATAGATGCGGGGAAGCTCTATAATTTTGTACCCCTTATATTTATGTGAGACTCTCCACAACTGACTTCAGTTGTTTTCCGTATTCAGTTGTTTTCCCCCTCGCACAACAAAGCGCTGGGAAGCCTTTAGAATACGTAAATAACCTCGTAACAATCACCCCACCCTGCGAAGCAGTTGCTTATTAGAGAAATAATGGCCTCACGTTTGAACATAGTGATTTCACTGTTCCGTTGAATAGGACCTATCTCATTTCCGAGCATCTTGTCACCTGCGGATCTTCATCGTTAAAAAAATGACCTGTTCATTCTGCATTAAAGATGGCTCCAATTCATGCATGAAAACCGCGATTCAGAGACAGCGTTCTTGCATAAATGCTCATCACCATCTCCATCATTCCTGACATGAAATCAAAACGAAATAGATCTTGCTTGGGCTACAGAGAATAGGCCTCTTTCGTATCCTGCAATACTGCAGTATATCTCCTGAGCTGTTAAAGATAACACAAATAAGTTGGCAGAATAACGCATATTCATAGCAGGTAGAATCATTGTTCGCAGATGCTACCTTTTGTTGCTTTCGATCAATAATTTCTCGACTTTTCTCAGGTTAGTTAATTAATGAGCGCCGATAAATTTCCCGGGTTTTTGTGAAGAGCGCACTGAACTACAAAAAATTTTAACTCTGCACCAAGCATGGTGTTTTTAATTTTTATTGCAATCCTCGAAAATTAGGAAATTTTTCAAATATCCTGACTCGTATGAGGTATCAATCCAACAAGCGTAAATGAGCTGTGTGGCTTTTACTTGAGGAATAATTTAAATCTCAACTTGACTGGAGCTTCTTTCACACAGAACCCTCAAAATAGAAAACTCATGATAATACTTTATCCTGGTTTATGTCATACAAATGTAGTTGTACGTAGCGCTCTTACATAATCACGTAATAAAAGGAGAAAACTGGAAATGTTTAAAAAATAAAATAGAATAAACTAATGTTAATCAAATGTGCTTTGTCAAATGCAAATGCGCATGCTTGCACATGCATTTGAACCCGTTCAAAGACACATGAGCTCTAAATTTTTCCCACTATTCTGTGGTCCTGTATCAGTAGAATCTAAATATTTCCTCAGGCAAGAACGATGCGAAAAAAAATATTTGAAAATCCTCACCTCCGGGACTGCCGGTCATGAAACCTGAGTCCAGTGACTCTTGCTTGGAAACATAGGTCACAGGCTCGAAGTCGAATGGCTGGATCCCTCGAGAGGCTCGATAGGACGACCTGGAGAGATGTGAGCAATGTTATCAGCTCAGATACCGTATTTCATATTAGGTAGGGGAAAAACCGCACTGAAGGGATCATTCCGAGCGACTTAAACAATATTTTTTTTTTTTTTTTTCCGTAGTCTGCTTCTTTCAGTCGCTTTCCGCATGAAAATGAAAAATATGCTTTCGCTATAGATTTAATTTTCTTTGAGACTGTGTGCGCTTCTTCCGTTTTTTAATTCAAAGTCTGCGCTCAAATGTGTTTCTTTGGCATCGTTAAACAGCCGCCGAAGGAACCCGGGAAACTATTTTAGTATACAGTAGCAGCAAATATTTGCTCATGATGCAGGTCGCGGCATCATTTTTTTCTCACTTAGTAAACGAGCAGAAGGGCTACTTTTAAACTGGGCTAAGAATATAATTTTAAGCCGAAATGAAAATCCCTGATATACCCGCTAGTTTATGTTTTTCAAATTGTAAGTGATGTACATTAACTTGAGGTCATGCAATAAGTTTTTCGATTCCTGCAGCACATTGCATTGTGAATAGTCCATATAATTTGGGCACAGAAAAAGCAGAAGATACCATTCGTTTTTATAAAATCCAGCCACGGACTATCGAAAGAACTACTTTGGAGCAGAGCTAAGAATCTCTTTTCAAGCTCAGATAAGAATCCCTAAAATATTCGCGTGCTGACAGTGGAAAGCAATCGCGGAAAGTTGTTTTCAACGGAGAAAACACAAAAGTGATTCGTAATGCGTACGACGAGTGCAACACATTTCTTCCTGAATATGCGATGTTCCTTGCTTACAGGGAATGCAGAAGATAATACCCATCTGTCTCTACCCAGCGAACAACCAACCGTAAAACATTGCCTTCCATGATGTGAATGCATGCATGCCTGCACATGCTCGCGTGATTGAAGAGGAAAACGCGCGGATTGCAGAGAACAACCACTGAAGGTACGCAACAAATCTCAACTCAAGCGCACATTCTTTTATCCGGAAACTCTGCACGGGTTTCCTGATGTGACTGGAAAAACAAACGAGCCCAGGTATGGGTGTAATCAGGTTAGAGGCTACTGTATTACCTTCTGGAGATCGTGGATCCGCCATTCGGGGAGTCGGCAATCATCGAGGGTGCGGACTTGACGTCCAGCAGGCTGAGAGCCGGTGTGGCAAGTGTCTTCGCATCCGTCGCGTCACTGCTTGAGCTCCGGCCCTGTCGAATAGACGCCGCGTTCTTTGCCGACGGCTCATTCGAAGATTTTCTCCTTTGTTGCTCGCGCTGAGCCAGGGCTGGGGGCGGCATCAGCTCCAGAGGCCCGTCGTATTCGCAACCCATTTGTCGCTGGATTTTCGTCACGCTTGCTCTCCGGCTCCGCGGGAGCAGATTCCCCGTGTCTGCGTCGAGCAAGGAACTGCCTTGCTGTCTGCTTTCCGAATCTGAGCACACTCGAAATCCTGTCTTACCGTCCTCCGCAGAACACACCCATTTTTCAAATATAATTGCCGACTTCATTCAAGTTCCACGCAACCCGGCACAATGGGCAGCTAACCGAAAAAGCATGTTCCTCATCGACCGCACTCCTTTCAACCCAGCAAAATAATAAAAGCATTTCTTCTGCCCCCTGCGTGAACAGTTTGCCGTTAAATTTTACCCATTATCCGTCTTTGTTCTCCGGTATGATGGACGAGAAAACCGAGTGACAGCTTGCGTACGAAATCTAAAACCAGCAAGAAAACTCCAGCGTCCACCGCAACACGTTGAGCAAACATTAGAATTAAACACACGTTATTACTGCTTGTGTCAATGCACCCACGTGAAGGAACTAAATCTGTCCCATAACCGAGCAGTACGCATACTGCATTTCTCGTCGGAACTCAATTTTAAACAAGCTTTCCATGACCGTTACATGACGCATCCAAATTTAAACATAATTTACTTCATGAAGTCCCTGGATCAAAATTACTTGCAAATGTAGTCAAATTTGAGAAAAGAAAAGTGAAAAGTTGCTGTTTTGAAATTAAAATTA
Organism: Notodromas monacha; assembly: GCA_905338405.1. NCBI lineage: Eukaryota > Metazoa > Arthropoda > Ostracoda > Podocopida > Cyprididae > Notodromas > Notodromas monacha. The sequence goes on along the minus strand of CAJPEX010000051.1, from coordinate 26,601 downwards.
AAATTTTTTTCAGCAAAAAAGCTGACAGCAACGTTCGTGATAGAACACATTCCTAACAGGAATATCAAAGCTTCTGCTGGAAATCAGCATCTCTAACTTTTGCCGCTTGATTATTGTAACATATTCTTCTTTCACAAACTCACTTCAGAAGAATGCCACAATCGAATACCGTATTTACCCGAGCATTACGCGAAATATTAAAAATTGGGTTGCACGTCGTGTGCGGGTATAATGGTTAACTTGGGCTCTTTATCGGTGTTTCAAAATTTAGATTTATTCATAAAATACAAAAATTGCAGACTATCAAATATTTAATGTATTTTCGTCATTTCATGTTTCTGCACGCCTTATAAATATAAAATTAAAAAATGAAGGCAATTTCAAATCATGCAAAATTATAATTTATCTCAGTGAAATCTCAACTTCGCAGCACGTACTCGTAGACTTGGTGAGGCATTGTACTTATTGTACCTTATTTGAAATTTTCCTTGCTTTTGAAAGAATATTTCAGAGGTAAGTGTATCTATAGCAGCTAGTTGCAATAATATTCAATAAATAAACGGGAAACAGAATTAAATGATAAACGGGAAACGACTCCGGGTTGTGTTTGAACCTATACTCGATTTTCAAATATATTTTACATGTCGTTAGATAACAAATTTGCATTACAAAAAGCTTGGGTGAGCGTATTATGCAAAAACACATTTAAAGCCAAATATTCTTCCACATACAGTGATCGATCAAGTGAGCGAGTTAATCGATGGCGCATTGTACTCAGGTAAATACGGACACTGAAAGAAAGTGGGTCGATTTTGCTTCAGCTATATACAGAAAAATTCAAAAATGGGCTCCACACTAAAAAAAAAAAAACTCCGTCGTGAAAATAAGCCAAACCCCAGTTTTCAGTCAATTTTTGGGGCAATATCTGAAATACAGTCTTTTAAAATATATTTTAGTGTATCTATCCTCTTCAAATGGTCAACGAAAATCACGGCGTGACTTATATTCGTGCTAATAGGATGTCTTCTTCATGTTCATTACAAGCTACCTTCGCCTTGTGCGAAACACCCGTGTTTCAAGTGCTTTTCTTATCAACCACATCCGACCCGACCACCGTAGATTGCTAATTTCTCTATTTCTCAAAATTATTGTACCTGTTAAAGCGTAACGGGGGAGCTACTACTGTACAGGTGGTCAGCAACAGTAATGAATCAGGATATTTGGTACGAGGAGGGTGGTTTCTTGTTCGCTTTCTGTGTCTAAAGCATTCGGTAAACCCAGCAACCACATTTCCGCGTATAACGTTTCACTCTATATCCAGCATGCCGCGGGATTTCAATCAAGAGGATTTGGTTCCAACGCACGTAATTGAAGACAAGAAGCGTAAAAGGCGAAGGTACGGTACCTTGATACTCATGACATTCGGTGTGGCTTCTCAATGCGCGCTGACGAGCGTGTAATTGATCGCTCATGTCACTCTCGCTGCGCACGGGTTGCATTCCGCGGGGAGAAGCAGCGTTTGCGATCATTTGTGGCTCACTCTGATGAGATTGCAACCCCGGGCGATGATGGACTTCCGCAAGGCTTGCTTGACGCCCCCGGTCGTCGGCAGGGCGGCTCTGCTCCGAGTCGTTTCCCTCGCGATTGTGGTTAAAGTGCGGTGGTTTGGCGCCGCCTGAATGCACATAGCAACGGACGGTTTAGCAGATACCAAAGAGAAACGCGGGACTTCATATGAAGTTGGACTACGGAGCCAAAGCGGCCTGCAGGATTTGACGGATGAACTTTCCGTCGTTCTGCACTTGAAAAACGGAAAATCCGTTCCGAAGGAAATAGAGACTTATATTTACTTCTGGAAATACTCCATCAGCGACTCTGAGCATATGGAGGCATCTTTTAAATATCACCATGCGCACATCGGTTGGTCCAGGCTAAAGGGAACCTTTTTCAACAATTTTTGTCCGGACCTGGAAACCCTCTGCGAGATTTCAACGTGATGAATTTATATCATCTATAAAAAAAATCCTGTAGATTTTCAGAAAATTGTGATTTGAAAAGCATACAAGATTCATATAATTTATATGGTTCAGGTACACTGCTTCCATTAACTTTGCATCCAAAAAACCGTGTCCAGAGTTTGAAAAGTGAAAAATTGTATCCGCGTCTCTTAATTTGACGAGTCTTACTCGGGAAATCGATCGTAAGAACACTCAAATATTAAAAGTAAGCACCTCTAAGCTAGCAAACTATTCTAATTTAGATAAGTAACACGTTCTTCTAAGAAGAACGCAATAATAGTAAATCTCGGCAACAATTTATCAGACCATTTTGGAAATATGCTCTTTTTCAAGACTCGTGAGAATGACGATAATATAACTGATGCGACGCCGGGCAGTAAGAATACCAAACAGTTAACTACACTGGTAAACTGCTTTCATCCTTGAACGGTTTTATCTTCTCGCGTAGCTCAGAGATTTTACTTCCCTGGTGAACTCTATGAACCGGTATTCCGCACAATAAAGGTTTCACGGTATAAATACAGTTAACTTCAAGCCATATATGTTCTTCGGAAGAATGGAATCCAAAATTATCAAGAGAGCAGAGAGGAATCAAAGCCCACGCAGCACCTGGAAAAGCTGCTTAAAGTGATCGAAAAGGCACCCCCGAGAGCGTTTTATATTTCAATAAATAAAAATAAGCTGACGAAAACGGCGTACTGCACAAAAGCGTGGAAAATCCATGCTATCCCGAAGATACTGCATCTTTTCTATGGACGTGGAAGTTATTCTGAGATTATGCAAAAAATACTAAAGCTTGTTTTATCCAACGATTTTGATCGACATTGATTGATAAACAAACTTTAATTTCCTCTTTTCAGCGTTCACAAGGTTCGAATATTAGTGTTCCCACATCCAAACCCCCTCCCCACCCCACCCACATCCATTCAAACACATTCCCTCGCATCAAAATGTGAAGTAGAGGAATAGGCTATATTTATGCACTAAGAGATAAGAAACCAACCATTAAAAGTTAAAATAGTACATTTGCACAGTAATTTCAAAGAGTTAAGGAGCTTCTTCTGCTGATGTCTAGCGTCCTTCCTATCGTGCACTCGAATAACCGCATTCGGTCAACGCGATGACGTCTTACGATCGTTATTTCACCCGTATTTAAATGCTGAAAATTATGACAAATGATGATTCAAATGGTAGCTCACCAGGGGCAGGCTCCTCATTCTGTCGGGTTTTGATTGCACTACTGATCGGAGTGTCGAGGTTCACGAAATTTCGCCACACTTGATCCTGGCCGAGCGTGAGGCTCTTGGCAAGGGCAGAAGTTTTGCAAGCCAAAGCTGCCTTCTCGGCCTGTTCCTTCAGTGACGATGAAAGGAAATGGGGATCGTTGATGGACAGTAAAATTTTCCCTGGTTGGATCGGGAGATCGGCCTGGGGATTCTCTCCTTCGGTAGCAATCGCTTCCGCTACCGCCCACGAACTACCTTTTCTGCCAGGGGGCTTCCAATTCACATCCAGCCCACGGCCTTGTTTCCGCCGACAGACGCTGCATTTCCACGAGTTCCCCTGAGAGCAAAAAAATAAAATCTCATTTTTGATCGTCCCTTTCGCGCTCTACGCGCTGCAGCCTGTCTCTGGATGAAAACTGGGCCCATCTCGTGAAGTTATTCGCTTGCTTTTCACGTCGACCCTGAAACATTTTTCTCGACAACACAAAAGTTCTCCTGGCTGACCTCACACAAATTATTCCCAGGCACGCGGAATCCGGACAATCATCTCTTGAACCCCTGCCACTCTTCTACGTAAAGAAAAAGGAACTATTGCCTGGCGATTTTGTGCCCAGACAAGCGTACGTTTCCAATTCGTGTTCTAGCCACACAGATGAGATCGAAAAAATGATAAAAATGTTTTATTCGGCTTCTTACTTTGATTGTTTTGATCTCCAAAAAATTACAGTAGATTTTCAAAAAGCATTATTTTTTCTTGATGGTGCATCATGAATATGCTGCGCTGTAAGATTGGCTCAACGAAAGTATGTGTGCAATTTGCCCGCGATGAAATTTAGCCACGACAGGTCCTCTCCAAGAAATTATTTCATCACATAGAAAGCGTTTAAAGATTTCGTAAAATTCGAAACTGACCTCACACACGTCGAAAAAAATTAAAATTTGAATTGATTTGATGGGACTGAACCCCCACTGGTACAATTTATCGGAGATAGATATTCAGTCCGGAGTATTCTGAACAAATGTTGAGTATAGGAATACAGTACAAGAGAAGATCCGAAGTGCGGTAGGAAAGTTGGAAGCAAGAGGTTTTGTAAATAGTATTCAGGAGTAAATGTTGGCTACGATCATTCTTGTGGCTGTGTAACTCACACACATATTGAAATTTGTGAACTTAATGACTTCCGGAATGAGGAAATAGTCTTCGAACCGCTGGTCGATTTCCTGGCCTGAAATGTGTGAGGTGAAGAAAAAAAATCGGAATCGCTCAGACAAAATATGCATGAAAATGCACTGGTATTTTGAAGTTTTATCATTGACATCAAAAGCCATCTCATTGAATCCTTCCATTTCAGAATGCAAATTTGTCTTCTGCGTTTTTTTTATACAAATGCGCATATGCAGATTTATCTAAATAATACAAACCCCCAGGCAAGGGCACCGTTAGCCTGGGGAACGTTACTACTAATCTAACTTAATTCTCTTCACTGTGAATACTGACCCATACATAGCAACCAGGATCCCCCATCCTCAGAAATTTTAGCGGGATCTCAGAATTTTGGATCCGCTTTTATTCTTTTACTTAGGGATGGGTTGGGATAATATTATAGATATCGGGACAGTGAAGAGAATTAAGTTAGATTAGTAGTAACGTTCCCCAGGCTAACGGTGCCCTTGCCTGGGGGTTTGT
>CAJPEX010000051.1:0-19108 GCA_905338405.1 Notodromas monacha | reverse complement strand
TATAAAGTATGCATAATGATAATTCAAAGTTGGATCACTGGTAGTATATATTTCGCGAAAGATATTTTCGGCCTACTGGTACACATTTGTACTTGCAGTTTTTTGCAAGGCCTAAATACCCTCCACGAGGGGTATCCCCGCGCAAGCTGTTGCTCCTGCGAGGTTCAGATGGGTTCTGAGGATGGGGGATCCTGGTTGCTATGTATGGGTCAGTATTCGAAGTGAAGAGAATTTAGTTAGAGTGTAGTAACAGTATATAATAATGTTGAAAACGCATGAGAAGGGCCCTATGTATACTCGAATGCTTCTGAAATTTCATGAAATTTTTGAAGAAAATTCTTAATGATATTGAAATTGTGTTGACCGTGAATATCTGCTTGAAATATGGATGTTCTATCAAATATCTTGAATGATCGTTCGAAATCTTCTGCAAAGAGAAAATATTATCGTATACAAAAACATTATAGCTTATATTTTTACGGGGCTAATCTTTTTCTGTTAAACTGGCGCTTACCAACGTAATTTTCATCATTCGTCAACGTCAGGAAATAAAGAAAATGCTAATTACCAAAGGTGGTCTTTCATTTTCCATACTACGAATAAATTAACTCATATGCGCACATATACGTATTTGCATGTGTGCCTGATGAATAATTCCGCTATAGTAGGTCTTGCTTGTCACGAAATTTCGGCATGAAATCAAGTTAAAATGCATGTACACAGAAAAAATGAATCATGGCGTTAATCGATCGCATAAAAAGTTTAGTCAATGATCGCTAAATAAGTATGGTCAATTCTTTAATGCTTTCAGAACCTTTTTGATTATGGACCTAACTCGAACTTGGGCATGACATACTATTTTGAATCGATGCGTATTTGCATCCAGCCATTTCGTAGGCTTTGGAAAGGCATGTGAAAGCGTTGATTAATTGCGATGAAAACGGGCACTAATCATTCACACTATTGGCGTCATCTACACGTTCCCACCGATACTCTGATGATGGATTATCTGGTGATGAACTCAGTGACCCTTTCGCTCTGAGCTTCAATATTAATCTATATGAAACATGGTGTGACATGAACGCATTTCCGATGAGCATGTAGTACTTCTAATGGAGCAAGAACTGGCTTTATTTTCATCAGTTTCTTCTTTGCATCTACTGCCATATAAATACTGTACTCATTTTATGGATGGCATGAAACTGTGCATCTAGAGCAATTACTGTAGAGGCAAATTCATTATTCTGAGTCCTTGCGTGGTTCTTGGAACGCGAGATGCGTATTTCTTGGGATCACGTTGATTGCTTCTATTTGAGATCACAAATCAGCTGCAAGTTCGAGCTGGTGAGATAGTGTTTGGGGACGATGCCTATTCACTCTAACTTCATTAACAACCCTAGAAACTGTATATACCAATTGCTGTGTAGATGCATGGTGAGGAACCTTCAGGATTTGAGTGGAGGACAGAGAATGACGTCTTTCGAGGTGGGAAAATGTTTTTTTAAGCTTTCTCTTCTAAAATCATCCGAGTTTCTTTGTTCCCCTTGGTGCTTAAACGGAAATCCTGTTGCTGACAAGATACATTTTCTTAATGAGTTCCATAGGAAAATGTCTGACGCTCATTACGGGTTTTCACACCTTAAAGTAACTTTCGTCAAAATTGCATCAGGTAACAGGGATGCTTATTCTTGAACGTTTTGCACAAGGGAATTCGTCGTGAGGGAAACTTACTTTATTATCGCTTTTGTCATGATTGCTTTTGAGCCTAAAGAGACGCATCAAAGATTTAAGAAGCCTGTATTATATTGTTCAAAATTTCAAATTGGCCATACTCGCTCCCTGATGTGCATGAGATACGGGGTGGAAATAAGATAACTAAATAAAATTGCGATGTATCTAACGATTTCCGACCGGTTTCTTTTTTTCGATCAGATATTTTCATGAAAAGGTAAGCAGGATCCTTACAATTTTAGAGACCTTTGGACAGATTTTCTCTGCGTTTTAAAGTTACATGCAATTTGGAATGGTTTCATAAGCTTTGAGGTGACATATTACAATTTTCGACGCGTAACCCACATCTCCATATCAAAGGGTCAACATCGGGGATAATTCGTTAAGAATAAATTAGATTCGTTGTGGCAGCATTTATAAGATAAAAATGTTTCAAAACAAGAAGAGGAGCACTCCAAGGTAAAAACGGTAAAAAAAACATGTTCCGAACACTTTCGGGTGATTAGATGTACAAGGGATTATAGGCAGCTTTCAGAGGATTGTTTGCTATAGGATCCTTCTTTGCTAGCGTACGAGAATAGTCCAGTGGATCATGGCTCACATTAATCAGTACTTATTTCCCAGTACCAAATTAATTGTATTTTCAAATAACTAGATATAAATACTCATGCGTGCATATCAGTCGCCTCAAACTGTATGCTGCACTATCGTAATCAAATGCATTCGGTACGTACATAGAATGGTCACATTAATAATGCACACCTCCACGGTAGCCTTTCTTGCTATAGTTCTGCCTCGTGAAAAACGGACAATGTCGCCATGCATTTTACCATCAAGACAGACGTGCAAATATTTCATATCGCTCTGGGTGTGCGAAGTATCTGTTAGTTGACTGATAACAGCACGGCCGCAAACATCAATTCACCCACTTGAACACATTGTCTCTTCGCTGATATATTTCCGGAGCTACGGATTTTCAATACCGAATACTGAGCACGAAATGGGGGTATTAATGTTTGGCCGAAAACTATTAATGTTTGGCCGAAAACTATTAATGTTTGGCCGAAAACTCTTCTATTCGGGTCACGAAGCGTGGTGATATTGCTGTCTGTCGGATCTCCCGTGTTGACACCCCACGAAAAGGAAGTCACTGCACGAAGAAAAATCTGGCCCCCACTTTCCGGCTTTCCTTTCCTAATCAAATATTTCTCAACAATCCATGTTTTGCCTTTCATTTTTTTCATGACATTTAGTGTGCAAAGATTCTAATGTAAACGGATTTTAAAACTTTGAAAGTCCATCGGATTTGCTCTGAGTATTTATACTAAATTTCGTCGAAGTAATTTGAACCTTGTGAAACAGCCCGTCGTGTATTTTGCAGTCAAATTGACGCAGCTTCCCAGAGAAAAAAATTCAAATCACGTTTGAACATATATTGTACAGTACTTCTAATTTTGTGCCTGTCCGCTGCCCATCTGAGAGATGTGTTCATGAAACATCCCATATAAACGAATCATCGATAGGGTCGCGCAGGTCCTGATGTGTACAATAAATCAAGGTTTGCTGAATAGACACCATTAGAACTGATTACCATTCTCAAAAAAAATATATATATATGCTTCACAGACGATGTTGTTTTTTTCAATTCTTCGGGTAATTAAAATGCGACTGCACTTTCAAATGAGAATTTTTTCAACTTCTGCATACTATATTGTGGAGATCATTCCATGTCCTCGATGACAATTACTTCACCATTAGTAATGATCCAACATGGAACAATACCAAAATTTTCGAAAATGTTACGGCAAAAATGTTTGAGGAAGGAAATCTGTAGAAGTTATATTAAAATAATTATAATTGAGCATGTAAAGGTTAAATTAATCACTGCTAAAATTTGTATTCGTATTGCTAAAAATCTACGTCATGAACCTTTCCAATCGACAGGCTACGGAGATCTTTATACAAACTGCGAGAAAATCCTGAAAACTTACGTCTTAAGTGGACGACTCACTATTTCACAGAACCTACGTCAATCGAATATTTGGAGAATACTACAGTATAAGAAAATATACTCTGTCGATTGACGTGACCTCTTATAGATAACATTAACTAGATAAAATGATGCAATAGTAGTATTCCATGTCGAGTCTGAATGATTGTCCGCGGATGTCTTCGTGGCTCAATTCAATAACAGAAAAGCTAGTGTGATGGCACTCCGTTTTTCTTCGAGGGAGAAGTTCACCCTTAATACCTTCAAAGCAAAGGTGATAGACTTTGGTTATCAAACTTCACTGATTTAGCTTTCAAGTTCGCGTGGGAGTAATTCAACGTCCCCGCGATCACCGAAGATAATTAGAACATGAAAGGGTCGTCATTAGTAGGATTATCTATGTGGACGATGAACTTGCTGATGAGCAATGGTGAGGCACCAACCTGATCGAAGCAGCGTGGATCTTTGGAACTGTAAGATGCACAATCATCGCAAATCTTCTGCTTGCATTCGCAGCAAATGACGTGAAACTCGTCGATTCCGATGTTCTTGACGCAAACTCTGCAAGAATCGTCACCTTTTTGTCGACCTATCAATGAGGGCTGGCGTGAAGGTAAAGAAGCTTGAAGAGGACGCGACATTCTTTCGGCCACAGTTTCACCCGGAGAAGCCGCATTCCTGATGATGGATAAAAAAAGAAAAAAAGACGGACATTGCCCAAGAGTTTCAGTCATCTTCGCATTGGTTTCCGATAATCCGCGGAACAAGTTTCAGCTCTAAGCGGATCGATGTCAACTCTGGGACCCGGGAAGAGTGGGATTATCTCGCATCAGCGCACGAGCGCCATCAATCTCAGGCACACTGGCTAAGACGAGCAGCGGGTCGAACTACAACCATACGACCCGTGGCACTGAATGCCAAGTGGTGGCGTAAGTGCGATCAGTCAAGTATTTTCGCGTTTCTTTTTTGCCCTGACAACTTTACCCTTGCATATACCTCTGCCCTCAGCACTACGCTCCATCGACAAAAACCGCCTGTTCTTTTCCGGCCAGCGGCTGCACTTGTGTTCCAAATATGTTTCAGGTCCGATAGATGTTAATGCATCTTCTGGACATCTGACCTATGATTTTCTTTTCGGAAGTCATACTATGCACTCGTTTATAAGAGTACAACCAAACCTTCGTTTTGCACCAAAAGCTAAGGTTAGAGACGAAAGGTCAAGGAAAAAAAACTTTTTTTTTAAACCTGGAAACAAAGTAGTCTAAGAAGCTTGAATAACTTCACATCACTGCAATTTCTGAGACTGAGTTGATCAGTCAGTTTCCGATCGAATTATTTTACTCCGCTCTTACGCAGGAATCATTCTTTAAAATTGTGCCATTCAAAAAATTGAGCGTTGTTTTTCAGTTATTAATTTGCATCGGTTGATCTTTCATATTCTGAAACTTTGAAGTGCGTAGGAGACACGCATTCAGATCATAATGCGTTATCGAATTTATGTCATGAGATTTTTCATCTTAGATGATTTTCTGCATTCACCGTAAATTGTTTAAAGTTTCAGTCATTATTGGTACATTTTTTCATATTTTCTTCATAATTCTGGAAAAGAAATGAAGCCGCACTTTTGTTTGGTTTCAATCGTGAATTTTCACAATAAATTTTTTAATTTTGTAACTGTGTTCCATATTATATATTTAAAACTCATTAATGCAACAGAAAAGCATTCTATAGAAATAGACAGAGAACGGTATTTTAAAGATTTAAAAAATAATAATTAACATAAAATCGGCAATCAATGGACGAAAAGCGCAATTAGAAAAGTGTCCTTCTGCATCCCAAAATTAATATTTCATTGAGACATTTTAGGTATTCTTCTATCAGCTCGATGTCTCAGGATAAAATTTTAAGTATTTTCTTTTCTTGGATATGTTTTTTATCATGATTTTCGATAATTTTAAGATGCGAAAGAATTTCTCGTACTGCAGGTCTGGATCATACTATTTTCTTTTTAAATATCCGAGTACATTGACACGTAGAATTGTTTTCGATGATTCGAATCGTCGAAGAGATCGGAACCATCTCCATTGACTGCAGGAAGGCAACGCAAAATTATCCCATCCGTTCTGCAGACGTGCGCTCAATGTTGTGCAACGCTGATTTTGGGGTCTATTCCGAGTTGAGCTATTGGAAGTTTCTCATCGAACGAATAGAACACAAAAAAAAAAAAAACAGCGGAAGAGTTAAATCGAGTTACTCACGTAGAAGGCACACCTGACGGGAAACCGACGGGCGATTGGGCGGAAAACGTTTGTTGCCCCGATTGATGACCTGGCATCATGCGAAGTCCGGACAAGGCATTTTCCTGGGCGAGAAACCCCGGGACGCCTCCCACCATCTCCGGGGTGCTCCTGGTTTGGGGAAGACGTGCTTTCACTCCGGAGGCGATGGTTTGTCGCAATTTGTTGAGCGGATTCACGGCTGTCTGATCGCCGCATGACGTCTGCACGGAGTCCCTCGAGCTCTCCGGGCCACATTCGTGCGTGGTGACCATCTGCGGGTACCCAAAGTAAAGCTGGATCATTCAACTCGTGACATTGGTTCTCCTTTTAGTGCGTTCACACTTCCGTAATCAATGCTTCATTAGCTTCGCTGTTGTTCCCCGGAGGCAGACAAAGCGGTCTCAGCTTCCGAGGCGTAATGACGACGCAGGGTTAAAAGCTGCCTTTCTCGTTTAGACCTTACTCACACGGGTCGAATAACAAACCAGGCTTTCTGGAGAGCCTGCGTAAAAAGTCAGAACTGAGGCATAGACCGGATTTCAGAGCAGAAAAGAACCGTAGTATTATGGGCTTCTATTCAATACCGGTCTTGAATTGCTCAGGAATTCATAAGCGTGAAAACCGGTTAATCACACGGATTCTTTTTCTAATAATTTAAACGAACTCCTCGATTAAGGTTTTATTCCTTTCAAATGCAATTTTGTTCTCTGATGAGTCTGTTAACTAAGAAAATTAAACCTATATGAAGTAACTAGCCTGTTCATAACATGCCATTTTTACGGACGATTTTCTTGAACTTTTATTTCGTTTGCATCCATAATTCCAAATTGAATTTCAATCATGTCTAGGAACTAGGAACACGAATTTATTGGAGGAACTGGATACATGACGAGAAATGACTAGCAGAGAAGTATCCACGTTTTTTTTGGCTTGCCTGAATATAAAATAACAGAAAAAGTACTCAGGAACGCGGAAAATTATAAAATTATGGATTCAAAATGCTCAAGATAAAGAAACCTTTCAAACACGTGTAAAAAGTATTTTGACTACTATAGATTCGACACCGCAACTTCAATTTTTAAAAGGTAATCATAGTTCAGCAGTATAATCATATAATTATATGAGGAAGGTCTGCTATCCGAAACAAAACTTCGTGGGACCTCGATTCTGTTGCGCAAACATTTTTCTACTGTTTTACTTCGCATGTAATCGCCGGGTTATCACTGTTTAAATGGATTGCTCCCCCAGAAATGAGACATTGAATAAGCCGTTGGACTATTTTTGCACACGTGTTCAAAAAATGCTAATATGACACTTGTGACAACCGGAAGTATCATACCACTATGATGTATAGCGTCATATCATAGTGTTATGATACTTTCGGTTGTCATAACCTAAAGCATAAATAAATCTCCTTCCCAAGCCCATCCATGTATTTCCACGATATACGTTTAAAATTCTTGTGTTTTCTATTTTACAATTCTGTCTGTGACTTCACTAGGATTCTTCAATAAATACTTTGCCATCCATTAAAAGTGCACCATCAGGTTTCAAAGGTAATTCATAAAGGACTGTACTATATTTTTGATGTTCTGCTCATTAGCAAAAAACATCTATCCATATCATAAAACTTAGTATAGTATTTAGAGGGAGAAGTTATTATAGGGACAATGCTAGAACCGGCGTATTTCCTGGAATACACCAGAGAAATCTAAATATTAATGTTTCAAACACGGGAAGGTTCATTCCCTACAGGAAGGCTCCTTATGGAGATCGATGTGGTTCTCCTTTAATGCAATATTTTCGTAACGTGAACTGTGGCCCAAGTACTGAAACTTCTTCAGGCATCGATTTCGAAGCAAGACAAGAAGAAACATCGATTTTATTTCGTTGAGTTTGCCAGAAAAATCGTTGAGTCGGCATTCTCGACACTCCTGCATCTTTCATGATAATCCTCGGCTAGTCTCATCCATCAGGTGGGTGACACGATCGAGGAATACTCAATCCAGAAAAATGGAAGGTGTTGTCACTTCTACTTCGAACATCCATTCTTTCTGTGCCATCGCCTCTAACATCTGCTGATGCTGACGATGATTTTTGCCTTGTTTTTGCAATTATTGAAGGAATAATCTCGCGTTGGGCGTGATTCGTTAAGTAAATACGGTGCTGTTCGCGCGAGGAACGTATGCACAATCGATTAACTTCCGCGTTTTTGCAGAAAATGCGCGGCATGGATAATTTATCGCCCGTTCGCCTAGCGTTCATGACGCTCAGCAATGAGATTAACGGAAAGCGGACGGTTGCTCGTTCTCGGCTTCTTTGCCGGCCGTGCATCGGGTAATCGAACCACGCGGGACGGAGAATCTCATCAGCAAAGAACGGCCTCGAGTGGGGCATTTTCGGAAGCAGAAGGAATATTTTCCCCGATGACTAGGGTTTGTTTCTGCACTAAGACGAGGGGTCCGGTGCGTATACGCTTCGTCACGCGCGCCACAAGGTCATGCGGGGCCACTTGGGAGCATCAGCCCGATTCAGATGCGGCCCATCGGCTGTGGAACGAGTGTCGACGCGATGAGATCCGCAGATGGGTTTTAGGGAAAATGAATCCTGCGCATTGTCTCGAACAACTGGACTATTCTACCGAAATTGTTCAGTTGTTCAAGAAAATTTCGGTGAAATTGTCGGGGATTCTCTTCCTGCCTATAGGAGGGAATCGGAGTAAGTTCTTCAGCACGAGGAATTGCCAATCCCGGCGGATGTTTTACACGCGCGTCAGGCACTCTGCTCAGAGGAAGAACATAAAAATTGAGGTCATTTAAGAAATGTACTCATGAATCTTCCCGAAATGTTCGTTCTCATCGTAGAACGACTTGTCAGCTTCGGTAACGGTCGGAACACCAATTCTTCGCTGCTCGAAGAAAACGTCAAAACTAAATTCATAACTTTAAAATTGTCCGGAGTTACTTTGCGAAAATCCATGGATTCTCAATTTCTTTCAATTTCTGGACTTATTTAGAAAGCGTTCTTCAGCTAAATCAAAATAATAAATTCTTATTCGTAGAAAATCAATTCTGCACTTATTCGCGAAGTCTCCGTCTCTGCCCTGATGGTATCGAATTCTAGTTCGAATGCAATCGAATTTAATCCTGGACTCAGAACATCAAAGCGTTGCTTTTTAAGAGTTTCTCGAATTGAACAAGAGAATTGTGAGTATTCGCAGGGCTCGTCCAACCATCACATAGAAGTGCTCAATTCTAGCAAGTACATTTCTTATTTTGTTAAAAAGTTACATTTTATCGTTGTCTAAATAACTATGGAGCACAATGCAATTTGATATTTCAATTTAATTTTTGGAAAGATTTTGAGAGAAGAAAATGCATGTATTTCTGAGCATGTATATGATGCTTCATTCAAGAGGATGAAAAAAACAGCTCACCTCTCTATGTTACTTAATGTCGAATTTATCTAACCAGGGCAGAAAACTGGCTTCCCGTGCCAACGCCATTCCGAAATTTCGGAACATAACTTATAAATAACTTCGTACAAAAAATGGATAGTACCTTTCTCACTAGGGGTAGACGGACGTGTTCATGTGTGTTCTGCAGTCTATACGACAGCCGCCTCAATTTGTTGTTAGCATTAAGCAGGTAAATACTATTTGTCTTTGCCAAACACTCTTTGAATTACTGCGTAATACAAAGTGATATGTCTTATAGTTGAAAGAATCAGTCTGGAATGTCGCAATTTTTAATTGATTGAAGAAGAGGAACCATGCTCCATTCAATCATATTCTGCTCGTACTTTGATGCGTCAAAGGTTCGTAACATATTGTACGTATTGCTATTCAGAATCTATATAATATCTGGAAACCGTACTTGGAATGCATAGACCGAACAATTAAAAAGTATGCAGGAGGAATACTTTCTCCTCATTTTAATATTTCGTAACAGTTGGAAAGCAAAATCACGGATAAGTGACGAAACAAAAGAACGAAACAAAAGGCTTTTCAAAGCATTTGTCTTAGAATTTTAATCGATCCGGCAATCTTTTTTTCATGGTCCATGAATGAATGCGTACCTTCCAAAATGATTGCAATTTTTTCTTAGTTACGAAAATATTTTTTTGCCTTGTTCATGCTTTATAGAATTCTGCATCCCAGTTCACCAACTTTACCATCCCTAACCAACAGCTAGTGGATGCAAGGATTGTTCTGGCCTATTAGTCACGCGAGACACGAATGACTTGTGAAACCTAATAATCAATAGAATGAGTTATGTCGCAGTCTGGAAATGCCAGCAATGGTGCAATTTGTTCTTTGACTGGTCACAAAGCAAGACGCAGCGTCACCACATTGAGGCTTGCTTTCTTCCAAATAAAAGGGCTCTAAAACAAGGCACACAATGCCAGTCTCATTCTGAGTCCAGCTAGTTCACTTCCCTTCCATCTATTACACAGCTTCGTAGCAATGAAATTCTAAGAAACATCTACTAATTCAATTTCAAATTACTGTACAGTATATAACTAGCATCGAGACTAAGATTTCGGATGGATGATAAAAGCTGTTTTGCATTTTACTTCTTGTGCTTTATTTATTTTGACCATTTGCAATTGCCTGGAGTGAAATACTTTACATTCAACTCGCATTTTAGCGGAGACCAGACCTGTCTGTAACCTATCATGAAGGTGCATAATAATGTGTATCATTTTTTAAATCCACCCTTCTCGGAAGCTCAAATTTCCAATGAAGGACGGCAATGGAATAATAATTGCCCGAAATTGCAGAAAACTGTTAAACTAAGATTATTACACATTGCTTGTCCTTGTATTTCATTGAATAAATATGTTTTTCTTTTTTTCCTCTTGGATAAGTAAAATTTTCATGCTGGAAGTTATTCTTAATCTATTTTTGCATCTCATTTGAACCGGGTTTGATGAAGCAAGTTCCCTTGAGAGAATGATGAAAGATATTGTTTTTTAGGCGGTATTCGTTGGAAAAGCATATTTTTTCACACCGGTTCCTGGCGGGTCACAACAGTTGTCTTATTTCACATACACGGTAGAAAGGTGCAATTTTCCGATTAATCTTCAGAAAATGTTTTTGTGGACGATGGAGTGCAGGCTGGAGCACGAGAACACCACTTCAAACTTTGTTTTCATACTTGAAGTACCTTGTGTTGGGTGTCTGTCAAAGTTTAGCAGGAAAAATGAGATATCGTGTCAAAGGGTGTCTAATTCCCGAGAAAGTCCAAGAACATTTAAAAAAGTTCAAAATCATCCTTCATAGACAATTCACTCAAGGTACACACCGTCATTATGTTTCTGCGCTTTTTCTCGTTTGCCATATATTGCAAAAGAAAGGAAGTGCAACTATTTTTCAATTACTTTGCTATTATAAGAATTTGTCCCTGATATGCCACACTTTGTAGCAAATTCCGAACAAAAGCTATTCCACTCGAATCAAGTTTCCGAATCGATTCCGTATGTAATTATTTGTATTATGCGTGCGTTTCTCGTGAAATTTCAAAATGCAAAAACTTTAGAGATGAAGGAAACATTCATAAATATTGAAATCTATGCGGTTAAAGTTCGCTTGTGTACGAGCTCGAGAAACCGCATCGTCTGCTCATTGCACCTGGAGGGACAATATCCTACGAAATGCGAGCATTTGGAAGTGAAGTGATGAAACGAGTTCTTCCAAGAATAGGGAGAACACCCATGAAGGCAACAATCACCATAGAAATTCCTTGATGGCATTTTGCTTCCCAAATGAACCAAGACACTCGCTTGAATGGCAGTAATAACTCGCTTGAAGTTACCTCAGATGTTCCCCTACTTCATTTGGCCACGGAGAAACCATCGTCGTTTGAGCTCCGTCTATAATTTCATATACAGTACGTCTTTCATATTACAGAAACGTTTGAAAGCCAAGAAAAAAGGCGAAACACTGACCTGCAAACTGTTTTAAATCGTATGTATATTCGCGGGGTTTTTACTGAAATAATATTTTCAAAATGCATTTCATACCCATCATGATGGAAAATTTCCGTTCTGTCAATGGGATATACTGTAGTTTTCAAAATAATCCACTGTACTGTATATTAGAAGGACATCAAAGTCGTTGGCTCATGATTGTTATTTCACGGAATTGAAATTTGCGTAACACGACTATCAGCAGTAAATGGATTACATTCGAAAGTCAATTCCATTCCTCCGTTTTCCCTCGTCTTTTAAAATGCTCCACTCGATGCATGAGACCCTCTCTTGGCTCGAAGTCCACGCGAGCGACGCAGGTGACACTGTCTTGATTGGATCCCGCGAACATTGTTACGAAGAAAATAAAAATTCTTTCATCTCAGAGACCTGGGAGGCCTCTCACGCATTTCCCTCCTTATTCTATCTCATTCAACTCCTCGCACATGTCTTCGGTACAAGACTTGAACGGCACCGCAGCACGATGAGACTTCGAATTTTTTCCGGCAGCTCCCCTGGAATAATTTTATGTTTACGCATCTCAAAAACGCGAGAGGCGTCTCTAAATAATGCGTCAAATGCATAACTTTTCACTTTCCAGCCTGCACATGGCTGCTGGTTTACCCCGGATGGGGGAGAAGCCACATCCGACGGGAGAACCCATTCGGAACTCGCGACGAAAATGCATTTTTTTCGGTCCCGAGGAAAGTTCGGGGCCTTGAAATCGGATTTCCATCTCATTGCAAGAAAATGCTATTTCTACACTAAACCCGCTGCTGAAAGAGTTGGGAATCACAGAAATCGCAGCTAATTTACGATTAAAAATCTTCATCGACACTTTCGACCAGCACTTAGCTCTCTAGATTCTCTAGATTTCAAGTTATTGTAAGGCAGTGCTGTACTGTGCTTTTCACCCTTATTTTCGCACTGTAAACTGCGTACCGGAAAATTTTGAAGAACAATGTCGTGAAGGGGCTTATATATTTTTTTTTAGAAATATGCCTGTTATTTGTTCTATCAAGTGCGTGTCTCACATACTCGATATCGAGATTCGTTTGATGAAAAAATGCAAGTTCTGAGCCTGATCCGGAACCGCCGCCTGGATGAGAATCCGATTGATCCTTCCTGTTTACATTACTGCGATATTCCAACAAGCGTTTCCTTCCGAAAATCTCACGATATCAAAGTAGCAATGGTTCGACGCACGAATATAACTGAGTTGTTTGCTGACGGAGGATCAGAATTGCAAATGATGTCTCCGCTATTAAGGAAGACGCCGAAAACGTGAATAGAACACGCTCCTTGTGATGGCGAAGGAAGCGAAAAATCATGGAAGCATGTCGGGGACTTTGACACTACTGTCACAGAAAAATCGTCGCCACACTACATCGACGCTTTGGGAGAAACACAGAAATGGAGCCAACGATCCCAAACCCAAAACCACTCCATCTTTCAGATGCAAAAGTTTTTTACTCGTATATGCTCGTCTTCATCGATCTTCAAACGCATTCGAAGCATTCATAGGTGATCAAACTCCTCGTCATCGAACATCCGTCATCGGCAGCAAGCTTTTTTTTTCAACTTACATAATGCCTAACGGATGTAAAAGCATGTGTTAATATGCTTATCAAAGCATTACTTTGACAAAAAGTTCATAAATTCCAAAAACACATACGAGAAGGGGGTCATACGGTTTGAAATTCGTACATTCTTATGACTGGGGATGAATCTTCGTGCCTTCCTTGGCAATTAATTTAAATTGCATAAGTAATACGGAAAAAATTTTTGGGACAATTCTATGTAAACGACGATGCTATCTTACAGGAAGTTTATTTTCAAACTAAAATAAATAATACTAATGGAGAAGAATTTTATTAATCACCCGTCGGGAATTATCTCGAGCTTCTCAGATCGAAGCGGATACTTCAGGATAAATTCAGCGAACAAACTATTCTCTCGGAAATGAAAACATTCCAACTTTTCTGTACAGGTATAATATACGTTTAGAAGGCTTTTGAATGTATAGTACCGCTCGTTCAATGACGAAATCGGCTCTTTGGAACATGCGATATCCAAGTAAATCGACTGCGTACAGTGGAACTTTCAGTTGTGTCATCAATAGAACACCCGCAAAGTTTATGATTCTGTAAAATGCATGACTCCAATATCCTCATAAAGAAGGATTGTAGTCGTGAATCAAATGTATTTTTTAACGAGGAATCACAAAAGAAAAAAAACTATTTGTACATCTTGCTCCATATATTCCCGGTTGGAAGATTTGCCACCCGTTTGAGCTTCGTTTAGGCAAACCGAGTCTATCAATTATTCACCGGCTTCTTCTTATCAGGGAGCCTCATCGTTGAATCACGACGAAGACCAGCTCGTTGAAAAAAAAAAAGATTCACTACGAACAGATATAAAGTAATCTATCCATGGGAAAAGAAAATACGTCTGGGACAGACGTAAGCCAAAGGGAAACAATTTTCGAGGACCTTTTCCATTTCTTTCGGCGGCGATTCGGCGATTCATCATGATGCATAGCTCTTGAAAAATAAAGTTTTCCCAGAATTCGAGCTTTACTTGGGACTCTCAAGTGATAAAATCCAAAATTTTAGATTATTTCATTCAGAAAATTAATCATGACAACTTGAGCAACTGTTGAAAATTTGTCTCCAAGAAAACTTTTAAAAATGTTGTAGAAATGTACCGTAGTTAGAAATTCATTCACAGTTAAATTCCTTCCTAATTAGAAAAAAAACTTGCGTATTTCTGATTATATGACATCCATCTTCAATTTTCGAGTTTATAAATCCTATTTTCTTGGATCATTTTATTCTTCGCCAGCAACTATTTAAAACCTATTTTATTACAGCTTTTTTGGAAAGTTTCAACTGGAGGAGAGTGTACCGACTTTTCTTGAAAACTTCATGGGATATCCCAAACCGTAGTCGCATGCTATTTTGATAAAAGTGCGGAGGCCTGAGTTTTAAAAAGTGTTCAAACCCTTCTTTCTTCCACACATTGTACTTTTTTGAAACTTGAAAATTTGAAATTTTAAAATGTTTCCAAGGCAAATTTTTTTTCATATTTTATCGCGATTCGTAAATTCCCTTCAAATTGGTAAAGAATCCCTGACAATTCTCTGACGCAATAAAGTACATGCTGTTCGAGGGTTATGTTTTTTTCCCTTAGAACGCGTTTTCAATCGTTATGCGAACGACGATAGTTTACAGACTGGCTGTATACCTTCTCACATTCTGGAAGTTATATTTTTCAATCATAAAAATTAAAGGAATTATGCACACACTTTTGGGGAGATCATCTTGTGACGTCAATAACCCTCAAATACCGTAGGCCTCTTTTGATCGTTGGGTTTCCGCTTGATCGTCTGTATATACGCTCAAGAAGGAAGGGCTCGTCTATCCGATCATCTTTCAGCGTGGTTTGAATGAAGCGAATGCGAGAGAAGAATGACATGTATGTACGGTCGGATAGAGAATCAGACAGCAAGGAAACGGTCTTCTGATCCAAATCGGTTTAGGTAATAAAACACACAGCCGATTTGTAAGGGCTCTCAAAAGGAATGTTAAAATTGGCTGTTGAGACGATTATGAGAGCAAATCAGTCGATAAAAGCAACGAAGTAGGACGTAAATTGAGATCTCAACAGCAAAGCCCTCGCGCGAATGAGTGAATTTCTCAGAAAGGAATACCGGACATGGTTTTTAGTGTGATGTATGCAAATTATGAACAGAGATCGGAAAAAGGTCTGAAATATGCTTGTTTACAATTGTTTTTTGAATGCAAGGATAATCTACATAAAAAAATCGAACCTTTTATTTGAAATTGATGAAGAAGGAGTTTTACAGTTTGAAAGTCATTGCCTCGCTTGTGAGAACCCGAAATAATATACCGTTTCGTTATTTTTCAATAATCCGCTGGAGGATATTGGCTCGTTTGCACAAAGGGAGAATCTCATCAGATTCTCCATAAGATCAATTCTATAGGAGTTTAAATTCTTTTCATGGGAGAATGCGCAAGAACACAATGAATAGTTCAAAACGGAAAGAATCGGGGTTTTGGCTGCACTCGACTTTTCGATTCGCCTCACCAGTATCCCGTAATAATCGAGAGCCCGGGTTCATATCTTTTGAATTCCAGACTCCGATAGCATATCCTTTTTCAATTTATCGGAGACTTCATTTAATCAAAATTGGAAAGGACAAAGAACTCTTACCTTCTTCACAAAGGAGACGACGTTCGTCGGGATCATGTTGCAAGCCGGTCCTTAAACGCCTAATTTTCCAAAAAGTTTCTTTGGCCCAAAACGTTCCTGCAACCAATTCTCGTTTCACATCTTCACATCACATTTTTATTTTGTTTTTTCAAAACTGATATATACGTTCAAGTCCTAAACATCTGAAAATAGCATTGCTCACGGTTTTTTATAAAAAAAATTTCGAAATGAATGCTGGTAACGCGGTACCGATGCAATTATTTCAAGTGCGGAAGTGAAGACTTCGCGTGCAACAGGTTCTGCCTTCGACGTCGAGCCACGCGATACTGTTGCTTTCCCGCTGTCCGCCTCGAACCTCAACTTACGCCAGTTCATTAGGGCTTGCTGATCCAGCAACTTCTCCGATTCACAGAACTTTCCCAGTACTACACATGTTCCTCGGGTACGCTCTCGTAACCACAGGTGAAGAACATTCAGAACCTGGCTTTCTAAGCGTCATTTCAGTTCCACTTTTCTTTTATACCGCCTGGTGTATCACCGTCAACGGGATCATTTTACATTGTCCGTGGTCGGGGTGGGACACTTTGAACGAACTTTCTATTAATGCAGTACTGCAATTCAATCGAACGGAGTAAATTTTCGAAATGCAGCATATTCTGAGATTTTCCGACGATTTTATGACGGAATTTGCAGCTCTGTTCCTTATCGAATGCCACAAAAATTATTTCTTCAATGCTGCAACGCTCTCAGAAACTGGGAACGCTGAATATTGCATGCGTCTTTTTTTCGCATAGTCAATAAGGTAACGTTATCATTTCACAGCTTAAACTTCAAAACATTGGGACAAAATCAAACACTTTATTGAAAAATTCTCTCGTACATAATGGACGGAAATACAGTAAAGAATAACTTTACGAAACCCCGTCATCGAAATTAATAACGCAATAATTCAAGAGATGTGTATAAGCAAGCTGGAGTATATATAATATTTACAGTTATGAAAAAAGTATGGCGATTACCATGGCAAAA
Source organism: Notodromas monacha (assembly GCA_905338405.1). Classification (NCBI taxonomy): domain Eukaryota; kingdom Metazoa; phylum Arthropoda; class Ostracoda; order Podocopida; family Cyprididae; genus Notodromas; species Notodromas monacha. The sequence continues at coordinate 1,873 of CAJPEX010000051.1, read as the reverse complement.
TTGTAAAATTTTATAATTTATGAAGCAAAAGCTCATGCAATACTGTACTTCATCAATACTGGCAGCACTCTGTGACTGGTCAAAAATCTAGGCTGCATCACAAAATCTCTAAAATTATGGAGAAAAAAATTTTCCTTCGAGACCTGTAGTTTATTATTGCGTCCGTCGGGTTTTTCTTCATCAATACTGGCAGCACTCTGTGACTGGTCAAAAATCTAGGCTGCATCACAAAATCTCTAAAATTATGGAGAAAAAAATTTTCCTTCGAGACCTGTAGTTTATTATTGCGTCCGTCGGGTTTTGAGCATATGCTTGACGCGATTTGAATTTCTTCTATCAGAAATATACTCGATGCCTTTCGTCAAGATATTGAGCACGTAGAATATGGAGCTCATCACTCGGTGTCGGCGAATGTCGAACTGGCGCAAATCCTCTCTGCAGAACGCTATAAGTTGCGTCGCGCCTCTGACCGTATCATCTCGTTTCTGCCCGTCGGACGAGAGGGCTCCTCACCAGCTCCCGATTTCGTGCCATTCTCCGCGAAGCTGTCTCTCTATTGACTCTCCGGCTTCGTATGAAAAGAATGGCATCCCGCTCAAACTTTGCGACTCTGAATGGGCCATCATAATTCGAGCATTTCCCCGAAGGATTGCATTTTCGAACCAATCAATCAGTTGTAACTTCAGAATTATGTCAGCAATAGGAGAATATGGAACGAAATTAGGTGCCTCTTGAGAAAACACGGGAGGGTCTTCCAGGCGAATGTTCGCATCTTTGCTTCTTGAAATCGCCAATATCACTGAATGTAATGTTATCCTAAGTTTAGGGAGGATAGAAGCCTTCTTAAATACTCTAATAGTTTGTGTGTCTCCTTCTGAGGAAGATGGACTGAGAAATGATTATCTTTTCTCCGAAAAGTCTTTATTGTACAAAGTACAAAAACCACACATTATTTGTGTCAGCTGTAACTTCAGAATTATGTGTCTCCACCAAACAACTTCGAACCAGTTGTGTATTACTGATCCGTGGAACCTTGGTGAACCTATTGACGCAAATAAAAAATATCCGGACCAACATAAAGGTGAAGAATAGTAGTTCGCAATAAGTCATAAGATAATTAAATCTTTCGTTCCGCAAGGGCGTTTTACGATTGCCAGGGAAATCCTGTCGTTCCTCTTTACTAAGTTAACAGCTTAATATCCCACTCTGGTTTTTAATAAAATACTTACTATTGTTGATACGATAATTTATAAATTAATTCACTCAAAAATACTGCTTGTACCACATTAGAGCATTGAAAGATCATACGCCTGGCAGGTGTTCTAAAGATAACTAGAAAATTACTTTAGAAAAGCACCAGAAGCAAACGATGAGTTCATTGCTGCTTGTGGGAAGCTCGGATGAGAATAGGGAAAATATTGAATTATTCTGCTCTTGTTCCGAGGATGCATGCATGCATTTTAATCGAGCTAAAAATATCCACCAGTTACAGTACTACTGTACTTTTCCTTCAAATAGTGTAATTGCCAACTTCGAATTATCAATTATTATGAACTTTGAGCATTCACGAATACATTTTTTGCAATTACGAAAATTGTCGTTAATTAATTAAAGCTATAAGTGAGGGAAGCAGAAAATCGGAACACTTTGAAGGGATTCATTTCATGCCTCGCCCATAATCAAGCGAGTCTCCTTTGCGACGCACCCGTTTCGCAATTTAATTCACACTTCCTAATCAATGAAAGGCCGGTATCACGGAAAGTCGATTTCGCGGAAGTTCCAGGGGATCTGATTTATGCAACATGAATTGAACTGCTCACTAAAATTTGCGGTGGGCTGGCACTCGATGCTGACACTGGCTCGTTACTTTGAT
>CAJPEX010000050.1:201428-241424 GCA_905338405.1 Notodromas monacha | reverse complement strand
ATGATCTTGGATCACGAGTTTCTGGAGATTCAGGCATAATACAGTTAAGACTACCGAAGATCTGGCAGCTGCGAAAATAACAGTGTGATCTCAATAAGTTCATATTCGAAGAGACTCGTCGATCGATCATGAATTCGTAAGACACAGTTTTCATGCAGTTCAGAAGGGCTTATTTTCGAGCTTGTATGGTTCGCTTACCATCAGAAGTTGTTCGTTAAGATTTGGTCATGCATTTTTTTCCAAACAATGCACATTGTAATTATAGGAATGCAATTTTTCTTCGATTCATTATTGGAAAAATTCGTCGCCATTTCTTACATCCGGTGGGAAAACATTTATTGGAAACGAAGAGTTATGAACAATTCCGATAGAAAATTTTAAAATATACATTCCAAGTCATGTTTAGAATTATCACGAGTCATTTTATTTTTTGCTTTTTATCAAAGGTATGGCTTCGTTTCACATCATAATACCCAGTTTTGTTATGAGCCTTTTTTGTTTCGCTCATCAATTTCCTAGATCAGTTGCAAATTGATTGTTAATGCTAAAATGCCCTTAAACTATAAACTTCTCTGCGCTGGGAATATATAGTGAAAAATTTTATGATTCCAGGAATGTTGAATTGCATGCCTTTCTGAAGTACCCGTTAAATTGGGGATACTCCATGCATTTCGGGGTCATTTTCTCGCAGATTCTCTAATGCCAATTTCCATATTTGGGTACCCAACCAAGGTACGGTATTTAAATTTACCCGGCTTTTAAGTGACCATGAAGATACATATATGCATGCAGTTCGAAGTGCTGCTAAGCATAAAAGCAAATTTGATCACGGGAAAGCATTTACGTTTCTGTCGCTGCATATGTGAGCAAAAGGCATATTGATTAACATCTGCCTGAATTATTTGTTCATGATTTAAGGTTGTCCTTTTTTTTTTAGAAAATAAGCACTTACATACTATAGCGGAGAGTTTAAATTTTATTAAAAGCTCAATCTGATGAAAGATCTGGGTCATGTCGGTAGTTGAAGCTTTTCAGACCATCAAAGAGCCTTTTGGTCCCGTAATAGGAAAAACGGTGCTTTCTGGAGGTGTTGTGAAGATAGATACTAGAATGCTATAGATATAATACAGTGTTGCATTACGTTTGAATCATCCCTGCTGATGCCTATTTATATTTTTATCGGTTGACAACCAGAGCGGCTTTCGCCTTTGCCCTGTGGTACGACAGAAAAGGGGCCTTAGCCAGCTGGCAGGTCTTCATCATCTTCCTTCCTTGTTGTTGGGAGAAAATATCCCGGCTGAAGCTTTGCCCTGGGCCTTTGGCGCTTAGCCCCCACTTTCCTGCCTGGGCATCGAATCTGGGTCTTACTCAGGAAAGTGGCAGAGTCAATTTCCAGAAACTTCGTTGCACCAAAGGCTTGCTTGATCCATCCGTCGTTTTTATCGTTTATTTGTTTATTTATTTATTTATTGTGGAGCTAAAAAATGTTTCTCATTTTTTGAATGTACATACAGTATATAAAATAATTTCATGTGTTCCTTGAGGATTTAATTTTACTGGCTTGCTCGATCCATCCGTCGTTTTCATCGTTTATTTATTTATTTATTTATTGTGGAGCTAAAAAAATATGTTTCTGATTTTTTGAATATATATATAAAATAATTTCATGTGTTCCGTGAGGATTTAATTCTATAGACTTGCATTCAAATTATGTTGGAGAATGCCCATTAAAATGCTCATGTGCAAGTTTCGTCAGAAATACGAGTGGACTGTTCAAAACGAAATTCGATGAAAACAAATTAGTCGTAGAAAACCCCTATACCTATAAAAAGGATAGAGATCCCGAAGGGACAAAATACTGCGTTATACAGAAAAAATCATTGTAGACAAGATCACTGAAGAGAGTCTACCTGTATCTAACAGAAAGGCTTACTCGAATTGTGAAGTTAATTTTCTTTAGGAAGAGTTTTATCTTACTGCATTTTGTTGTTGTGCAAAACTAGCTGTTCACATGTACACTATAGACCAGTGCATAAAGAAGTGTACGGAAATTCACATTCATTAGCTTTAATGGTGCATGAAATTAGGTTCTCTTGATTTTTAAACGTTATTTTTTTACGGTATCTTTTGAAGCATATTTTCACAGGATGCGATTTTTTTAACCTCTTTTCGAGAAATTTATGATGTACTCTTGAACAAGGCACTCGATCACAACCTATCCTGGGTTATGTACCTGAATCTATACATATTACTGTGAATGAGGATACATGATAAAGATAATTCTTCCGAACGTCTTCTCAAGATATAATTCATATTCCGATTGCTTGAGGCCACTTTTGTTGGGAATCTTATTCGTTTGCATGAAAGTGCTTTGTGAATGCAACCATCTTCAAACGAATCGAATCTTTGAGAGAATAAGAAAATTTATTTTTGTAATATCTTCCCCAAATTCTTCAATTTTGGCATTTGATAGGCTGAATCATCGCGGGAGAAAGAATTGATTCTGTAGTGAGGGAAACAATCGCACTGGAAGACTCGAAAAAAAAAAAAAATTAGAGAGAGCCTAAAAAAACGAATTAAAAGTACCGCGGGTAAAAACGTGCTTTTAACCGCAGATAAGCAAGAAAGGTCTTCCTAATAAGGGACACACTCACGACGGTTTGATGGGGGATTTTCACCAGCTTACTCTCGTATAATAGTCTTGTTTGAGGCATTTTCGGCTGAAATGAAGTTGGGGTTTTTCTTTTTTTTCTTTCCAGAAGGATTATTCCCTGTGTGAGTGGACGGTTTGATGGGGGATTTTCACCAGCTTACTCTCGTATAATAGTCTTGTTTGAGGCATTTTCGGCTGAAATGAAGTTGGGGTTTTTCTTTTTTTCTCCTGCCCTCGCGAGCGTCTTTCATCCGTCCTGCTCCTTTGAGGTGATTCCCGCCCTCCGGGGGATTACATTCAATACCATCGGGTACTTGAATTGAAAAACGGTTCTTTGTCGGGAAAGTTCCTGCCGAAATAATTCGAAATCATCCTCAGAATTCTTAATTTATAGCCCCCGGGGAAGGTTCCCAAAGGTTTGTGTTGTTGAAACGTGCTTGAGAGGATTATCTCATCGTCTTTAACGTGAGTACTTGTAGCTGTTATTCCTTGATGAATTCAATGTTTTGTGAAGTAAAATTGGCTGAGTTGAAAAATTTTCAGCTAATGTGGTTAGTTTTTCAGAAAAAAACAAATGAAGTTCAGCTGGGAAAAGACTGGTTGCATGCTGGTGGAGAAAATTCTGGGAATTTCAAGTTTAATGCCAAATTGAGTGAAGCAATATGAAATAAAAACAAGCAGAAACGCGCTCCTAAAATGTTTTAATCTAAGGAATGAGTTCATTTTCTAAAATTATGTGGTTACATAACCTTCAATATCTTCGAAAATTTGGCAGTTCTTTTTTTTGGTAAGTGTCATATATATATACAGTACTTTCATGGTAAATTAAGAATAAATGAAATGCTGGTGGAATACAATGAAATGACGTTGCTTGAAGGTTCAAGTCCATGTTTATTGGTGGTTAATGATTGAAAATCTTTCTTGAGTTCTACCAAACGGGCATGTTTTTAATTTTTCGAAATAAATCTTCAATGAATAATAATAATTTTCTCTGTATCATCCTGTTCACTCGGCAACACGATAATTTCAAAAGATCGTGTTGAATAATAATTTTTCAAATCTCTCTCCTCCCATTTTTTCAAGAAAAAAATTACACATCTTTCTCGCGAAGTGCTTGACACCAAATGAGAAGTGCATTACAGCTGGCCCAGCCTAAAAAATGGCTTTTTTGAAAAGCTTTTCCGAAAAAATTTCTTGGCGTGGAAAAACTTTGATGCATATTCTCGCATAACAAAATGTTTATCTAAAAAAACCGGAATTTCAAGAAATTTTGGGTTTAACGTTTTAAATTCATTTTTGAATAAACGTGAACATTTGAATAAAAGAAGTGAGAGGCGAAATCACTACATCTTCTAATTCTAAAAGTGTCCCAATTGCCGCAATTAATTCAAGTCTATATGTTGATTGCAATTCCTGGTACAATTTTTCATTTTTTTCTAATTTTCGGAAAATGCTGTGCTCGGATTTTCAAGTCAATTTTTGTGAGTGCCTGCCTCAGCATTAAGGATCACATGCGGTATTTCATGATTATGCCGTAAAGTAGTAGCATTTTCTGCGAAATGAATATATTTTTTCAAGGATTCTTCGAAGAATTGATGACTTTATATTTATGCGGCTACCCAGTGTAATTTTAAAGCATGAGAAATTGTCTTTGCTTGTTCAGATGGGCTATTTAAGGTTGGGTTCGTGCATATTTTTCTCATTCCTGCTGGGAAAGAGGTCCCTTCACCTTTATATTATATTTATATTATAAATTGTCTGGTATGTGTATGTGTCTGTTGCTGAGAATATCGGGTCCATGTCTCCCAGGAAGAATTTCATCTCCTGTCGGTTGGCTGGAAATTCCAGGGGATCAAACAGATCCCATCCCGTCCCCGAACCCGTTACGAGGGGGGTTCGGGGAATCAATTTCGGCTCTACTATCTCGCGCGTCTTCCCCCTGTGTTCAGTGAAAAAATGAATGAGGTTGCAACAGAGGGATATATATCCCCTGTTACAGGAAAAGTCATTCCGCCCCCCCCCCCCCCCCCCCCCCCCCCAGTAGAAAAGCAAGCAAGCAGCATCTTGACGCCATTTGTGCACTTGCGAGAAAACCCCCTCGAGGGGGGTTTTCCTTCCTTCCTTTATCCCCACCAAACTTACAAGGTGGCTCAGTATATTCCAGACTAGTTTTTGGAGAGGAAATACAAGGGAAATCTTGTTACAGTACATTGAATTCTCAAGGACTCTGAAAAAATACATTATTATTAAATTGTGTTTCTTTGTAAAAAAAAATGGAATTTTTGTCGGAATTTGGAAATTTCTTCATTCCCCTGAGGTTTCATTGGCCACCACAGAACCTGAACTTTAATAATAATAAATATCCAGTGACAAAATGATCTTTTAGGTTCTCCAACTTCTCATTGAGGTAATCTGTTATTGCTTTCTATTTTGACTAACATTCTTTTGCTTTTCTTTGAGCAATAAAATAATAATTCCGGGACTCTCTTGTCACAAACAGATGAACAAATTTATGAATGTTGTCCGTCAAAGTGAAAATATTGTTTTGGTTGATTGTGTAAAATATTCTGTGCCAACCTGTAGTAAATTGATTATGCCAATACTGCTTCAGTTTATTTGTGACTTTTCCCTATGTAAAAGGAATTTTTATTAATAGCAGCCCTATTTAACCATTCTCCAGCAATGATTTGATTAAATCTTGGATAAAATGCTAGGGAGAAGGTTTATTTCAAATGCTCCTTTTCAAAGTCATTTGGGTCTTTCCAACCTTTATATTTCAGTCTCTAAGGCCATACAAAATGTTGATTTAGTACTCTACACTTGAGTTGATGTCTGTCGTTTTTTTTCTGCGATGCGTGTATGGCATACTATTTCCTGGAGTAACGCACACGAATGAGAACCTAATTTTCGAAAATCCTATTGCTTCTTTATGTCGCGTAATTCCTGCGTAAAGCTTTTCACCGTATTGCAGTATTATTGTTATAGTGATCTGTAAATTTTATACTGTTTTCGTGGTAACGATCTTGTGATTCAATTTTCTCGAGGATGTGAGGGGGAAAAGGTATCTCAAACTTTTCTTGCCGTAGTCCCTTGTCTCATACAGTGAATATGCTATGCAGTTACTCAGCTCAATTTATTAATTGTTTGTAGTAATTTAGACTTGTAGTTGTGCTGATTTCTTCCCAGTGATTTGGAAAAGAAGGGACGGTTTATCTTTAAAAATCGGGTGGCTGCGTAATTTTCTACAATTTATTCGCGCATATCGACCAAAAATTATTTTCCTCGCGTGCATTTGTGGACCATTTATGTGGATATCCTTGCAAATAATGTATGACACATCATACTTATCCTGGTGAAATTTGCGGGTTTTCGAATGCTTTCACATTATTCAATACAGTAACGTATTTCTTGATCAGCCAATCTCAAGACCTATGATTTTAAGCTTCTCTCAGTAAAAGTAAGAAATTTCTGCGAATTTTACCGGGACTCACCGCGACGCATCAGAAACAATTTATTCGCTGAAACAAAATGATAATTGAAGGCAATGAAAAACTACCACAAAAAAGATTTCTCACCCCGAAATGGACATGCTGTGATCTTGTTGTCGCAAAACCTTTTTCGCATTTTATTTTCCTGTGTATTATTGCAAAAAATGTTCTAATGTATGCCAAAAATGACAAAGAAACCCAAACGTTGATGCAACTCTGTTGCTGCTTTTTTGGAAATACAATCTCCTTTCGGTTGCAATATTCTGCATTTCTCTTATCTGTAGTTCTTTAAATAATTTCAAATTGATGCATTTAGAAGGAATTTTAATTTTTTATTACATTTAATCAAGACTTCATATTTTTTAGATTCTGTGTGCTTTTTTTAAATTTGGTGCTATGTTTGCCTCAAACTTGATTGTTTGTCTGTTCTGTGAATTTCGTGTGTGACTAATTGTGTTACATTTGAAATATTTTATTCTTGGCTGGTGATGATATTTATTTCAATAAACAGGCATTTTTGAATTCAACATAGGCAACAAAGTAATGTTTTCTAACCTATATTTATATAGGTTAGAAAACAGAAGCGTGATTGATGTTATACAGTATTCCTATTGGGATTCGCTATACAACGAAAGTCTCTTTACAACGATTTTTCTGGTCCCCAGCGATTCATTGTAGAGATCGAGAGTCCACCTGCGTCAGGCACTGCGCGTAACCCTTGTATAGTTCGTCATGAAGAGATGCTTCAATTATCACACGTATAGGACAAATTAAAGAAAGAACATTTCCCTCGTCTTAAAATAACAGCAAAAATCTCATTGAAATTCTTCCCGGGAGCCGGAAACAGAGAAAGCCGAAGGAGGAGAACAATCGTGAAATATTAGCGAGGGGAACAGCGTGTGACACACACACACACACACGTACGAGAAGAGGTTAGAGACCGAGTTTCTTCATCTCGCGCGGCGCCGAAAGCCGCGTGAAGTTCTAAGCACTCCGGCGGGGGGAAAGAACGTCAATAGAATAATGCATGAAGCTCCAGATGTGTGTCTGTGTGTGAAGATGACCTCGTCCCACCAGGACCTAGTTTCATCTGTGAGCAAGAAGAATAAGCGTGGAGGAAACAAGAAGGAATATAAATAGATAGATGGGGGGGTCTGGAGAGGATCCCTGGGACGACGAGCTCGGGGGCATCACGTCCGGCAGCGGCGGTTGGGGGGGGGGAGGCGACGATGTTGGGAAACTTTTTTTTCTTGGGGGTTTCTTGGTGTGTAAAAGGAACATGAAAAAGGGGAAAAAGAGAATAGTATAGAGAAAAGCACGCAGATATCTTCAACTTTTCACTCATGATCGAATGACTGGGGTGTGAGAGAGGAACGAGAAAAGGACCCGTTTTTTTTTCAATGGAAAGTTGACCTAGGGATCTTTGTTGGCCTGGTTTTGCGTGTCAGCTTCGTCCCCTTTACATCTTTTTTTTTAAATAATCAAATATATATACGTTGGATGATAACTTTTGGAAACATCAGCAAATTCCAAACGAAATCAACAGCCGGCTACTGTATTTAAATATTTGAGGAAGTTACGCAGGTTTACATAGGCAAATTTTCGGATCTTCAAAAACATTGCGTGTAAACAGTATTTGGACGCCGAATAATTCTGAAAAAAAAATACTTTCGGGATTTTTCAGGACAAAATACAGCAATGTTGATTTTTCCAATTTATCGTCCTCTGATCGAATATGCATCAAATTACTATCATAGAAATGTTGAGTCACTTTGAAGTTTATAGAAAAATTACATAAACTTATTAAATTGAAAGAAAATATAATTTTCTGGAAAGTGAAACACATAATGAATTATGTACAATGCTTTAAATTTAAAATCTATGTTGAGGGAGGTACATCAACTTATTTTGGGCTCACAAAAAGAAAAAGTAAAAACGTGTGCACGTAAATTGCATGCATTGTGGCAATATTCATTTACGAAGCACTTTTCCTCGCCATTTCTTTATGCTTGGCAGCTTGGGTGACTAGAGTAATTTTTTTTTCCATGTTAAGATAATTTCATTAGACCCAGTGAGTTTTTCCTCATAGAAACATTTCGGATATCCAGCAAAAAATTATGTTGACGACACTTCAGAATTGAATGAGGTTATTCCTCAAATTTATTTCATGTAAATCCAAAAATGAAGTGTTTTTTTTTTACAGCGCAAGCAGTCGAATTTTATGAATAAATATCAAAGAATGGAGCTCAGAAATAACTCAATTGCATGGCTTACAAATTCGAATGATGATCCTGCCCATGCGCGTTTCTTGAGATAATAAGTTTATATTTTCTCCTGGAATTTGATGCGTTTTGTATAGGAGATCTTGATCGAATGAAGCGATGCTTTTATTTGACAATAAGGAAAAGTTTGTTAATTCACAAGTTTCTGCTGTTTTCTTCTCATTGTTGCAGTTGCAACCATCGAGGATCGGGAAGCCAGGAACCAGTGATTCTTCGGGTTGGAATTCCAGCTTGGACTCGGAGGAAGGCACACCAGCCGCAGTGATGCGGTCTTCCTTCGGGATCCGCTATGGGCCATTGCCGCCAGCCGGCGCCAAAGCCGGCGACTCTTCCGGGCCAGGCGACTATTCGTCGCTCAAGAATATGCATCATCATCACGGGGATGTGAGTCTTCTTCCTATTTGAATTCTTATACATCGTATTTCCTTGGCGCACTGTTAATTTGAAAGAAATGAGCCATGGATAAATTCTGAAATGAAGCACACAAAAATCGAAAGAAAAATGGCATACGGTATATTTTTGGCAGTAGTAAGTTTTCTTAACCCATGAGTGGCTAAGTTGGACTTGTTGTTTTTGCAAAATTTCTTAAAAGTGCTCCACAATGTGGTCATTTTCCCTTCATTATCTGCTGAAAGGTTACCAAAAAGCTGTGTTTTTCATGAACTTATTGTCATGCTGCACAATTCAGATTCTCCTGTTTTTCTGCTCAAATTATCAAATAACCCCTGTGGCCCAATCACATATAATCAGGGTAACAATTTCGAAATTCGTTATTATATACTGAACTAGGATTACTTGTGAAAATAAGGTAGTCAAAAGAAAATGTTCACAACAAATGAATTTGTAATAAAAAATTTTATTATTTAAATCCCAAGAAAATTAAACACCGTGACGATCAGTCATTTAACTGATCCTCCCCTAATTTTTACCTCTGAATAATAACGAATATTGGAGCTATATTTTTCTTTATCAAGCAGCGCTCAAAACCGCGATTGTCAAAGTTTTTAGAACACACTCGCTCAGTAGCAGAAAATAAAATGTATTCCTTCAATGCATAATCAATTAAACTTGTTTGCGTACAAATCATCATTATTGCAATAACAGGTGACGGGGATCCGCCGGACATGCTCGCGAGCAGCAGGTGGCGGCAGTGGCGCCGCAGGATCGTCAACAGCAGGAGATCCGGACGAGCGGCGTCCATCCAAACACGTCAGTTTCGATTCGTCGTCCTTGTTGCGGTCTCAAACCGTCGGCTCTCTGGACTCGCACGTGCTCACGACCGGCGGCGATGTGGCGGGTATGAAGAAGCAGAGCAACAGCAGGTCGACGGCCTGTGGTGTGGGGCCAGCAGGTGTCGCTCCCGGCGCTGCTGCGGCCGCCACTGCCGCCCGCCCGCTCAACTCCGCGCTGAAGGCGACGAGTCAGGAGAGGCTCATTGATGGGAAGAAGACGCTGGATCCCAGCTACGATGTTCTGCATCATATCAACCCCTGCACAAAGGCTCTGGTTAAAGGTGTGATCTCATTTTTTCTACATTTTGGTTGAATATACATTACTTGAATGTAATTTTCCACAATGTTTCTTCAGTCAAGCCTATTAGGCATATATGTGATTGTAATTTTAATTGGGAATGAATCATATTTTCGTGACGGATTTTATGCAATCCCAGAAGTTCGAGAAGTGCTAAACTCAGAAACTCTCTACCCTGTCAAAATTTCTGGGATTGAATTCGTGGCGGAAAATTGCGTAAAATTCCATGAAACCTCTGCCACGTGTAATTTGAAATATCATTCAAAAATTCGGATTCTCTTTAAATGTCTGCAGAAAAAATGAAGAAGTCGGCCATGAAGACACAGGCGACCCAGACGGAAGTGGAGGCGCTCGGAGGAGGAAAACCCGTCCCACCGCCGTATTTATCCCTCAGTCCCCGTTTGTCTCTGAAGGTTTGTGAAAATTGAGTCGGCATACATTTTGCCAAATTATTTTCCACCTTTTCTGGGGATACGGGAATTTTTCTGATCTAGCGTCCAATAATCCTGCATTGCGAAACTAAAATTCATCTGGCAGAATGCCTGTGAATTTTATGCCTGTTTTAGAATAAAATAAAGTTTTAAACAGTTGTCTGTTACTCTCATATAAGTATATACACTTAGTCAATTAATTTCTCCATAACTTCATAAGTTGTAATTGAAAAATAAAAAATTGAAGATTCCAGGAAATTTACATCTTTTTGACGTTTTGGGCAATTTTTTATGACAGTATTTATTCTGAGGAAAACAACATGCAATTTCATACAACGGACTTGCAGTAATTCCAGCTATGAAAATAATTTGTTAATATCAAATGACATGAGGAAATGATTGCATTTATGTGTATTGCTTGTCATTTTAGAAGAAATGTCAGCTCATTTGTCTGACATTCAATGCTGATGAGCTTGAATGTCAGCCTTTGATAATACTAGTACTGTACTTTACAAGCTCTTCTACAGTATAGTGTGGATCTGAAAAAAATAATATGTGTAAAATTCGCTAAGAGTTTTTCATCGCACTATTTATGATAAATCGGTGTTATTTATGCGCTGACCTTCGATATTTTGACGTGAATCTTGGTCAACAGGTGAAAAAGAAGTCTTGCTCTGCACAAACCAACGGAGGCCTGGTTCACAGAAAGCTAGTCAAAAGCCTGTCCGAAATGGGCCAATTCGAGGACATCCAGATGAAAATCTACGACCTGGACACTGGACTGGTCCGATCCCGGGAATTCATCCTGCCTCCGCCGATTGATTTCGAATGCAGTGACCAACATTCCTCTGCATTCTTCGGAGACGAAGAGGAAGACGGAGCAGAAGAAGACGGGGAAGACGACGATGATGTCGGTACTGGTCACAGGGAGTACCGGGAAATTAAGAAGATGAAGGAGTACCAGGAGATATTCATCGACTTTCAGCCCATGCCCGTGATGGACCCTGCTGAGTACTGCTTTCGAAATGCCGTGAGTTTTTCTGTACTGTACTGTACTCTACTGTAAAGCGCTGACATCTATTATGTACCCTCTTGAATACGTTTTTCCGCGGCTTATCCATTATTGATGGACAGTCGTCCATTCTTTCGTCATCAGCACTTGCTTATTTCTGAAACGCGTACAATAAAGGGTGGTTCGGAAATGTTTTCCACTCAATCGCCTCGTGACGTGGCCAGGAAATAATCCCATAGAAAAAGATTTCGCATGCAGTTTGATTCATCTACAGTATTTTAAATACTGCCCTGGAGGGATTTGAAGATTCAAAACGAGTTATTGTAAACGTATAAAAAAAAAGCAATTTGGAAACATGGTAATTTTTGACCCCTGATAAATTTACTTATTGATGTATTGAAGATTATATTGAATCGATTGCTCCGTGATTCCTTTCCCATCATTTTTCAATTTTCGAATATTATGCTATTTTACGAAATTATGTCCTAATTATACTGAAATGTATGTTTGCAGTCTTTTTATTATTCAGTGGTGTTCTCAATTTTAGCACTTGTCGCATTCCGTCCCATGAAATGTCATTACACAAAAAGTTTATTTTCCTCTGCGTGAAATTGAATTTAACAGCTGCAATTTTTCTCTCACTGGCATTTTATCCCTTGGCATTGTCTCAATAAGTGACATAATTCCTATGCTGATATTTTCTCATGACACCCGTGAAATAAATTGGTCGTTTACTCAAGTTAGATTCCTTCAGGGTAGTGTGGTAATATTTACGAGACCAAAAACAAGTCTGTTGAACGATCATAGGCATGAATCTTCATTATTTTATTTTATTTTATCATGTCGAACGCTTCCTAGGTCTAGATTTTCTGGAGAAAAACAAAAACCACTGGATATCATTTATGTGACAGGCTGGGGGAGAAACAAATATCTTCTGTCTGTGTTCGGTACTGGGAAAAGGAGTATTTTCGAATGATCGATGATGTGAATCAGATTAGGAGAAAAGTTTCACTCAAGTATTTTCGACCGGAAAATTTTAGATTTGAACCTTTCCAGTAGTAAAAAAGAATCAGAATCGGCGTTCTCGACTTCTCGTTAAAATAAACAGCTGTCCGTATTATTCATTGGACCTAAATTTACTGACAAACTAACAGAGTTGAGTTTTTTTTTTCAAATTGCTGAATTTTCTGTTACGGTGTAGCACTTCCAATACTGTAGTTTTTAAACTGTGATGAAATTGGCGTGTTATTTAAGACGCCTAAAATGTACATAACTTTGTTTGACATTCTGACATAACATATGAGATGCAAAACGCGTTTCTCCATGATGATGATACATTATCAATTCTATCATTCTTTAGCGGGCACCCAAAAAAAATGAAGAAACTGTGAAACAATGTTTTCCTAGTTTTCAGCATTAAATGAAAAACTTGAAATTAATTAACGACGCGGTGCACGTAACCCGGGGGTTTTAAAAACAATATGATTCAAAGCTAAGTCTGTCTTCTTATATTTTCCTTATTTTTTTAACATTTCCAAATTCAAGCGTAAAACCTGCTGAAATTTGGATTTTTGGCCCCAAAATATTTCTCTTCGCGAGACAATTTCGTCTTTGAGTCTGTTCTTCCCTCTGCAAAATTCCGTGTTACGAATTTTCGTTGCGCGAGTCTTTCGTTGTGCGGGGACCCACTGTATATAGCTGACTCAACGTTGAAATCATCATCATTAGTAGATTCGGATTAGCTCACAAGCTAATTAACTATAGCATTCCTTACCGTGACATGCGTATATCCGTTCTTATTCCTCTACTCTTGTCCTGTCCGTGTTCCGACTTGGAGTACTGCTGCAGAATGAAGGGACTCTTTTTTTTATGATTGATGATGTGGAAAAAAAAAGCAGGGCAGAAAACCGCCGGTGACGTTAGTGAAGACCCTGTCTGAGGGAGACATGCTCCACGGGCGGCACCAGGGGTACTCGCTGCCGACGGGTTTCATAGACGTCGACTTGGATCGAGTCAAAAGCGAACCCGAGGAGGAGTTTGTTGAAAGGTGACCTACCTTTTTATCTTCTTTCCTTTCCCGCTTTTTAATTTTTCTAATGTGTTCTTTCTGCTGATGGAGTTGGGTCATCCATCTCCTCCCATTCACCATCACTGCTGTGTGTTTGTGTGTGGGTGTATATCGGTGCTGGAAATAACCCAGAAATCCTCAATACCTCAGCGATAAATGTTGGCATATTTGTTGGCTGAGTTTTTTTTTTTTTACCAGTTTTAGACATTTTTCTTTTGATAGGATTTTTATATTGATATGCCATCGGAAAATAAGAATTGCATGTGCGATCAAATAGAGAGTATTAAGTTGGGTATCACGCGTCTTCGAGTATAAGAAGCGCATTTCGATTTTCGTATAAGTGAATAATTTTGTAAAAAGAAGTTATTCTTAGGTGAGCCATGCTTCTCACTTGTCTGAAAATTACTCACAAACTCTCGATATCTTTTTAAATAAATAACCGCCTATTTTTTTGTGAAGTTGAGTCTCACTCAGTAGAAAGTTACAATGAATTTATTCCTTAAAATTCCGTCCAAAAAGAAGCGTAGTTGCTACCCAAGTATGAGATCCGTAATCCCATTTTCGTGGGAAAAGTTGGGTTCGAAATGTACCGAAATTTAAGTTTTAAAATAAGTACCTTATAATCTTTTCATATTCTTATACATTTTGCCGGTGTTCCTTGCTTTTTTTGAAGATTAAAGCAACTGTGAGAATTTTTTTTAAAGAGTTGCGCTTTTCATGAAATTGCATCTTCAGAATTTTGTTCGTGTTTGCCTGGGAATTTTTGTATCTGAAGTCCCAAAAGATGCCCATTTGACAAAAATCAACGTACGATCAAATCTAAATTTTGAATCGCTTGAGATTCTTTGAACAAAAGTGCTTCAATTTCAAAATTAAGAGAGGCTTTCATTTTTTCAGCATTTTCCCAAACTATGTCTACCATTATTATAACAATTAAAAAAAAACGAGTCAATTTTGAAAAAATGAAATAAAATTTTAAAAATATGTTGCAGATATGTTTCATGCTCTAACCCGAGAACGCCGACTTCATCGTTGCCCCGGAAGTCGAGTGCCAAGACGTCATCTCTCCAACATCCGGAACCGGAAGTTGACCGCCCCACTTCCGCTCCTCCAAAATCCGGCGCACCGGCGTCATCATCCGTTCTAGACTCTGCCACCAGTGGGGATGACGAAGAATCCGACGAAGCCCGGGATGAAGAAGACGGGTTCCACGAAGACCTGCTCATGTCCGAGTGGATAGGGAAGCGGAAACCGCAGACCGGAAGCGAATCCGGTCAAGTCGACGGTGTGCCGGAAGCCAGGCTGTTGTCGGTGGATGTGGACGATGCCTCGCACGGAGATCAGGAGAAGCCACGATTGAAGGACGAACTTGTTGTTTCTGGGGAAGGTCAGGTGGCGGTGGTGGTGGTGTCGTCCCATCAGGCGCCGCCGCCGAGTCAGTTCGCTTCCGACTTTTCGCCGCCGAAAGTGATTGGGAAGGAGACCGGAAGTAAACTGGGTCCATCAGGAAGGAACAATGGGGCAGACAACGTTACTCTCAAGTCACCAACTCCCGAAGAGGCAAGTCCTTCTTCTTTTCAAAGACCTTCGATCAACTTTAATGGTCTTTTAGTAAAATTTTTCTCAAGTACCAGCACGCGCACCATTTTTCAAAATTTAGGGGAAATTCATGAGGGAAGTTGCGGGTGTACAATTTTTTCAAAAGATTATAAGCTGAAGTGTACATCGTACGTGATTCTAAGAGAATATGTTGGACCCATTTTAACTAACTATTTTTATGGAAGGGAAAACAAAACAAAATCAAATATTTTCCTGTTCAACACAAGTTGAAATTAAATTCGTGATGCGCTTTATTTTCAAAATACTGTATTGAAATTTTCAGCACTAGAAGTAGGGTGAACATCTCTTTCTGGGATGGGATTATCATCCACATTTTGGGCTGAAAAATCTGGGTCAGCGCCGTACTTGGGGGTTCATTGTTCTTGGTTAAGCATCCAGTAGTGGTACTGCATTTACGGAAGTACCACGAGCAATTTTTTTCAATGAATTGGAACAGAAAATGAGTTGAAGTGTACTTGCATTCTTGTTGGATGCAAATTTCCAAATTAATATTTTTATTAAGAAAAATTCCCCCAACCTTCAACATTTTTTCGAAATTCTCTCTATTTTAAGGTTATTATTATTATTTTTTTCAAGAAATTGTCAACATAGAATTCATCTTTCAAGTGGGCTTGAATTTATGTTTCTACTCAGCGCAGTTTTTTTTTTTTCAAATGGGGATTTTGGTAAGTGAAAACTATGGTGCGGATCTTTTGTGCGAGGATAACATTTTTTTCCGAAATTTGTAGGTAAAAAATCTAAGATGCGTGTCTTATTTGAGGGCGCGTGGTACTTGAGAAAATATGGTATTATCGAAATTACTTTTTCAGTCAACTCAATTTATTTCTGCTCGATGTGCTGATGATGCTGGTTTCATTGCACTTTTTGCTTCTTTTTTTTAAAATCATGGCAGCGTCCCTTGGAAACAGCAGTCGTGCCAGCTGCAGTGTCCCGAAAACAGAGCTCTTTGTCTTCGGAAAGCATGCGCTCATCACGGGTCTCCTCGGACTCTGAACTGAAAACTTTCGACGCCGGAGAGTATTCCGAAAACATGGGCTCCATGAGTATAACCCGAGACGAAATGGCCCTGATGACAGTCACCTGCTCTGCCGACAATAATGGTAACAGTCGCCAGCACAGCAACGGCGGTGGCGGCGGTGGTGGGCAGGCGTCGGAAAGTGAGACGGATCCCCTGGAGATCCTCGCCCCGAGGGCCACGTCCAGGGCGAATATCCGGCTCAAGCAACCACCGGCGCCGGTGGTGTTGGATGAGGAATGTTCCACCACCAACACCAATACAGGTATGTATCCTTTTTTCTGCACACTATATTTTTATTGAGTTTCTTTTTTCTTTTTTTTTTAAAGGGAGATACATCTAAATTACAGCTGAGCAGATCAGAGTGATTCGAGTTTAGAAAACCTTTAGATAAGCCCCAAAAAAAATAAAAATGCCGCCTGGAAGACCTGTGCAGTTAATCCTATCCCAGAAGTTTAGCAAAAAGTTGGCCTTCAGAAAGCTTTTTTTGGCTCAAACAATTTGATTTTGCCGAAAAAAATTTACAATTTAGGGATTTTTTTCTGTTACAAAATTAGATTGTAAGGATTTTTGTGTAAGATTTATTGGTTGAACGTGAACAAACTGTTCAGCAGTAGTTGTATTGAGTTTCATGAATTTTCCAGTTCACCGCACACATCACAGGCGTATACTGCAGTGCTGATCAAACTCAAAAGAGTTAAATTTGAAGCAACGAAAAGCAAGTTTGAACTTCGAACTTGCTCAAATTTGAGCATATTTTGTCTGAAAAAATCCCGTCAAGCAGAAAACGTTCTGCAAATCGGGTCGTTTTTTATTTTATTCCAATTAATCCTATTTTTTGTAGGAATTTTTCATTGTGGGGAATCAACTGCGATTTTTTTTAGTTGCAAGCGTTTTCTGAAATTGAAACATTCTGTTGGAAAATTTGAAGAGCTAGTTCTTTTCTCGAAAATTTTCTGATTCATTTTTTGTATGTGGACCAACTGTAATAGATAGATCTGGGACAAAATTTCGAGAGGTACAATTTGAGACACGAACATTTGGAGGTAATTTTTTATTTTTCAAAATGGAGAAAGGATTGAATGAAGCTCCATGCCTTTTCACTTTTGGTTTTTTTTTCGTTTCCCAAACATGAAGACTCTATATCTGAAAAGTATTCGACAGAATCATATGCAGTACCACTATCATTTTTCTCCTTGATTATTTACATTTCCCCATTCTCAATTCGTCTCTGTCTTGAATGTTCTATCTCATGTTGTCCAAAATCCCACCTGTAATAATTGCTGAATTGAGTTGTATGCATTTTTTTCAAATTCTCCACTCGCACATGCAGGCACTACAGTCTTGGTGCGAGGCAAAAGCATCGACAGTGGCGACGTGGTGACATCCTGCAGCAACCTGGCATCCCTCTCATACGACATGGAAACCCCCGACGAAGTGAAGCTCGCCGGTCGAACCAGTCCCGACGGACAGACCCAGCAGCAAATCCGGGCCCGCAAAAAGACCGAGCAAATCGTGGAACTCTACAAGCGCTGCGGGGTCACGCTGATCCCAGAGTCCGGAGAAAGCACGGAACGAGAGTCTCTGGGCTCCACGGGTTCCAAAACGACGACCTTCGACGAGGAAATTGCCAAGATGGGCGTGGAGAGGTTGCTGATGCCCGGGACGAAGGTGTCGTCGACGACGACGGCAGCGACCCAGCAGCAGCAGCAAGCATCCCAAACAACGACGGGGTTCGTTATTGCGAATGTGGGGGCTTTGGGATCGGGTAAAAGTGGGGTCGAGTCGCCTTGTCAGGCTGTGTCTGTGAAGAAGCAGACTGGAGAGCATTTTCTCAGCAGCTTTGCCAGGGAGGATTTGCCTCCTTTGCCGCCGGAACCGGAATTGGAAGAAGATGCTGCTGTGATGGGGAAGGAGACTCCGAGTCCCACTTTGAGTCGGCCATCTTCGTGAGTGAATACTCTTAATTATGAACAGTTATGTGTAAAATATAATATACTGTACGTCGCGGAATTTCGCTGTAACTTGTCTGGGAATGTCCGAAGGAGTTCGAATTTGCCTTTTTACGTGTGCGGCGTAAATTTCAGCAATCAATAGAAAAATCTTATTTTTGTGCAGCAGAATTTACTCGCCTGGCCTGAACCGCATTTCACAAAATTAATCTGGAAAACACTTGGAAAATAAGCAATTTTCTACTCCAAGAAGGCCATTGAGCGGCCATTTGTTTCTAAAGAAAATATGCGCTCAAAGAAGAAACTCCCTCTAGCGACGGACATTTTAACCACGTTGCCGAATCCTAAATAGATGTCAACCCAAGTCACTGAATAAAAAATAACCGCGACCCATATAAAATCTAAACCACCGACATATGATTGCAGTATTTTTTTTGCAAAAATTATATACAGTATGCAGTATTTGTTCAATCTTGCCTTGGAATAACGATAAAACTCCGATTATTATCAAAATTCGAATTATGTAAAGAATTAATTTAATAAGTGGAATTTTTAAGAACCCGCGAAGCTTTACTTGAAACGATGGAACCACTCCCAGGGTTTTTTTTTACATTTTATAATGCCCTATGTAATTGCACTTGCACTTGAGTGAGTACTTATATTGTGATGGTAATGATCTATTATTGTTGGAGACGCTTATCTTTTGTGAGTACTGTGCAGTAATCGTCTTTTCTTTCAAGTATTTTCCTGACTTTAAGGAATTGCAGTTCTGTCAGTGTTGGATGAATAAAGAAGTCTTAGGAAATTCATCAAAAATGTACATTTTTCTTCTCCATGGTGGCGCAAATTTGACCTGGACATTGATAAAAATTGTCATTTCCCTGTCGTCTTTTTTATTGTAATTGCTTCTTTTTTTTAAGCGAAAAATTCCGTCTTTTTTCGATAGTTCTCCAGTTTTAAAATTCATTTGTTGCGAGTTTGAATAAATACAACTTAATATTTCACGGTATCCGAATTTCTTTGATAATTTTTATCAATTAACCACTCAGAAGAGGCATGAATTCTGAAATTAGAAAATGGAATGAAAATGATAATTTAAAGAAATCCAAAAATGTAATTTCATTTCAACTAGAAATCTCAGCATTGAATGCTGTAATTTTTCAGCATACTAGGTTGTTTACGTATCCCAGCGCCAAAAACTGATCTTCCGAAAAGGATTCTAGCAAAAGGAAAAATGCTCTTTGCATGCTGTGGAGCCAGAGTTGCCAGACGTATCCCTGGAATTATTCGCAATTCATTTCAGAATTATTACACTGTGCAAAAAAAAACTTTCGCTCAATGCTTATGACTCATGCAGCATCTAAATAGCACTACATTCAGTAATATCATACACAAATTATTTTATTTATACTATATTCAGAAATCCAACCATTTTACCCTATTTAGTCCTGGAAAAATGTGTGCCTTGAATGAATTCCGTACGTAAGTGTAAAAGAATTTGATTCATTTTTTGTTCATTTCTTAATCTCTCCGTAAAAAACATATATCTAGCTTACATCTCACTGCATGCCTCAGGGGATCCGCCGTATAGGCATTGATCCGAATAATGGCTCTTCGATCCAACTCATTCAAAAGACTGTGCATTAAATTACCTTCACTATATTGTTGTTCGGTGTGTATCAATTTCAGGGAGCCGGAAGCAGTCTCTGAAACCTGGAGCCAGCAGGAAAGAAGCAAAGCCAGGAGAGAACTGACCCTGGACCTGGAGCCTCAAGACTTCCATCACCAGCAGGAGCCCCTTCTTGTNGAGGTAATTTTTTATTTTTCAAAATGGAGAAAGGATTGAATGAAGCTCCATGCCTTTTCACTTTTGGTTTTTTTTTCGTTTCCCAAACATGAAGACTCTATATCTGAAAAGTATTCGACAGAATCATATGCAGTACCACTATCATTTTTCTCCTTGATTATTTACATTTCCCCATTCTCAATTCGTCTCTGTCTTGAATGTTCTATCTCATGTTGTCCAAAATCCCACCTGTAATAATTGCTGAATTGAGTTGTATGCATTTTTTTCAAATTCTCCACTCGCACATGCAGGCACTACAGTCTTGGTGCGAGGCAAAAGCATCGACAGTGGCGACGTGGTGACATCCTGCAGCAACCTGGCATCCCTCTCATACGACATGGAAACCCCCGACGAAGTGAAGCTCGCCGGTCGAACCAGTCCCGACGGACAGACCCAGCAGCAAATCCGGGCCCGCAAAAAGACCGAGCAAATCGTGGAACTCTACAAGCGCTGCGGGGTCACGCTGATCCCAGAGTCCGGAGAAAGCACGGAACGAGAGTCTCTGGGCTCCACGGGTTCCAAAACGACGACCTTCGACGAGGAAATTGCCAAGATGGGCGTGGAGAGGTTGCTGATGCCCGGGACGAAGGTGTCGTCGACGACGACGGCAGCGACCCAGCAGCAGCAGCAAGCATCCCAAACAACGACGGGGTTCGTTATTGCGAATGTGGGGGCTTTGGGATCGGGTAAAAGTGGGGTCGAGTCGCCTTGTCAGGCTGTGTCTGTGAAGAAGCAGACTGGAGAGCATTTTCTCAGCAGCTTTGCCAGGGAGGATTTGCCTCCTTTGCCGCCGGAACCGGAATTAGAAGAAGATGCTGCTGTGATGGGGAAGGAGACTCCGAGTCCCACTTTGAGTCGGCCATCTTCGTGAGTGAATACTCTTATTTATGAACAGTTCTGTGTAAAATACAATATACTGTACGTCGTGGAAATTCGCTTTAACTTGTCTGGAAATATCCAAAGGGGTGGGAATTTGCCTTTGTGGCGTAAATCTCAGCAATCAATAGAAAAATCTTATTTTTTGCAGCAGAATTTATTTCGCCTGGCCTGAACCGCATTTCACAAAATTAATCTGGAAAACACTTGGAAAATAAGCAATTTTCAACTCCAAGAAGGCCATTGAGCGGCCATTTGTTTCTGAAGAAAATATACGCTCAAAGAAGAAACTCCCTCTAGCGACGGACATTTTAACCACGTTGCCGAATCCTAAATAGATGTCAACCCAAGTCACTGCATAAAAAATAACCGCGACCCATATAAAATCTAAACCACCGACATATGATTGCAGTAATTTTTTTTGCCAAAATTATATACAGTATATTTGTTCAATCTTGCCTTGGAATAACGATAAAACTCCGATTATTATCAAAATTCGAATTATGTAAAGAATTAATTTAATAAGTGGAATTTTTAAGAACCCGCGAAGCTTTACTTGAAACGATGGAACCACTCCCAGTGTTTTTTTTTTTACATTTTATAATGCCCTATGTAATTGAGTGAGTACTTATATTGTGATGGTAATGATCTATTATTGTTGGAGACGCTTATCTTTTGTGAGTACTGTACAGTGCTCGTCTTTTCGTTCAAGTATTTTTCTGCCTTTAAGGAATTGCAGTTCTGCCAGTGTTGGATGAATAAAGAAGTCTTAGGAAATTCATTAAAAATGTACATTTTGCTTCTCCGTGGTGGCGCAAATTTGACTGCGACATAAAATTGTTATTTCCCTGTCGTCTTTTTTATTGCAATTGCTTCTTTTTTTAAAGCGAAAAATTACTTTTTTTCGATAGTTCTTCAGTTTTAAAATGTATTTGTTGCGAGTTTGAATAAATACAACTTAATATTTCATGGTATCCGAATTTCTTTGATAATTGTTATCAATTATGCACTGAGAACTGTGAGAAGAGGCATGAATTCTGAAATCAGAAAACGGAATGAAAATGATAATCTCAAGAAATCAAAAAATTTAATTTCATTTCAACTAGAAAGCTCGTCAGCATTGAATGCTGTAATTTTTCAGCATACTAGGTTGTTTACGTATTCCAGCGCTAAAAAATAATCTTTCGAAAAGAATTCTAGCGAAAGGAAAAAAATGTTTTTGCATGCTGTGGAGCCTGAGTTGCCAGACATATACCTGGAATTATTCGCAATTCATTTCAGAATTATTAAACTGTGCAAAAATGACTTTCGTTCAATGCTTATGAGTTATGACTCATGCAGCATCTGCATAGCACTACATTCAGTAATTATTATACACAAATTATTGTATTTATACTGCATTCAGAAATCAAACCATTTTACCCTATTTATTACTGGAAAAATGTGTGCCTTGAATGAATTCCGTACTCAAGTGTAAAACAATTTGATTCATTTTTTGTTCATATCTGAATCTCTCCGTGAAAAACATATATTTTACATCTCACGGCATGCCTCAGGGGATCCGCCGTAGGCATTGATTCGAATATTGGCTCTTCGATCCAACTCATTCAAAAGACTGTGTATTAAATTACCTTTACTATATTGTTGTGAGTTAAAGTCCCTCGGCCTTCGTCAGAGACTTTGGACCTCGGTCGTCCTTTCTTCGTTTCGGTCCTCTCTTGACTGGGACCTGGACCTCGGAGTTCTGAAGGTAGTGGTCGTCCTCGGGGAAGAACACCTGGACGTGTCTGAATCCCCGGAACACGCTGCTGCTGGTCCTCCCCGGGTACCACATACTGCCCTACCTGGAAACAATACCGGTACTCTAGCCAAGCGCTGGGACGACATCCCGAGACGCAAAGACAGGAGGAAGATCGTGTCCAGTTCCCTGGGCATGGTTCGCAGTCCAGCCATGCATGAGGGGTTCAAGAAGGAACTGTTCACTGTTGAAAGATCTCCTGGTAATTAATCATATAATGTACATACAGTATATATACATACGCCAGGGTTGTCCCAATAAGGCCAGCGTATTTAGTTTCATATTTAGAACGATAAAAATTTCATCGATTATCTTACGATATTCAAGGTTTTAGCATTTTTCTCAGATTTTCAAGATTTTTTTCATGATGAAAAGGGAAAACTTTCCCATTACGGCCAGAGTTTATTTTTTACTGAACATTTATCAAGAGTGTTGATAATTTGAAATTACGTTGTTTTGCCCGCTACTTTTTTTCTCATTCAATGTTTGGATCATTATGCATCAATACTTATTCAACAACTAAAAACTAAAAATTCGAAAATGTTTAGTAGCTGCAATGGCATGGGGTTCCTTCCTGTGTTCCCAACTTTTTTCTCAGAAATATTTACCAAGACCATTGTTTACTACCTATAATTTGTTTTGTATTTTTTACCATCAGATTGAAGTTTAATGTTGAACCAAAACCTCTCTGGTCTTTTTTTTCTGAGTCAAGGTCAAAATACAGGGTAGAGCTAGTGGGAGTCAATCCTGTTGTCTTTTGTCCCTCTGCATCATTCTCACCAATCAAATTTCCAAAGTTTGTAATTGTCTTAAATTTTCTTGATGAATTTTCAGCTCACTGTGGAATAAGTAGAAAACTCCTGACGTCATGGGAAAATTTTCATATTTCATCTTGCAGCAGTGCATTGCAAAAACTTCAATGAAAAATCTGAAAAATTTACCTGAAGCTTGAAGCTTAATGAGATAATCAATTTAATTTGCTTTCAACTCGTTTGAAGGCTTTACGGCATTTGACATTAGAAAATACACATTTTATTAATGTTTTGGACAGGAACCCCCTTCGGATATCCTGGCATCAACGTCCAGTTCCGATTCGGAAGGAAAAATGCGTCATAAAAAATCTGAATGTTGAAAAAAAACTGACAACATCATGAGAATATCAATGTGATTTGTTTTCACATTTTTACCAAATTAAAAACATGAAACAATATGCGTGCGGCTTTGGGACAGACGAGCTTGTACGTCCGTGTTGAATTTTAAATTTTATTCTCGGGAGGCTTTAGTTTACACAGGGCTTCTGGAATTATAAATTTCAAATTGAATCCATTTGTTTGACAGGAACCCCTATAGAAATCCTGGCATCAACGTCCAGTTCCGATTCGGAAGAGGAACTGATTCGCGCCGAAGAGCGCAGACGCCGGCGCAATGGCCGCAAAAAGGGACGCGGCAAAAGCCTGAGCCGCGACAGTTTGGACCAAGTGCCTTCCGACCACAATAACACCACTGCCACCACCACCACCACCACCAAGGGACCACTATATCATCAGCAGCAGGAGGAGGAGACCACAACAACACGGCCACTTTGGCACGGAATCCCAACAAGCACAACAGGAATCATCGCCGCAGTAACGCCACACCGTCTCCGAAACCGCCTGCGACCAGTAGTCTGGACAGGAGGAAGAACGTGGCGAGGTATGCGCAGCAGGAAGAGAGCTCTGATGAGTCGGACATGACGGGTCACAGAGCGTATCACACGATGCCGTTGCAGCATAGGGTAGGCGTGGACATTTGCCGCGGGCGTTTTGGGGAACCCGAAGGTGGGTGTATATATTTCCTCCAGCAATATTTGATCAATTAATTGATGAGCAGTGACTTGTCTCATCGCAATGCATGCCCAGTTTTCTTCTTTTGTTTCTTACCTGAAGAGTTGTAAATAAAATGAGGAAAATATTTTTTGAATGAATAATGGGTTACATAAGGTACTCAACTCAGAGGGACCCATGGAATGAAATTGACTCGGGGAGTTTTGAGGTATATAGGGAAACCAGTATTTTTGCTAAAAAAAATTATTAATCGCGGAAACTTGGAATTGGTAAGATGTTTATCATTGGGCTGCTTGAATGAATATGCTCATAAGATGTTGAACTTGATGGCAAGGGTACATTTAAACATACAGTATCAGTCGCTCACTTATTTTTTATGAGCATCTATATCAACATTTCTGATGCTTTTATTCTTCCTGGGTCCCCAGAATAATAGCCAAAAAGGCTTCCAGGAATTCAAATTGTACAGACAATTGTTTGACAATTTGTTTTACCATGTTTAATTACTTTTGAAAGCCTCAATTTTTTTTAGGGTCTCTAACTTACTTACCCGATGAATTATACGTTTATTATTCACGAAAAATCAAACTAAGAGAGCTTCTTATTCCAAAGATTTTATCGCTTGCTTGCAGCATGTCCAAATATTTTGCCATATGCCTGATTTTTGTCATAGTCTTAATTTGTCATTGTAACAGGACCAGTGGTTACAAAGCTGTCCAGAGAACGGATCCGCAGCACAGACCCCGGTGAGGAAGGCGAAGAAGAAGACAATGACGGGGAAGACGACGAGAACTCCTCATCTCGTCATCAACCGCCGCCACCGCCGCCGTCATCGTCCACGCAAAAGCCGCCTTTTATCGGAGTTGCCACTAAATTCCGCCGCCATCAATTGAAAACCGCCGAGGCGTCCAGCTCTTTCGAGGGACACGAAGTGCTCCTACTCACCGAAGCCAGCAGCAGCAGCAGCACTGCGCATCAGAAAGAAATATCTCCTTTGGCGAATGCTGAAGGCTCTGGAAAACCGGGTAGCAATAATAATAATACTGTGGCGATGATGACCATGACCAGCAGCAGCAAACCCCCCGTGGTCGGACCTAAACTCGGGTTCTTTGATCCTTCCGTGACTACCAGTAGCAATGAAGTGTCCACTGTGAAACTCTCGGGTAAACCCACACCGCCGCCGAAGCCTAAATTCAGCAAAGGAAAGCCGCCTTCAGAAGCCGCCGGCAGCACCCATAAGCCGAGTGCGACACCTGTTGCAGAAGCAATAAGCTCCGCGATCCCTAGTAACAACAATAAATCCCAGCAGAGAGTGAGTTTCGTGGATACTGAGGAAGCAGCGCCATCTGGCACATCAGAAGAGAGCTTAGTCCAGAGAAAATCCACCATCACACAAACTGGGAGGAGTTTGAAGAAGAAAAAGTTGGCTTTGGAACTGGTGGGTGCGGAGAACGTATTGCGACCACAGAGTGTGGAGCCCCAACAACAACAACAGCAGCAGCAGCAGCAGCAGCTGGGCTCTGTGACAGCTGAGGCTACAGAGCTCACTTCTGGGAAATCTTCTATTGGAACAGAGACTCCAAGATTGCCAAAGCATTCTTCAGTGGCTGGAAAACCTGGAAGTAGGGCCAAGTCTGAGGAGCGAACAGTGGCTGGAAAAACGTGAGCATTGTAGTTTTACTCCCCAGTTTCAAACATGTCAGCAAGGTGTCGCCTCAATCAGAGTTGTTCCCCTATACATGGTTGGATATTGGACCTAACATATTTCAATAATGTATGTCTGAATAATGAAAGGATGATTCAAATTGCTACCAAGCATGTGTCCATGTTACATTTGGAGATATCTTTGAACTTCTTGAGAATTTCCCTTTGATCTCATTAATTGATTCTCAGAGGTCTGCTGGGGAGAGCTTATTCAGGATTTTAATGCATCTCTTCCTTTCACAGAATGCTCAAGTCCTGCAGTACTTGAATAAAGGTCATCCTTATTTGAAATGATAAACTAGATATACCAAGCAGGAAGAGTTCTCTATTTAACATCTGTCTGTCAGATGTTGTCTGTAAAATTGAGAATAATAATTCTGAGAGAGTTGGTATCAAAGAAGTGTGAACAAATTTGAGTTTCCAATTGAATTTAATACTGTAATAAGATTTTATGTTTTTATCAATCTGCAGCTAAATTGATGTGCTGTAGTTGCATATGATTCACTCAGTAGGAATCACTGACACGATGCTGACTATTTTGGAAAGAAAGAAACAGCATAATAATGCAGAATTTTTGGCCAGTTCAGGTCACTGTGAATGTGTTTGAACAGGGGGATTTGCACATTCATGACTAGGTGTCATGTCTGCTCATGCGAATAAAGTAAGTCCGTGATGGAAAAGCTGCTCCGAACTGCTGCATCATTGTCTCATTCAAGGCATGAATTCCATGAGACAAATAAAATAAAGTAGAAATTTAAATATACATCAAGTGTAAATAAAACAAATCACGTCAGTGGTCCAAAAATATTTTCAGCATTCAAGCAATTTTACTTCAATTATCGATAAATATGGCTTGCTTTTTAGAATTTTCCTTAAAATAATGTCAAGTAAATTTTAATTAATCAGAATTTAGAATCATTTGTCCCTTGATAACAAATAAAGGATTTCTTCCAGCAGGGAACCTTAATAATATTTAGCATTTATGCATGATTTGGAGCGGGTTAGCAACTTCTGTGGGGGGGGGGGGGGTCTATTATCTTAATTCAAAGATACATGTACGAATCATATTGATGTTCGTTTTTTATTTGAAAAGGAGGAGAAAAATGACAGGCAGTACGGAAAGAGTCTGCATGGATTCTTGCAGTTCCGAAGCGTCGTTGAGCAAGTTGTCTCGACGGAATTCCCAGAGCTCTGCCAAGTCCATGTCCCTGGATCTTTCCTTTGACGACGAAGAAGAAAGCGGTGAGCTGAATCCCTGATTTTCATACATGCAATTTGATCATTATCTCAAGATGTTGTCTGTATATATTCCTTCTTATATGCAGGTGACGTGTATCCGGGTTGTTACAAGCACTGCTACTGGGTTTACGTCGGGGAGAAGCGAAGAGTGGATGAAGACTCGGAGGAATTACTTGATCCTGACAACGAACTAGAGAGTCAGCTCGGGGGAGATGACAAAAAGTCCAGTCTGGAAGAAATTAGCAGTGAAGCCAAAACTTTAGGTACAGTTATTCTAAGGCATTAGCATAAAAATCACTTTCGCTCTATCTTGGATTTCGAGTCAATTATTGAATTTTATTAAACCTCTTTTTACTTTTGTATGGACGTACTAAAAAATTTCTAGGACTTGGAAATTTTCGGACCGTTTTTTTTCAAATATTTTTTTTAACCAAACAATTTTTAGCTGATGAACAAATTACTGCTCATATGGTGAAGATGAACTTTTGACAGGGAAAATCGGACATGGAATTTGCTGAGCACTTGATGAAAGGTTTAAGAAAAATACCAGTTGTTTTTTCTGGCGTGTATATATACATCCTTCAAATGCTTTGTTTTTGTTTGAGTCTAAAAATTGACGTGTGTGAATGTTCAACTGAAATATTAAAATCACTGTTTATTTGGACGAGTCAATTACCGAAAACTATGATTAATTTTTGCAGACAACCGATCCTTCGAAATTTTTACAGTTTTTTGCCTATATATTGGCGCATGTGAATCATTGATAAATTATCGAATCACTGTATCATCGAATTTTTTTTTTCGATACATTGGCGTGTGAAGCCATGGAAAAAATCAAATCGGTGTATCGTCACGTGCAAAAAGTCCGTCGTTGTTTTTTTTTCATACGACTTCACTGTTTGTTTTTGTCTATGCAATACTGTACATTTATTTATGCGTGAATCTTTGACAATAAAAAAATCCGATCACCGTATCATCTGCACGTAAAAAATTGCCAATGATTTTTCCCATTTATTTTGCAGACGAGTGTTCGTCCATCAGCGGAGGGAACGGGTCTCTGGATGTGGCTGTCCGAGGTCGGAGTCCCTCAGTGGCATCCACGGGTTCCGAGCGTGATTTCAAGCGGAAGTATCAGGCGATCGCCCACCGCATGGTGCACAGGAAGGCCAGTTCCGAAATGTACAGACGCATCCAAGACCGGCATTTCGGTGAGATTCATATTTCCTGTCCTGCGCGTTTGCCTTCACACATCGTAGGAGTATATACTGTATACTCGTATAAGGCAGCGTGTTACTTTGAGCTCAGGGTATTTGGCTTCATTCATAATACCGTATCATCGTCATACGAGGTTTCTAACAAAAGTTCTCGAAGTAGCAATGAAATTGGCTTACAATAGAGCTGAAAAAAAATTTATTCTTTAGGGAAAACATATTCTTTGGCACACAAAAAAATATCAGCCCTGTTTGACAAATTTTTTGGAATTCGTTTCATAATTCATCCTGGCAGAGTTTTCCTCTCCACTCAAAAGATGAGGCGCCCTTTTTTTGTTGTAGCCCAGCGTTCCCCTCAGAATTTTTGAAATAAATTTGGCATTCTTTCTGAGGGTTGCCTCCAGGTCATCCAAGGCAATTCCGCCATTTTCATCAACAGCCGCCTAGAACTTTTGTTAGAACCCTCGTATGTGGTCAATGATCAGCTAGAGATTGAAGCGATAACGTGATGTGTACAGGAATTTACTGATCATATGTATGTTGGAACATAATATGGGGACAACATTTTGTGGCGCCTTCGGGTTAAATTCATTTATGTGTAAACAAGTGTCTGCCGTGACAAATTTTGTTTTTACACATTTTTGAATGCGTAGTTTCTTCATGTAGGAACCATGTTATAAAAATCGTTTCAATAAACTTACTTCCCCTGTAATCTCAGTATACAGTACTGTCGACTGTGTAACAAAATTTTCATTTGATAAGAGTATATAATAAGTGCTCTTCTTAATTTTTTCTGTTTATGCTTATGTAAAGGTTTATTAAGTTTGAGGTAGAATGATCTGTCGTTTACATTTTGAATTTGTTATGCTTTTTTCAAACCCAGTTGGAAATGATGATAAGGCCTGTTTTGTGAACATTATTATGAACATTAATCATATTTTTCTAATACTAGTCCTAATAGATGTCTCAATTTATTCAAGTTGAATGAAAATACTTTCAATGTATTTAGGTATATACTTGAACATTCCAGCAGTAAAGACTTTTCAAGATGCAATAATGTCTAGCAAATTGTACTATGAGTAAATTTAGAATAATTATTTTAAAAATAAAGTACTTTATGATTGATTGAATTTTAGAATACATATGGAATATCAGTCTGCAGTATGAAAAAGGAATTACGCAAAATATTGGACTGTATTTTAAAAGTGGGAATAACGCGCTCAAGCAGCACCCAATAAATTCTCCTCAACATTTTTACCATTTTTCAAGTCTTATCCCGAAATATTGTTCTCCGAAAACTTGAAAGGAAGTGAGAGATGATGTTTGTCGCCCCACGTCATCAATCTAATTAGCTTCACGCAACAAAAAAAAAAGAAAAGAAAGATTCTGTTAGGCAGAGAGCAGACGGGGAAAACATTTGCGACTTTCCATGGCATCCAACTCGGGTTCAGTGTCATTAGTTCAGGACATCGTAACGTGCTTGACCTACAAAGAATAACTCCGGATATTTCCAGAAAGCACGTTAGGAAAAAAATATAAATCCTGGGAAAGACATTTTCAGAAGTGTTATGGACCAAATGAATCCCGGGCTGACTTTTTTCCTCTCTTTTTCTATTTTGTATCTCCCCGAGCACGCATATCCCTGTTCCCACCGGGGGAAAAAGATGACTGGTGAAAGTGGAAAATTTTGCGCTGCCATTTTTTCAATTAGTTCACTATACTGCTTCTGCTTTAGAACAGAATCAGTGATGAAAACTTCATCTTTAGAGCTGCTGGTTGAATTTAACTTGTTGATTTTATTCTAATAAGAGCTGGTCCAAATATTTTCCGGTATTTCACTTACAGACTTGTTGAGTCTTTAAATTACAAAAGAAATCTACGAAGCACACACAAAACTGACTTACATTTTGTTTAATGTACAGGTATGAAATACTTTTTTTTCAATCATCGGAGACACAATCTTCACAAATCTTTTTTCAAATACGCTTCACAATTAACTTCCAGTTAAGAATGCACTTCATTTTGAATTTCTGGTCTTCTTGAATGAACATGTTTTATAAGTTAGCTACTGTATTTAGGCAGTCGTATCTACCATGTTTTAATCTTGCAGAAATCGGATTCAAACACTATTTTAGAATATTTTCCTCCAATAATTTTCTCAGTACTGTCCTTTTTATTTCCTAAAATAAATTGAAATAAAATAAATAAAAAATAAATAAAAAAAATAAATAAATAAATAAAATTAAAAATAAATAAAAAAATTAAAAATAAATAAAAAAAATTAAAAATTAATCAAAAAAATTAATAATAAATAAAAAACGAAAAAAATAAATAAAAAATGAAAAAATAAATAAAAAATGAAAAAATGAATAAATTAATTAAATAAATAAAATAAATAAATTTTTAAATTGAACCAAAAATCCCTCAGCTAACCACGTGCAAATCACGTCACGGTGCCTTTCGTTCAAGAGGAACTGAGAAAAGATTGTTAATATTTCTGGAGAAACGCAATGATGAAATTAATTGCAGCTAGAGAGCCATTACAGGAATGGCCATTTAAAATAAAATTGGCAAGCCTGCGTGTTCCTGTGCGTTATAATTTTGTTCAGCGAAAAAAAAATACATCATTCCCAATTTATACTTGATGTTCATAGTGTCGGTTAGGACATCAATGATTGTTGCTTTTATTTTTCGAAAAAAAAGAACGGAAAGTAGGACAAAGAGTACCATTAAATAGGTTGAGGAAATGGCCTCATAATGTTGACATTTTCTCCTCGTGTCCCTGAACACATACGTCGTTCGGTGGGTTTTTGCCACGTGCTGGTCCTTTCCTGGGAAATTGAGGAGTTCAAAAGATTCTCAATTGTGGCTCAAGTTATTTTCACTCCATTCCCTGACGATTTTTTTTCTCTCTGCGAATTTATAGCAGGTCTCACCTGAATTATTGCTAACCTGGCTTGAGAGCGAAACTTGCATATTTCACAGCAATTTGTGTGTTTGAGAGTGTGAACAGAATGAAGATGTATTCCTTAAACTGTACAGGAAACTTGATGAATTCGTGTTGGAAAAAGCAGTTCGTCGTTGGAAATTTATCTGGGTATGAGTTTCTCTTTTGATGGAACAATGCCTTATTCCCGAAAAATATTTTCGATTTGTCATTTAATTCTTTTTCAAATTTTCAAATCTGATCTTCGTTAATCTGAATGTTATTGTCAGCTCTCTTGATCCATCATATTAAATATTTATTATGAAATCATCTGATGATGCTGATTTGGTACATTTTTCATTGTCCTTCTTTAAAGCCCCGCTTCTGCACTTCTAATACCACTGTCAACCCATTCATAATTTATGTGGTTCGCTGAAAAACTTCTGGGGAATTTTTTTGAGTCACTCAAACTGTTGCTCTGAGAATTTTGGAAAATTGAAAGTCCCCCAAGGATTGAAAGGTGGTTGGAACAAAAAGTGGAATTTTTAGGAAAGACATGAATTTATCCAGTGCTTAAACTTCATCTGAGATGCCTTTTTTTTTATTGCTGACGAATGAAACTCTAAATGGTTACCTACAGAGAAATCGGAGTTCCCCTTCCTTCATTTACTTCATTAATTTCAATAAATTGACGTGTAATTGATACAATCTAGTGAAGAACCTTCGTGTGTTGCGTACAGTGCACGTGATACAAGAAGAGAAAATAAATCAAGTGTGAGATCCTTGCTGGAAGCTGGGCTCGTGCCAAAAAATGCGCCTTTTTTGTTTTGCTTCAGTGATGATGTTGATTTTTTACTGCGAAGGGCTGGAAGGCTAAAGAAAAAGAAAATGGCGTTTCAAGGGGAGATGAAAGATATTTCAAGCGACAGAACCACGAGGAAGTCGGGTTATTTTTGTATTTCATTTTCGATTTCTCCGCGAGTCGATGAACTTCTTGTTTTTTTCTAAGTGTTTTTTTCTAAGTTTTTGGAGAGGGGGGCAGTTCAATGGGCGGAACGAAGAATTACTGAATTTTGCGAGTCTTATGGCTGTTGTACTCGTCTGTACGACTGTTTTTACATTGACAAATGGATCTAAATGATCTCGTTCGTTCATCCTTGACCTGAGAAGACGGCGATTTGAGAATGCTTTTGTTTCTTCGCAAATTTTGTTTTCTCTGCCCGTCCTTCTTAACCTGCAACCCTTGGCTGATTTCCAAAAATTCCTGCAATATTCGGAAATAAACTGCTGCTGTTGTTCACGATGAGAAAACACGTCTAAAAAGCCATTTAAAAAATTTGAATATATTTTAAAAATACGGGGGAAAGGTTCGATATACTCAGCAAAATGAATCATGACTTTCAATTTCATGCTGCCCATTGTTGTACGAATACTTTACTTCAGTTTTTCGTTTACTGCTTATTATTTCTGCAAATTCTTATATATACTCTTTTTTTTGCAAATAGACGTGGATACGACAAAGATCAACATAATGGACCAACACTAAATGTTTTACTATTTTTGCGGTACTAAAAAAAGCCAGATTGATTACAGTATGTCTAATATCCATATTCAGAAAACTTGAATATTCAATTTTGACATTTTCAATTTTAAAACTTATATGCTCGTATTATACCTTTTTAAATTCCCATTACAGTGAGACCCCGAGATGCGGACGTAATCGGTGTATCAAGAGTGTCCCTAAGTCGAAATGTCCCTAAGTCAATTCTTGTTTTCCCATAGACTTGCATTATATAATTTTTAATTGGTGTTTTCTTAAAGAAATATTGATCAAAATTCCTTTTTAAAATTGAGAAAAAAATTCTACTGATGAAAAATTATTAAATCAGTGTTTTTCAAATCATGTATAAAATTTGGAGCATTGGGGACATAAAACATTCACAAAATGCAAAATTTCTGTGCTACTGCTGAATGTTAAGAAGGGAGATATAATATATATATAAGGGAGATATAACTTTTGTGAAATCAAGTACTGAAATTTGATTGTAAATAAAATGTTTCAAAATTATGTTCTACCATATATGGGAATGTAGGTCTTTCAAAAAGATTTTTTGGCTCAAGTTTTTTTTAATCCAAAATATCACCCATCTTTTTCCGGCATTTGTATTTGAATGAACCTCACAGAAAAAGGATTAAGTTAAGTTTTCTTCAAGTCCCTGTTTGAAAAATGATTTTACAGAAACCCCTCTTTGTTTCAGCATACAGTACTCTATGTTGATCTGAATTTTTTATTAACGCGTAAATTAGCCTGGTCCAACCAGAACTAAGAAATCTCAACTAAAAAAAATGTAAATTGAAAAATAAATCTGACATTTTACCAAAGATGGTACAGAAAGATGCGCGCGACATCTAAGTGAAAATCTATAAGAAAATTTTAGACTCCGAGGACAATATTTTAAAAATTGAAATCAATTTTTTTCGTCTCAACTTGTTGTTTCTAATTTAATTCACGTTGATTTATTTGACGGAAGACTTGGCCAAGTTATTTTGAAAAACGAGTTTCTTGAAGAAATAAAAAAATATATCGCACTGTATGTTGTTCCCATCGACTGGCTCTTTCATAATTTGAATGAAAAATAATAAAAACAAATTGGAGCTTATTTTTCCGGTGGTTGAAGAGAACCTTATCTCATTTTTTGCGGCAGATGAAAAAAAAAAAAAAAAAGAAGAAGATGGAATACGTGATTAAACGTCTTAATACTCCCGGATACGGGCTAGAGATGCCTCGGATTTCCCGCCATTTCTTTTGGCACGCGAAAAAAAATGACACACGAGAGCCCCTACACGAGAAAAAAAAAACAGAAAGAGAGAGAGAGAGAGAGGCACGTGCCACGCATTCATCTGCCAAATAGCATCCGCGCGGAAACAAGTTTTACATCTTGCGTCTACTCGTTTGAAATATTACACCAGTAAAAAAAAAATGCTGGTGAATGAAATAAGTGCAAGGAATACAGGGTGTCCATAAATGTACTGTGAAGCGAAAAAGTCAATCCAGTTGAACATCTTCAATTCATATACTCAGAGAGACCGTCAAAAAATTCGAATACGGGAATTTTTGAGTGAGAATCATACTGAATTGTTTGCACGAAAAAAAATTAAAAATTACAGAAAGGTGTAATAGGGAATATTCTGAACCTGCAACTGCTCTATGAATGAGTTGATAGGATGCTGAATTTGAAAGCAAGGGTGCATTTAAATTGTTAGTCTCTTAATTATTTTTTTAAAAGCATCATGTTACATTTTTTTTTTACTGGGAACAATTTTAAAAATTACTGAAAGGTAAAATAGGGAATATTCTGGACCTACAACTGCTCCATGGATGAGTTGATAGGATGCTGAATTTGACGGGGTACATTTTCACTGTTAGTCTCTCAATTCTTTTTTTTTTAAAGCATCATGTTACATTTTGTATTGATCTTTGCTTCCCTGGGTCCCCTGAACAGTAGCTCAAATGCCTCTCAAAATTTGAGATGTAGAGGCTTGAGAGGAATTATGTTATTATTTTAGGGAGGTCTATCAGATTTCTCACAAGAGAATTCGGACCGGGACTGGGCAAAAATTCAACATTGAGAGGTTTTTTTTTTTTTTACTCATTAGGGGGATTTGACTGAGCGAGGTCCAATAAACTGAACTTTTTATTGTCACTATACGCGTAATTGTTTTATGGCAATATGTTTATAAAGAATGTTTCGCCAGAAATAATATTTCAGGGTTTCTTGTGACGAAATTCTGTTTTTAAAATCGATTTACTGTAGTAGCATTGCTTATTTTGAATATATTTCCTGCTGCGTCAAGAAAAATCTTTCCAAGCCTCGAAATTCCACTTTCAACCTCCTTTTTTATTTCTTTTTTGAACACGCCTTGTATCATGCACACCCTGTATAAACACATCCCGGAGAGTGGGTAAAATGAAAGATTAAAAAAAGAGTTTGAAGCATCCGGAAAGCGAAACAAGATTCTCCTTCACTCCGGAACTCCGCAGAAAAAATTCCGCTTCGTCTCCCGCATTCCTTCGCCATCCTGTGTGGCATTTGAAACTACGTACGCATTATTCCCTCGGCTTGCAATTTTCAGTGCAAAATTTTACCGGAGGATATTATCCCAGGGATAATTATAATGTTGATAGCAAATAAAATGAGACGTGTTTCCAACGTCAAAGAAATGTGACCCACTGTCGCGTGAAATTTCGCATGAATTTCGTCGCGGTTTAATTTGCAAAAAAGCAGTGTCCAAAATAAATTGGGAGCGGAAACTTTGATTTTTAAATGCGAATGAGAAGGACAGAGCAATTATTCAGAGCAGTGTCAAAGAATTATTGCTCGAATTTAGTAATTTGAAATTTCGCTTGAATTTCGTGACAGTTTAATTTGCAAAAAAAGCGGTGTCCAAAAGAAATTGGGAGCAGAACCTTTGATTTTTAAATGCGAATGAGAAGGACAGAGCAATTATTCAGAGCAGTGTCAAAGAATTATTGCTCTATGATTCATTGAGCAAATTTTTTTTCTCTAACATTTCTATACAGACCCCGAATAGAGAAACCTGGTTTATATGAGCATTTTGCAGTGGAAATTATCCCGAGTGATGTAGAAGTGATAGATCGCAATGGCGAGTAAGACCTTGAAGAATGGACTCGAGGAAGTTTTTCGTTTGTTGCTGTTGATATGGTGTCATCAGAGTAGTTTCAAGCAACCCGCTGTTGCTGCTTGCAGACGCCTCCTGGGAAAACCACATGTCCACTCCAAGTTGTATGATAGGGTCAAGTGTGATTGCTATCCTCAAGATGGTGAGCTTGTGTGCTATAAAAATCATGTTCATTTTTAGTTATAACAGTAATGTCGTCGTCGTTCTAAAGACGAAAAGTCGTAAGTGATCCAAGTTCGTAACAAGGATGTAGGTTTGGGGAAGGGGAGGGGTGGGTGTAAGTAGGAAACACATTCTTCACATCAGAATTCATAACAGAGAAGCAAGCTGTGCATGGATATTACAAGAAAAGAAAATGCATCCCAAAAAAGTGCAACCACACAACTGATGTAAATACTTACACTTTCTTTCCCTTCCCTGATAAAAAAAAAATATATATATATCAATAATAAGAATTTCAGCATATACTAAATCCAAATTAAAGCACAAGGCGTTCAGCCTGCTACCAGATAAGATTAAGTTGAGTAAACAATCTGGAGAGAATCTTTGATGAGAAATCATATAAGGTTAGCAGATTACCATGGTCATCTAAAAGTTTTGAAAGAGTCTTTTCATTGAATTTTAAGAGTCCCAAATCTTTTTGAAGCTCATGTCTGTTGCTGTGGAATGCTTGGTATAAGAAAAGAAGGTGCTCTGGTGATGCATCAACCGATGTATTTATACTGCAGAAATTACCCCACTGAAAATTTGTTGAATTTTATTTCAGCACAATATAATATATTTTATTTTTATACTTGCAGTCAAACTCCAAGGGGGGACCCACAACAATTTCAATTTTGAGCATTTTTGAGTTGAGGAAACCAGCATTTTTCGTGGAAAAAGTTTTTAAAAAATTACAGGAAGTTAAAATTATAGAGCTTCTGTGCCCTAGCTCACCTGGCAGCTTTGTGAATGAGCTGACGGGATGAATTTGCACAAATGGATGGTAAGGGTTCATATGCCCGATATTAATCACTCACTTTCTTTTGGAAAGCTCAAAGTTGAATTTTTTATTCAATTTTTTGTTTGCTGTGCAGCTCTGTACACCCAGAATGATAGCCCAAATGCTTCACACACAAAAATCTGGTGACTGCATGATATGAAGATGTGTGTGAACCGCAAAAAGTTTTTTATCCGAGTTCTGGAGGTATTTATGGATTGGCTGTATTTCCTGGTCCTTATTTTACTGTTTTCTTCAAGAATTGTGATTAATCATTTGAAACATTCTAAGCAGTTGCTCAACTGCAATTGTCAGCGTAAATTCACTTTTAAAAATGTGCTGACACCCACATGTCCAGGTCCTATTATTGCGACTCTATCGCTTTTTATTTTTAATTACAATAACTTTTAATGAAGTTCGTTATCCGAAGCCGGGCCGTGCGAAATATCTGGTCGCCGTTCATTTATACTGTATTTTCTATGCGTCCGTTATCCGGGGTACAGTAATGTATATCACTTTCCTGGAATATTCGGTCTTTCAAGCAGGCATTATATGCGATGCGTCTGTTATCCTGGGTAGAACTCGCTGACCTTTTTTTTCGGCACGCTGTTTCTTTCCAGAATGCGACAAGACCGTGGTGGTGTCAAGGGCGTCTGGAGAGTTCGGGTTCCGGATTCACGGGTCCAGACCGGTTGTGGTGTCAGCCATAGAACCCGG
Organism: Notodromas monacha; assembly: GCA_905338405.1. NCBI lineage: Eukaryota > Metazoa > Arthropoda > Ostracoda > Podocopida > Cyprididae > Notodromas > Notodromas monacha. The sequence continues at coordinate 203,553 of CAJPEX010000050.1, read as the reverse complement.
AACCCCCGCCGAAACGTCGGGTCTGGAAATAGGGGACATCGTGATTGCCATCAATGGCGTCAACGTGCTCGACTCTTCCCATGCCGAAGTCGTCAGAATTGCTCATTCAGGTATTCATCAGTATACTGTATTTTCAAATTCTTCGATGAAATTGTATCATTTCTCTTTTTCAATTTGAGGTTTTTGCAAAGAAGCTTTCAAGTTATAAGCATCTGACAGGGAGACAATAATGAATGTGATGTGATGAAGCAAGAAAATTGTTTTTAAGCTTATTGTGGATAATCGATGCTGTGAACACATTTAGCGAAATTGAAATAGATAGAAAAATATTTATTTTAAAATTGAATCCTGTACAGCATTGAAGAAATCAAAGTGGTTGATTTGAGACCGAAGGACATGCAGCAGAGTTTAATTCTAATTCTTTCTGTGTATAAACTCTCACATTTTAGAATTTATTCCCTAAAATAAATTAATTCGAATTCTGAGAAAACTTGATTGTGCGTCTTTTTTTTTAATGTTCGTCTCCAAAAGTAAAAGTGCGCATGCAGTACAGTACTTGAATTAAAAAGAATTTACAATTGATGTGTTATATCCTCGAGGGGAATTATTTCAGAAAACTTGGCAGCAAATAACGTCGATTAATGTGATTTATGTACAGTTGTGCTGGCAAAATTGTAACTCTTGGAAATTAATTCAAAATCTCACAATTTCTCCGCTAATTAACCCAAAGGGGAGGGAAACCGGTATAATTTAATAGTATTACTGTAATTTTTTATGAAATTTGATAAATGGTCGTGTGGATATTTTGACATATTGCGGTTGGAGAAGGTAGTGTATCCTGAATAATTTGCTGGTCCCGTCTGCTGCTGACCATTTTCTCGAAATTTCCAGTGATTCTGTTCTTTTGTTGTATTTTTTTGAACTTTTATATGAGAAAAGTGGGTTCCGTGTAAGTTGCATTCCTGTTTTTTTTTCTTTTTCTTTTCAAGGTTCAGACGTGTTGAAGCTGGACCTGGCCCGCACGAGTCATGTGCTGACACCCGTGTCGGAGAATGACTCGCAGGACGATGAATACGGCCTTTTAGATATGGTCCACTCCGGGTTTCTTTATCGTAGGTCAGATGACGCTCCAACGAACGAACGACTCTGGCACAAGCGCTGGTTCTGTCTCAAGGCCAACCGCTGTCTTTATTTCTATAAAAGCGAAAAGGTTCGTGATCAGTATTCTTGGGTTAATTTCGCTAAATTTTTGTGCTTTAGTGTTCATTTTGGGGAAATGCATTCGAGATACAGTATTTAAAAAAGGTAGAGAAATAATTTGTAATTTTCCTCTAATATATAATCACGAAGAATTTTCAAGAAGTTTCTTGTAACAGTAGGAATTCCTCGTCTGCTTTGTGGATTAAATCTAGAAAAATGCCTGTGCTTATGCTTTCATGGAGAACATTGTTTTTCTCCAAAAACTAATTTTTAGATTTTAGAAATTTGTGTTGAATCTTTACTGTAATCTCATTTTATAAAATTCCTCTAAATTTAAAATTTCCTAACTTTTTTCAGACCATAATTTCCCTTTAATTCTTGGATTAAACACTGAAAAACTGTTGCGCTGAAGTTTTGTGGGAATTATTATTACAGTGTTTTTGAATGTAATGATATTTCAGAGATACTTCCCCATTTTTATATTGTAATCTCATCATGACAATTTTTTATTGAAAATATTTTATAAATAAATATATATATATATATATTTGAATTTTCCTGTAACTCATGTCTGAGGGATGTAATTTGTTTCATGGTTTTTTTTTATCTTGATGACAGGACAATCAGCCGATTGGGGCAGTGTGTTTGACGGGGTACTCAATCGACATGACGACAGGACCAGAGGAGGGAGATGACGAAGATGAGGATGACAAGCAGCTCAAGTTCACCCTCAGCAGGGAAGGTTCACCTTCACACACTTTTGCAGCACTGTCTGAGCAGGATCTCAGGGTCTGGGTGGAATGTCTCCAGGCTGCTGCTGACCCGAACTCTAATGTTAGTAGTTCTGTACAGTATATACTTTTCAGAGCCATATATGCTCGAAATAAAATATGCAGTCATATTCCTTTTTCTCAGCAGTCACCAC
>CAJPEX010000050.1:45201-201363 GCA_905338405.1 Notodromas monacha | reverse complement strand
ATATATATATATATATATTTGAATTTTCCTGTAACTCATGTCTGAGGGATGTAATTTGTTTCATGGTTTTTTTTTATCTTGATGACAGGACAATCAGCCGATTGGGGCAGTGTGTTTGACGGGGTACTCAATCGACATGACGACAGGACCAGAGGAGGGAGATGACGAAGATGAGGATGACAAGCAGCTCAAGTTCACCCTCAGCAGGGAAGGTTCACCTTCACACACTTTTGCAGCACTGTCTGAGCAGGATCTCAGGGTCTGGGTGGAATGTCTCCAGGCTGCTGCTGACCCGAACTCTAATGTTAGTAGTTCTGTACAGTATATACTTTTCAGAGCCATATATGCTCGAAATAAAATATGCAGTCATATTCCTTTTTCTCAGCAGTCACCACCAGGCTATAGAGTCAATCCTAAAATTTAAGCCACCACACTCATCCGTGGTCATTTTGACACAGGGACCGGCAAAAGTGAAATACAGTAACTATAGACGCATGGATTCTGGGTGTTCTTTTTGTAAGTTTTAGTATGATATCAGTTTCTACATTTTGTCAAACCTCTTCAATGCAAACTCAGGGGGACCCACGGAATAATTTGTCTTTGGTATACTGTATAGCTTTTTGAGGTAGGGAAATCACCCTAATTTGCAAGGAATAAAATAGAAAATTGAAAGAATGCTGGTCTTGATGGATACATGGGCACAATTTTCAAATTATACCCATCTACCTTCCTTTTTAAAAGCATCCTATGTTACATTTTCATTGCTCTTCTCATCACAGTCTCTTGAGTAATAACTAAAATGCCACTCAACATTGGAGTTATAGAAGTTTGCTGGGGTAACTCTTTAGGTTATTGAGGTTTTAATTACTTCTTTAAGGGTGTCAGGCAGGGAGGAAACAAAAATTTGACAAGATGGAGGTTTTTGACTCAGGACGGAGGTTGATATACCAGTGTTCAACTGCCCAAGTGGGGAGCTATTTTAACACGTTTTTATTAACTCGCTTTTTAGTACAAGTAAAAATCAATATTGTCATTACAGCAGCAGCAAGATTTCTGCTTTTCAGCATTCACTAGGTTCAAGCATTGTTCCTACATCCAAACCCCTTCCCCTCCCCACCCACATTCATCCNATTAAAAAATTAATCTAAAAAACCACGTTTTTCAAGTAAGACTAAAAAGCACAAAAAAATTTAGTAGATTAAAAAATTATTCTAAAAAACCACGTTTTGAAAAAGGAAAAAATAACCTTAAACGTGGTGTGCATGAAGATTGTTGGGAAGAAGTGAAATACAAATGAAATAGATGCGCACCACGTTTAAGGTTATTTTTTCCTTTTTCAAAACGTGGTTTTTTAGATTAATTTTTTAATCTACTATAATTATTTGCTGTGACCCCACAGTAAGTGCACACCTGGGTCACAACTGGTGCATATGGGGTATTCTGGGGTTAAAAGTGTGTACTCCTGTAGAGGAAATTTTGCTTTCATTCCAGGGCTACACTTGTTGCACAAATGTGACATAACAGGAGTATCACGCAAATGCACCAACCTTGGTGTAACTTATTTGTTTACAAATGTGACCTGAGTGATCCTGGTGTGAACACTCAATTGGTGCATGTTAGGGATATGTATGTGCAATAGAAGAACTTTGGTACACTTCAGGTGCACAGCAGGGTCACTGTGTAGAATTACAAACATATCCCTAGTATGCACCAATTTACCCACTGGGGGTGTAGTGATTAAATCATCAATTGAAAGAATTCACCTGTATCTGACTTAAGACATCTATGCCTGGCTTTCCTCAAATAAGACACTCCCCTTTATAGTGAAGGGTTTCTGTTTTTCATAACCCTCTGGTCAGGGTAAGTTCAATGCTTATTCTGTGTGTAGGTCACCTGCATCTCCATTTAGGGAATAATTATTGAGAAAATCAACAGTGAGCTTTGGTTAGGCCTGAACAGCGACATCTACTTTGAAATATGCTCACAGAACAGGGAAAGTTTGTCTGCTTTCTTCATTTCGGATGTTTTGGTAAAATGATTCCTTGAAGATAATCGTAAAAATGTATAATTTCAGGATGAGTGGGTGATAATGCAGAGACAGGCTCTGTTGAGTCCAGCTACGGAGATTCGGTTCCCGGATTGCTTTGGCTACCTGAGCAAGTTGGGCCACAGATGGCGCGCGTGGCGTCGGCGATACTGCGTCCTCAAGGACGCCGCCTTGTTCTTCTACGCGGACACGTCGGCCGTGAGTGCGCTAGGTGTCGCCTGTCTCCACGGCTACCGCGTCCAGTCCTCTGGGGTCGGCGGGAAAAAGCACGCCTTTGAACTCATCCCTCCTGACGAACAGTTCCGCCATTTCTTTTTCTACACTGACAGCGACACCGACAAGAAAAGGTACGTGGGATTACAGCAGATGGTTTCATCATGTACAGTATATTCTGTTGAAAGATCAGACCAGCGCAGTGCATATTACTCGAGTAAATGCCTGAAAGTACTGTACTTTATTAATTAAAGTAAGTAATTAAGTTATTATCAAATTCTTCTTAATTAATGAAGTCTTCCAAAGTTCAAAATGAAGGGTGTAAGCTGAAAAAATATTTGGACATCTCAAATGTTCATACCCGAAGGGTTTAAGGAATGACATGATGCTGTATTGAAAAATATCCTAAAATTTTTATTTGAAGTAAAATGATGGTTGGAATCCGTATTTTTTTACAGGTGGATTGCAGCGTTGGAGTTCTCAATCGACAGATGGCTCAAAGTTGGCTAATGAATTATTGCCTGAAGGTTCCTAGAAATGTTGAGTATACGATTTCAGTGTTTTATTCTCTTTTTTTTTATTTGGTGGGTGCTCGTCGGTGTTTCGATTGCCTCTGATCGGTGTGTATACAGATGCAGTTCTTCCTTCTTTTGTTTTTTTTTACACTATTCCCTGTCCTGTGATGTGCGAGAATCGAAATTTTGAAGACACCAGATGTGTCGAGATTGGGATAGGTTACCATTGGTTCCTTAAAATAATTGGAGGTGCTTTTTAGAAGTGAACATCAACTGTCTTGAAATGATCTGATGAACAACTTCTGTGATCATGGCGGTCAATCGGTGAAGGGAGATTTTTTCGGTGGTTTTCGGGCTCTTTTTCTTTTTCTTGGATGAATGTGTCTGTATTTCTGGTCCTTAATTAGGGTGAGGCTTTCGTTTACTTTTCTTTTTGTATTCAAACACTTCTTTGTGTCTCCAGAATGCTAAAGGACTGTTGAGGGATGAAAATAAAGGTGGAGGGATTTGTTGAAGAAAACGTAATTGTTCTTAACATCATGCATGGTACTTGACGTACAATTCATCAAACTTCTGCATGGAATTGCTTGCAATATAAAGTGTGGATTTTCTGTCAAACTTCTTTACTCTTGAGTTTTAAAGAAAAAGACATGTAAATAATTAAATTTTATTCCAAATTTTTAATTCAAGTATTTCAATTTGTATTTAATTTTTTATTTATTTAATTTTCAAGAAATTCGGAATTCATTTTCATGTGAAAAACTTTTAAAATGTTTTAACTTCTATTCTTGCCCAAATCCCAACTTTACAGAGGGACATTTCAAATGACATACTGAAATTGTTTTTAAAAATCTTAATTTAGAGGGAGGTATTCAAAATGTATCAGAACTCAGGGGTGGGTATGATTTATCAAATCAACACCTTTTATACATTTTAGCCTCACATGATTCAGACCTTTTTGTCGGTTGGTTCTCTCATTAAAATGCTTTTAATAAGTATGAGTTTGCTTAAGATCGACAGAAAAGTTTTTTTTAGCAAGTTATCTTCAGAGTTTATTGAATTATATTTGATAATAATTACGATTAACACTAATAAAAGGTTGACGAAGTAATCTTGGAAATATCTTTGAAAATGAAAGGAAAACAAATAAACAAGTTGAAAATTTTTTTTAGTGCACCTCTAGCTTGACAAAAATGAATCTGTGTTTATTAAATTTTACTACTTTAGTACACCAGGTACGTGCGTTTCAGACTGGAGCACATAATTTTTCATGTGAGATTCAGCCGAAAATGAAAATAATTTCACACTGATGAAATTGGTTGAACGATAATATAAATAACAGCACAAAAAACACCAAACTATTAAAAGAGAATAACATTTAAAAACCCCCTTATTCAATAACTTGATCCAACACTGGCAGTGACGGAAGTGGTGGTGGTTGTCAGAGACTTGTTGGCCTCCCTGGTGGTAGGACTGAGCAATGGGTGTGACCCTCCCACCTTGACAGGTGCACCATCAGTTCTGGCCTTCATTTCATCAGTAGTCTCTGTCTCTGCAGACAAGTGTGCTGGAGTGATGCGACTGCTGCTTGACTGACAACCACCATCATCATCTTCATCACTGTCATAATCTTCTCCCATGGATGCAAGCCTTATGCTTTTCTTCCCTGCTTTCTGAATCCCGCGAAAAATGAGGATCAGGAAAGGGGTAATTAGGGTGGACATTATGGACACCAGGGCTAGTCTCTGTAGTGGACCTAGTTTAAGAGGAGCAGAGCTGATGTGTTGACCAACTGGCCAAGTGTCTCTCCAACCTAGAACAACAAATATTTTAAGGTATAGTATTACTTTTTAGTTTTTTTTTTAAGAAATATCTTACTCTGAGACTCATCCTCCTCCAGGTGCTCCAGCTCCAAGACATGGCCCATGCCATCTTCAAGTTTGATCCCAACATCTAAAACACAGCTCAGAAAGTGACACAAATTTTATATTGTCTAAAAATTATTTAAGATGAGCACTGGGGCAAGTGACGCTAAGAAACAAAGCTAAAGCTATGGAGGGCAGGATTTAGTGGGTGAACTGGTAATGCTGGTGCTCATGAGGCAGCAGGACTTGGTTGGTTTGTGGGTCATAATAGGCAGAGATGGTGGCCATAGGTGGGCTGAAGCTGCTCTTTTTCACGCCCAGGCTTCTGCCCATACTGTCCTTGCCTCCACTTGCTCTGTCATCCAAACCACACTCCCGGCTGTGAAATTTAATACATGCAATTGGTTTTGATTGAGCTGATTTTTGTAATGCTAAAAAAAATGCTATCTTACTCAAGTTCAGACATGGCTGAGCAGTACCATTTGAGAATTCCCAAGCCAAACATGATGACTATGAGGTTGATGAGGTACTGAATGCACAGTGGGATTTCAGTCACACAAGGCACTGGAGGAGCTGTTGGATGAAAACATAGTTTTCCTTCAGGTAAATTATCTATTCTTAATGTAAATTTAACTAATTCTGTCAATGACTGAATTGAACTGGATACTTGAATTGGTTATTCTGTTATAAAAATTTATTTTAAGGTATTGATGCCAATCAAGATCTTAATATTTAAAATGAAGGTTAGAGAGTAAGCATGAATCAAACCAAGTAAACTCACGTGGTGGAGGTGGGCAAGGCAATGGACATGGTGGTGGGCCACATGGATTGCACTGGGCATTCATCCTTGGTGAGTTGTACCTTTGCTGTGGTTGCTGGTCAGCATACTGGGGATATTGGTTTGCTTGCCTCTGGTACCCAGAAGGGTACCTCGCATAGTCTCCTTCATACTTTGCTACTACACAACAACGAGAGCCAAGTCACAGTGGAACAATCACAGCAGTGCACTAAAGTGCCAAACAAAGCTTTTGTGAAACACCACTTCTAAAACTTTTGTTGATTTATACAATGGTTGCCTCTCAAAAAGGTCATTCATGGTCATGAGAGGTCAATTTTTGCATAGAACTTACTGAGAGAATATTAGATGCAGAGAGATTTTTTAGAGCTGGTGTTCCACTGTGCTTTGTCTCACACTTGCCCCTTCATGGACACTCACCCTTGGCCATCTTTGGTGCAGCTGGAGAAGGATAGTCTTCCTGAAGCCCCTTGACGTCAGCTGCAGAACCATATGTTTGCAAAAGAACAGCCATCTGGTGGACATGATCATGCATTGGACCGTCAATGGCCTTACCTGCTGCAGCCATCTTGTGCAGGGACTTGTCTGCAGTGACGTCTCTGTGGAGAGCCATGTCATCCCGTTCTGCAGCCTCTGGTGCAGAGTTGCTGGCTGCTAGATAGTTCTTGTGCTCAGCACTGAAAAATTATATCATTATACATGAGTATATGTTGTATTTTTTCATGTAACCGAACTTGTTGTGAAGTTGCTTGAAGACATCTGTGGCATATGGGGAGTACATTGAGTCCTTTGAGTAACTGCTGGCTTGCTTCAGAGTTGCCATTGTATCCTGCATCATCTGCTTTTTCAGGGGAGCTGAACTGTCTCTCACCAATGGACTTCCATACTTGGCTTTGAATGCATCAGGGCCTGCACCATGTGTTGCATTACAAGAAAAAAAATTAATTTTATCTTTCTTTTTCCCTTTTGCAGTTGGGTAGTGGGATTTTAATTAGTGGATGAAGATTTTTTAATGGATAATTTTTCAAATGTACCACAATTCAAAAAGAAAGAGTTTAGCTTGTGTGGCTATTGACTTGGGACTGGGAAAAGAATACCTGTGACTCCATATGCAGCATCATTCTGAAAAGCTTGTGTGTTTAATGCTGCTCCTACTTCAGCGCTTCCAAGTTTTCCCAAAACCTCAAGTTCTTGGTGGTTTGACCAGTCATTCAGCTGTTTCTTTTGTGTTGCTGCTGCTTATTTTGAAATGGCAATTCATGTGTAATTTTTGCAGCACATTTTTTTCATAAATTTGTGATCTTACCTCCATGAGCCAAATCAACCTGGAGGCATCCCAATAGCAGCACAGCCAGCATGTGATAAATGGCTGTTCGTCTGAAGGCCGCCATAATGGTGTTAGGAAGCTAAAGGATAAAGCAGTGCAAGTTCACCATGAACAGCGAAGCCAAGAAATTTGAGTTTTAAAGGAACAGCTGGAAAGAATTTAAAGTGGGGGAGTAAGAGCAGTGGTACTCCACTGTGCTGGGGAATTTTATATGGTAACCCAGATTCTCCACGCTTGAAAAATTTTGCCTCCTGGTTGCTAAAAATGTTGGTGAACCTTCAAAAGGGATTTGTGGCAAGAGGCTGGTGAAGCATGTTTCTTTGCATCCGAAGTTTTGCTTGACTGATGCATGGATGTATTCTCTGTTAGCCGAATTGTTGGGGAGAAATGCTGCTCAATCCCTTAGGTACGACAGTTGTGCTTGGGTGCGTTCTGTCTCTCATTGCCAAGTTCTCGTGTCAAGGTCAGTTCTTTTTAGTTTCCACGAGTTTAATTTTTATTAATTGCATTTACGTATACTGTGAATATAGGGAGACCAGGCTCGAAGCTCGTTCTGCTTGGGTCTATTGCATTATTGTCTGTGGCATTGTCTGGAATGCTGAATGTTTGGGCCTGTGATGCCTCGGCTTTGTTTCTCCTGCCTGCTTGGAGTTCAACTCGTCGAACTTGGCCCTTGAGGAATGAAGTACCTTACACGTGGTTGGATGTGAAGGTGGCTGCGAAATCCTTTGGAGTCTTCTACTTTGCTCTGCTTTCTTCTTTGGCGTTTTTCAAGGTCTTGCGGACTAGTGAGTATACTTCGAACGACCTATTCAAGTTGAAATAAAATTGCTTCAGGTAGCTGTCGGTAGAATTATTTTACGAAACTGTTTATAAAAAAATCTGCACCAGCGTGAATTTTATAGAAGCAGTGCTGAAGAATTTCCTTCGACAATTTTCCCAATGCAGTGCAAGGCAATACATTGATCAGACACTGTTTCCTGAATGAGACATTTTTACTTTCTCTCGGACAATTCTGCTTTGGATCTGTATTTTAATTTAGAATGTATCCCCTACTTGAGAATGATCATTCGTTTTTCTTGGACCCTAGCATATAGTCAGTTACTAGTAACAGACTTCACTTTTTCTCTTCCTTTGGCACTTCACTGGCCTAAAACAGGATAATTTTCAAAGCTAATAGTAATGCAGCGTTCCTATTAAAGATAGCATTCTGTTCATTTTTTTTTTTTTACTTCACAGCTTGCCGAAGTCGTCATTTGAAGAGCATGCATAATTGTGTGGGTACTATGTTGTCCACTGTTGGCTTACCCTGTGTGGCTGGACACTTCACTTGTGCTGCTCTTGGTTACTCAGCAGTTCCACTGGCCTTGTTTGCCACGATTGTCCTCATCCCTCCGTTCAGTGCTGCTACAGGTGCAGCTGACAAAGCTGTTTCGTCCATGACATTAGGGTTCTGTGATAATGGCATTGTTCCATTTATCCTGCTGGGGATTGCCATGCTCTCTGCTGCTGCAGTGGGACATATGACAGGTGTGGCTGGCATTGCAGGGATTTTGGCTCAGATATGTGTTAGTAATAGGAGGATTAAACCCTTGAGAGTGGTTATGCCATGTGTGGCAAATTATTGGCTTATGCATGCAATGATTGATTGTAATTCCATTAAAATGGTTGAATGAAAATGAACATTGCATTTCCATTTATTCACCAGCAACATCAATCAGCAACCGATCGATTGATTTGAACCTAATCAATCAACGTGCGACATCTGTATGCAAAAAAATTGTTCAATGCAGTTCATTTTTTTGCATACAGAACAACTTTCAAAATATTCAATAGATGTCGTTTCTCAGCAGGCGAATGTAAGAGCGGCATCTATCCTACATTTTGGCATACATATTAAAACTTTTTTATTGAGTTAACAGATGTAGCTCTTAAATTTGAAGTGTTTGGTTGAGCGACATCTATTGACGAATGTTCAATACAAAATCCATCGATTTTTATCGAGCGGGTAGATGTCACTCCTTCCAAACATTTCGTACGACGAATATAATATCATCATGTTGATTACAAATGAGTAAAATTTAAAATCTTTTTTCTTTCAATTTTTTCAATTTTATTCAATCACACAGCTGAAGAGTACAAAGAGCTTACAAAACTAAATCAATTCAAATCAACGAGTTCAAGCAGCAATGGCAAGTCATAATGCTTCGCGACGCAGGCATACAATTTCAGAGTTTTCTTCAATTCCTCTGCACCTCCGGTCATACCCGCATCCGTAAAATTCCCACCACACTCGCAATGCCCAGACATATTCGCCAGTTTAACTTGCTTACAACGACAACACGTCAAGTCGCGCAACGTCGCACCCACGAACACCCTTCGCGTCATGTTGATGAGGATGCTCTCGATGTGAGACTTCTCGTAGGGTGAATCGCAACTCGGACACGTCCAATGTGGCCTGCGAATGAAGAGAATTATCGAGCTTCAGTTCAAATTCCCAACTTAGATGTCCAAAAATGCAAGCTGCTGTTTAATTGGAACGCCCGGTGTGTCTTCTTGGGACATCAAGCAGGTGTCGCCCAAACTTGAACTAAAGCAGGTTAACGTTCAGACTTATGCATGAGATACTGCACTCGATCACTATTACGAGTCTAATTTGTGCACTCGTCTACACACGAAAAAACTAAGCTAATACTAGAAGCCTGGATTTTGCTGGCTTTTTCCTTTCATATAATTTACCAGGATATGAATACCCCGAGGCGACGATGAAACCGGGTGGACGAACGAAATATAAGCTGGGCCACGCGAAACCTCACTGGACCCAATGAAACCCCAATTTGAAACAAGCCTGATTAACGCATTAACCGAAGCTCACCAGACAAAGAAGACAACGTAAAATTGTACGACCCGTCCTAACCAAATGTAAACCCACAAAATAAGTTGCGGCGATATCTTTACGAAGAGAAGGAAACGTTCAAGCAGGAGTGGGAACAAAATGGATCAAATGCATCTTTTCCTCACCGGCCATTCACAAGCTTGATGTGCGTGGACCTTATCAGATCGATGTCACTGCACATGGAGCAGATTTTGCAAACCACTTTCGAAAGCGGTAAACTCGGGACCGGATTCTCCCATTCACTCTCGTCAGAATACTCTCCAATCTGCAATAGCTTCAGCAAATTGCGTCGCAGCGACCGAACCTGCTCTTCAATGCTGTCTTCCAAGGACAACACCTAGAATAGAGAAGACGAAAAAACTCGTTTTTCAATCAGATCTTCATTGCGATTACATTCAGGATCAACCTTGCATATCGATTTGACGAATTGTAGAACCGGGTTTTTTGCTGCCGCAAGGTCCATAACCAGGCTAGCGCGCTTCTGCTCATCCGAAGGTTCCCAAGCTGACAACTTGTCCCTTGCTTTCGATGTGTATCTGAGAGAGAGAAAAAAACCGGTCAATTCAAAACCTAACAAACGAGACGAACGACTCATCGTCGGAGAGGTTTCTGTTGTTTACTGCACATAATGAAGATCGAAAAAATATTGATATGGAGTTTACAAATGCGACAGGATACTCGGAAATTGATTCGGAACACGGTTGACTCACTGGAACAGCTTCTGCGAAAATTCCTCCGTGATGAAACGCTGCAGAAACTCCCGGACAGACTCCTCGGTTTTCTTCGAATTTGCAATCGCTTGCGTTGAAATCGGCACAGAAAGCTCTTCCATTTTCTGATGCAGCACGTCGATGAACATCACGATGAATGTCTGGAAACTGTGTCTACAGTTTCCATCTTCCGGAAGCGCTTCCATAATCTGCCAAGTCACATCAATATCCAGCTGAAACGAAAGGAACATATACGTCACGTGCATAAATGAAGACGAATCTAAAATATTCAAGCAAACCGCATTTTCTCCATCCAATATTCTGTATCTCGTATTTCCTGCGCATTCCCCCAGATGTCTCCTAAATTTGGTTTCTTCTTCTCTCCATTCAAAAAAGAGATTCGGTTACACAAATCACAACTAATTTTTCCTTCTTTGATTCCTTGGTCAATTAGTCGACACTTGAGCGAAATAAAAATCATTAACATTGAAAAATACAAATGAACCAGTTACAGGTGACTCCCAAAACTAGAAATCGAATAACTTAGTAAACGAATATAGCAGGAATGAAGCTTTTTCAGTCTACAATTCGCATTCAACCAAATGATCTACAGTACTTCGAAATTCGTCATCGAAGATATCCCTGCCACTCAAAATAAGTTCAAAGCATCACCCAAGTTGAAAGTAGAAAACAGCAATTTAAAGACCAAATTTCCGAATTCCTTCGGCGGTTTCTCCTCCCGACTAGCCTTTTTCGTTCTCATTATGTTTCCGCAGATTTGTTTGAACTTGATGAAAAAATGGGGTTCTCGGAGTCAATAGCATTTAAAAATCGTGAAACTTCAGTGAATTACTGTACTGTATTTTCATGGGACGTACATATTCTTGAGCCTCGTCGGATTCGAACGGTTCTCTATCAGGAGGAGGAATAGTCGACATTCGAACACCTCCATGATTCGCCTGATCCATCCACAGTAAAGTCTTCCAGAAATTGACAGGCTCCATGTGGACCGAGTGGAAAATTGACGAGCTTCGGATCGTCTTTATAACGTACCTTCACACAAAAACAAAAATATTCAGCATAAAATTCCGACATGCTCGTGCAGGTACAGTGGTAATCCGAATAGTGTACCTTTCGCACAAAGGAATCGGCTGAATTTTGCTTTAGATGATAAAAAGCTTAACTCTTGAAAACAGAAATGCTTGGAGAAATGCGCATAAAAGCTTTTTCATAAACTTCATGGCGTTGAAAATTTTTTCCGGCTGTTATTGTTTTTTCAATTGGATTTTACGTCGAATCACCATTCATTTACGCATTCACAAAAATTTCCAACGGATTCAGAACAAATGTATAATTTCGAATAGATCACAATAGTAAAATGGCATAACCGATTAAGGGTCTTTCCGAAAGTCCAAAATAAATTAGAATTTTTTTAAAACTGCGAAATTATCATGGCTTTCGACCATGGAATTCGATTTGTTGAGGTTTCAAGCAAAGATAAATTAAATGAATCGCGAAAATACGTACTTGACGTAGCAATCCGCATCTTGCAACGTCGCTTTGTTGGTCGCTATTATTGCTCTGTTAGCATCCGCGAACACGATCTTGGCTCCTAGTCGCTGGAAATCGGCTAAAATCTACAAGAAAAAGGGGAAAATTTAGCCTCTCATCACTTGAAATGAGTACATTTTATTTGTCACAAAATTATAATTAAATATTCTCGACGATAAATGCTACACATTACAACACAACAGAATTTTAATGGGTACAACTTCAGGATAACATTTTAGGAAAACACACAACTCTGATTCACGAGCAGAAGAAAAATTAAACGAACCTGTTTGAGCAGCTTTTTCTGCAGAAGATTCAGGATCTTGATAATGGCGGGATCATACAATAAGGAAGACGATGATCCCATCCATCTGCAACAAAAAAGCTTCATAAGTAAGTTTTCTTCTTTGGCGGACACATCTTCATTAAATTATATTCATGTACAGTATACGCTAAAAAGAATTCAAACTTCATTTTCGACTCCAATAGCATAAAGCCTTGCACAGAAACCGAATTTACTGAATATAAAACGCTTTGGTTCATTTAACGTAACTCAGTTTAGCTTTTTAAAAAATTCAAAATTTTTGCTGCGAATATCAGACACACGTCCATTGAATACAGCAAAATTTCTTCAGAATTCAACAAATTTGTTTACTATACCCAAGTTCCGGTCAGCATGATCTCAAGGGCTTTTAACAGAAACCAAGACTCTATTGCCCTTGCACAAACAAGGCGAAAAAGTAATTACTGTACCTAGTTCAACTCAATTTCGGAAAATTACTCAAACATTGCGTTTTTCAGAGGCAAAATTAAATTGACAGACGAATCTAAAGCGAAACCAAAAGCAAGACTTCACAGTGAATCAAAAAAGTAAGAATAATACAGTATTAAGAAATCTCCAAAACGCCATACAGGACTATTAGATTTTTTGAGCCACTTGAGAGGTAGAAAAGTGCGTCTCAAAAATGAGAAAAAAACAGGGTATCATCATTTGACAGAGGGCAACGTGGCTTCTGTCTTTTTTTTTTGCTTTTTGGTCCACCTTTTTTTTTCTTACCGGTAAAAATGCAGCAGCAGGTTGTCAGAATACGGATTTCTATTGACAGACACTTCACGCAGCCAGCAAGCAACAAGTCCCCGAAGAATCCTAAGAGCTCCACTGCAAGCCACAGTTTCGTCATACGACGGCGGCGGCGCGTTCTCGCCCTTGGCAAACATTTCCGACACTGACGTTTGATTCGACGCGTCGAAGGCGATATTTGAAGCACCTCCTGCAAACGGAAAGCACACGAACGTTTCCGGTCACCGCCGATGTACCCGATGCACAAAAGAATAGCTTTGCGCTGAGAAAATTGACTCAGGATTATCGTGCATCCGGAATAGCATGAGGAATTCTTTCATGATCTTTGAGATTAGGGCTCTTTTTTTGAAGCAATACGATACAGTAGAGGTTCCTTAAAGCAATTGTGACTGCCAGTGACATCTATACACAACGGAACAATCGGCTGGCACCTACAGGTCGGACTACACTGGGGCCTTGAGCATTGAACATCCCGTAATTTTTTTCAGTGACTGATTCACTGCTCAAAGCATTCATTATCCAAATCAGGATTTCCCACAGTAATCTAAGGGAAAAGAATTACTTTAGCCACTATCGAATTCGGCTTAAAATGAGTTGTATCAAAGTATCTGAGAGCAGATGATTTGAATTTACCTTCAAAGTTCCCTCGCGATTCTCCCATAAAAGGGAGATTTTAATGAAAAATTGTTTAAATTTTGCGAAACTTCGCATGATAACTTCTTTGTGGTTTTTTAAAACAATTTATACGCCAACTTCAGGTTCGTTCAATACATGTATTCAAATTGACTTCTGGTTTGTTCAATTTTCACTTCGACTCGAGGTTTGTTGTTCGAAGTCAAGTTCGTTGCCTAAGCAAAATGGCGGCCGCACGAGGGTTTGTTATCAAGGAAGTTCGCTGCTTATGGCGTTCGTTGCTCGAGGCCCCATTGCATTCTGTTCAGAAATTTGTCCCCTGTCCTCACTTCACAAAACTATCTCGCTTCTTTTCGAAAAAAAAAAAAAAAGAATCGTAAGACTAACGGAGACACAAACCTTCCATATCGTGAAGATTCGGCGCCTGGAGCAATGCAGTCACCGGCACACTCTCAATCGAGATCTCGACACACACAGTCAGGTAACACCCGGGATTGTTGACTTCGAACGTGGACGAATCCTCCTGATCCATCAGCATCCGCAAATCGTCGTTTTCTTTCCCTCCCAAGTCCGGCATATCCGACCGGGAGCACCAAAGCACGAAATTATTCTTCAACAAACGTCGCGCAAAGAAAACGTCAGAAGCCAGGACCGGGATATCTGGGGACAGGTTCCCGATCGGCAAATGATAGTAACGACATTGCTCCGTGAACGTGTCAAGAAGGAACGGAGCATCGATGAAGCGCTTGATCATCAACTTAGATCCGACTCGCTGCCAATCCAAGCCCGAGAATGCCGTAGTGGCGTCCTCTATGAACAGCCGGGTCGTCGGGAATTCCCTGATGATCGGAATTTTTCGCAAGAGTGCCCCTTGGCCTAGAAGGACAGTAAACAGCAGTACAGTAAAGTAAATCTCGATCGATCAATCAATTTCAGAAAAGTCTGGGTAAGTTTGAACAATTCTTAAAAATTTCAAGCGACATCTGCCTGGAATTCGAGGAAACAAGGAATACGACTACGGTACAGTACATTATGTTATGTTCGGAAAACGACGTCTAATGCTTTTCTCACCGATTTTGGTCTGCAGCACGATCAACGTCGGACCACGTCGTTCACCTTGATACGCAACAAGCAACTTCTGAATCGCTCTAAAAACGACGGCAGGATCGGTTTGGACCTCTGACTGAAAAGTGAATCCTTCCGCAGGGAGCATCGCTGCATCGTATCTCGAATCCGAAATTCTACATTTCGGTCAAAAAAAGAAAACTGTTGTTGATGACGGCGAAAAAAGCAAACAAAAATACGAACAGACCTTTTCTTCCTTTCATTCGCAAACAGCGTGGCGAGATTCGGCAACTGATTTGTTCTCACGGAGTCGAGGACAAAAACATGCGCCTTTTTTACTGCGTCCAAGAAAACCCCGAAGAAGGCCTTGTTTCCCACTCTGAAAAGAAAGACAAATATTTCTTCAACACAATACGGTTATCGACAGACTCGGCTCCAGTTCACCTAAAACACAGAAATCCACTCAAAACTCATGCACCGGCGATATCTACGACTAGGGAAAACCGACTGAAGCCAATCGAAGACAATTTGGGCAACCGATAGGAACGAACTTTGATACAGATATGCGAGTAACGCATTAATAGGCAAGATTTATCATGCCTTTAAATCTAGGAAGATCATCAACTTATCCTGAATAAAATTAACTTGTATGACAAACGTCAGGTCCGTGGGGCTCATTCGTTAAAATCTATTTTTGACAGGTCGCCTCAGGCCGAAATTGTTGAAAAATTCAAACCTGGAGACAATAAATTTCTTTAGTTCGTTTTCTAGCTAGTAGATATCGTCGAGGTAGCGGTCTTAAAGCTACCAGAACTATTAATTACACACGGACACTCACTGATGATGGTAGAGAAATATGAGCTTCATGGAACCATGAGGCAGGTAATCATACTGAACACAAGTTCCGAAGGAGAGTTGATTCACGTGGAAACTTTGCGGCACGGAGTTGCCGTATTGTCGACGAAGTCGTTGAGCCTCGCCTGGTTCAACCCTGCACACGCATCCCAACTTTGCCAAAACTCGGAAGTCCAAGGGAACCTTTTAATATTAGACACGCAAAATTCAATAAATCGTCAAGAAGCACCGAACGGGGTGGGGCAGATGGTTTTAACTATACCTTTCATTTCCCGGGAGAAAGAATTGAGAGGGTCAAATTTTTTTTTTTAAGCAAAACACTCGGAGGCATATTCAAAATATAAATTTTTAGGAGTACCGGAAGTACGATTCGGTTAGTTCAAGTTACATTTGATGAAGACATATTCGTTTGAATATAATTAAATAATATCAGATCAGTTAACCACTACGCTTAATCCTGGAAAAGCTTCTCATATTGGTTCCTCCTTTTATCAATTTGCTGGTGCATGAAGTCCAAAAAGAGATGCTGCGCAATTGATTTTGAGATCGAGAAACTTCACTCGTGAGAATTTCGACGAATTCATGTTCCTCTCTTGATATTCTGTAAGACTCAAGAACAGTAGGGCAAGAAAAAGAGATAATACAGTACTTCTTCGTGAAAAAAAAAAATAATAAATAATCTCACTTGGGTTTCATAAATGCCTTCAATTTCTGGGCTCGACAAGTCGGCAACCAGGTCTGAGGAATGTTCTTGAAATGCCGCTTCCGGTATCACATACTCGAACAGGTTGAGGACACGATGCGACCGTGGTAAAGACTTCATAACTCGCTTCCACGTGTTGCCTGTGGAAAAAAATAAATACTTCAAACAAAAACGAGAAAAACAAGCAATGTTTCTAACATTTTTAAAAGGCTCAAAAACTTCACCTTCTTCGGTTGCCCTAGTTGAACGGTGGTTGACATAAAACGTTCTAGGCACCAGCAAGTCCACAGCTCTCAGCTCCGCCCCGGCACCAAGCAAGACCCAAGCACGCAGGACGCCCAGGGCAGGAGTCTCCGTGACCTGTACGATCTGCCATGGAGAGTTGAGCAGTGTGGCGCCGCCACGGACGCCGAACAAGCTCGAACGAGACGCTGGCCCAGAAACGGCGCCAGTTGCTGTTGTTGCAGACACAGACGACCGCAACAAGTCCATGTCTCGTCCGTCTAGCTTAGCTCTGGATCGCTGCTCTCGCTGTAGAGCCCATTTCTTCTTTTGAAACGTGATCCACGCACGCAAATCCGCCTTTGGATTCAAAAAAACAAAAACAAAACGTGGAGTTACTTCAGCTTTCATAATCTGTACTCAACAGTAATCGTCAGTTTAATAAATCGCGTTTCTAAAAAGAACCTGCAACGCGTCACTAACGCTCGACATTTCATTACTGTATTTCAATTTGAAATTGTTATACTTACGATTTAATTTTACGCTAATCATCGTTTTGATCTTTCAGTCATCATCGAATAAAATTGTAGTAATTTTCGAATATCCGTGCTGTTATGAACGGAAGCGAGTCGTGAAAATATCTCGAATGTGAGAGGAATATCCAGGTTTTTCAACAGTTGATTACCCGAACCAACCTTCGTCTTCCCCATTTTCGGAGGTGCCCCAAGAACGTCTCGCCAATGGGCTTCCGCAGGCGCAGCAACAATAGAATTGTTTGAGGAATCCTTCTGGGTTACGATTCCCATTTGGGAGACGGAATACCCTATGGGAGCCAATCGGTGCTTCTTCACCTGACTCTCAGTCAATTTTGCCACGATCGGTACGTTTTCTTTGTTCGATTTCTTTTTCGGAGTTCCGAGGTCTTCAATGTCGTCAGTTCCACCAATCTCCGGTTTCTTGGGTCTCGCAACGGGCTTTAGAGATTTTAAAAATACTCGTTAAATTTCGTGCTCAATTTTCTTCCATGCGTCAATTTTTATTATCTTCCAAAAAAAGGGTTAATTGCTAGGCCTTTATCTTACCTTGAACATCTCGTTAATGCGGCGTTGTTTCAGAGCATCGTCCTTCTCTGAAAGTCGCTTGTGAAGCCATTCAGGATGTGGTACTCGGGGAACTGGATTGGAAACCTGGTTTGATGATAAAAAAGGTACAAATAAGTACGAGGGCTGATTCAAAAGTGTCGTCAGTCTTATACTTGCAAATATTTTAGTTCGAATTTCTGAAAATTCTTAGCGAAAATACTCTAGATCTAAAATCATTTCCTAATATTTTTAGAAACGTTTTTTATATCAGCAGCTTTCATCCTTCGATATTAATGCCGAGTGTAAAGGTGGACCCTTAAATTGTAATTTGCACAAAAACTTGCAAAAATCAGGTTGGCAACATGAGAGACGCGTTTGGATTTGAATTCAGACGTGTCAAGTTTTATCTCTGTTTCACGAGGCGTTCTGTGGCATTTTACGCAGGAACTCTTGAAATTCATTTCAATGTACAAATATTGCCTCCTTTCTAAGTCAGAATTACGGTCGTTCTACGAGTACATTAATCAATCAGAAGACATTTTCGTAAGGATTAGGCTTTCAGGATAATAATCTTCATCAAGGTGATAATTTGATTTCCCTTAGTATTATACTACTGTATATCATTGGCACGAATGTCATCGCGATCGCAGAAAAAAAGCAAAAGTGGCATGATTATTTTACAGTGGAATATTTGATTTTTTTCCCCTCATTTAAAGCGTGAAAATTTTCCCGAGTAAGCATCCCAAGAAGGACTCACGGCTTGCAGAGCAGCGGGGATGGTAATGATCTTCTGAATCGTGCCACTCAATCGCTCGATATAATAATCCCAGTCAATCATCTGCCTCACATTCACGTCCACCAAACCAGGCATTTTCAGCCACTTCCTCAAATAATACCGCTGGACGGACGCCTCTGCCTGGAATATCGCCGTCGGCACGGCTCGCTCAGTCACCGGAGCACCTTCCGGACGCTTCGAAATCACGTAACGACAAGACAAACCCGCGTCTTTCACCATTTGGTCGCCGAGGAATTCGGCCAGGCGACGCGCGGTGCTTATAGAAGTGGACTTTTGTCCTCCGTAGTCTTCGAGACGACGAGACATGGAGCGATTCTCCGAAATGAGTTCGAAAAGCTCGACATCCGTCATGTTTGCCGCTTTGGAATAAAGCACGTCCAACCAATAGTTCGCCACTTTTGCCACCGCCTGCATTGTAGAACAGTTTCTTTTCAGAGTTTTCAGATACAGAATTAAGGGATCTGGATCTTTATGAAGGAAAATTCGTTTCTTTCACTCGAACTCTCAACGTCAACAACAATGCGGATTTCTGAAATTCTACATAGATTTCGCAGCGTTTCGTCAGGTTTGAGACCCACTATCCCGAAGAGTTAGCATTAACTCGATAATCATCAGTCCAAAAATAATCAGCCACAGTAGTGATTACGGGAAAATCTGACAGTGACTTCAGAACACTGCCCGATTGTGAAGAGACGAATCAATCAAGAAAATTGACAGGACAATTAATTTTCAAGAGAAAAGTTGCCCTTTTCCATTTTTCAACACACCATGTATCATACTGTTTGATAATTGTATTACGCTGTACTTGATGTTAAACAGGCGCTAGTCTGGTCTTTCTTCCGGCTCCCTTTCTTCAAATCTAAATTAGGTCCTAAAAAGACAAGTATCCCACCAAATAGAACAAAACCAACAGATGATGATCATCTAAGGTTACAAACCTGGAAGCAAGTAGCCAAACAATCGCCTTTCAAGAACGACTCGAATACGGAGGACTGAAAAATCTTGATCAACTGAAGCTCCCCGCGACGCTTGATTTCGAAGCCCTTCAACTCCGCCAGCGAACCATCGAAATTGAACACCGCATAACGCTTTTTCAGCTTTTTGCCTTCTTCTTTCGAAGCAGGCAAAACCATGGCCAAGTAGGGACCGTCCACTTCAAAGAATATGGAGTTTTCGCTACGAACAGCGTATCTGTGTTCTTCGGGGTCAACGAGGTCGTGATACTGATCATTGGTGTAATGTTCCTAAATTTCAAGAAAAAACAAAATAATAATTAACGAATAAAAATTGTTAACAAGAGGACCAGAATGAAACAAAAGTTAAAATCTTGAAAAAGTTTTTCAGAGCCATTCAAAAGAAAAAATATAATTTTCCATATCCAACAGTCCATCTTGAATGGTTTGGGCTCTCGAGTTCATTCACTTGGATGACCTCCACAGAAATTATAAGAAAAAAACTATGTTCTGGTAGACAGGGTATCATTCTGGTAAGCGAAAATAAATCGTTAGCAACCTACTTTCACAAGGATATTTAGCATAGCCCCGGGATAAGAAATTGTCAGCTTCGGCTTCTTCGGGTTCTTGGTCTTGATGACGAAATTTTCGGGGAAGGATGCAGGCAGCATGCACCAAATACCATCGGTATCTAGTTCTAAAGGGCGACCAATTCTTTCCACAATTTCTCGGGCACGAGTAATGATACTAGCTCCTTTGTAGCACGTGATTCCTGCCATTTCCATGCTGTACCACCTCGCTCTGATTATACAAAACAAAATCCATCATTCGTAATCAATGATTTTTGAAATTCCGGCAGATTTCGCGTCTTAAACTCCCCCGACAGAAAATAAGTACAGTAGCGTACTTGAACCATGGCATTCAACAGATCTAAATTCAGCAAAATAAAGTACTGTTTTACAAAATTCTTTCGGGCGACATCTACGTGGAAGAAAATCACTGACTACAAAAAATATGGGGCGTTCAAGTGAAAAGCATTATGCACTTACAATTTCTTGACCACATCTAATTCAACGCAAACTAAATTGAATTTAATAAAGCAAGGCGAAGTATAACGGAATTTAGGTCACGCCAATAATGAAATCGTCGACAGAGGAAGGATCGGGAGTTGAATGAAAAATACCCATGAACTATTCCAACTGAAGCACGATCACCTTCAAAACAATCAGACCGATTAAAAAGCTACTTGAAGTCATCACGCTAACGCATGATTAACCAGATTCAAACGACTCCTACCAGTCCTACGTATGTAAAGGGAAAGAATCGAGGACATTCGTGCATAATTATGAAAATTATGATGACCTCACCAAATCCCAATGAGAGAATCAACAACTTACCCCTTCCTCATGACATATCCGTAAAATGAATTTAGGATACACTTGTGAGCAAGCTGCAAGGAGTCATACAAAACTTCTCGATTCTGCGCCGATTTGATTTCAGCGGCGTCATTTTTTGCCACGGCGTCAGCTACTTGTCGTTTCGCAACCTAAGAAAAGAAAAAAAGTTGATATTTTCTGAGAGGAACGTGAACTTAAATCCAATTTTTACACATTCCCCACGACCGAAAAAATATGAAAAATGAACAATGGAAATTCGACGGCTGGTCCACTTGCCTTCAGCAACCCCTTGTACTCGTATCGCCGGTCTCGAAAAGCTCGGACCGTGTCGATATAGAAACTGTTTTCTCTCTGGCAAATCGTCGTGTGTTTCAATTCAGTTCTAGTCACTTTCGTCTTTTTGTAGACCGTTCGACAATAGTCTCCGAGTCGACGTTTCTCAGCCTCCGCTCGTTCTTCTCTTGACAACTGATGAAATGCCCTCATGGGTCCACCAGGTTCAAAAGGCGGGAACCGCTCCCCTTCAAGCTGTCTCTGAATTCGGTAGTATTCGTTCCGCGTTGCTGGCACTACAAAGAAAGAAACAATGACCATTTAAAACGTCCGACTAGTAGGAAATTGATAGGTGCTCACATTTTTTAACCGGAGAAAATAAATACAGTAACATTCTCCTCTGAATTACTCTCATTATACTGCGCATACATTATCAATAAAGCTCTGGGTTGAATTACCGAGAAATACATTCTCTCCTTTCGGGCAATGGGTACAAATCAGACTAAACAGGCATTTTTTCATTCAGGGCAACTAATGCGGTTTCATCATTCCAACATTAATTTTTAAGTTATGAAACTTGCTGTTGCTGGAAAATCAGCAACTTACAAAAAGTCTACGAAGAGAAAAAAAGACTCCAGAGATCAGCACAAACTACATTTCTGCAGAAACTAACTGCGGGAAAAAACTGAAAAATCAAAGAAGCCGGCAGAAGAAAATGACACGCAGTGAAAAGTTTTTGTTTCAATGTAGCAACACAATCTGTTCATTCACGAGGCGTGTTAATTAAAAGGCTATGGTTTTTTCTTTTTTTGCCTATAAATATTTTTGCTTCTGATAACGCATTTCTTTCACTGGTCAAGATCTCGAGGCACTAATTGATCATAAGTTTTTTCGGAAAGGCCCTAGCATTAAATACTGATGAAAAATTTCCTTAGTTAGGAATACCATTTTAAAAGTTCACCGAATGGAAACCCCCGGCTGAACTCCCAACTCAAACAAAATCGATTAAGAAAAACACTCACTGAATTCTCCTCGCCACATCCACGGCATGCTTCGTTGACATGTGGCGTCAGGTCTATTGAAATCACAGGCAGCGCAAATTTCTTCGTCCACACTGGCAGACGGCTGAAGTCGGTTAGTCAAAATGATATTCGGGTACATCGCACCAACATCCAAGTGGTATATCAAAGGCTTCTCCACTCTGTACGGGATATCATGCAGCCCTTGAAGCTTCTCCTTGATTTCCTTCACCACATCTGTCAAGTTTTCAACCTGCAATACACGTAATAAATTTTACCACCGCAATTATAATACAGTACAGTCAAACCTCCAAGTCAAACTTCAAAGGTCTAGGAAAAAAAATCGAACGAGAGATGCTCTGAGTCAGGAAAACAAGCATTTGTGTTGGTGGAAAGAGAGTAAGATTTACTGGAAATCGTAATTGATGATATTCTACGCCTAACTGATTTTTAAATGAGTTCGCAGGATGCTGAACTTGACGGCAGGTATTCCAGTGCCAAATTAATCAATCACTTTCTTTTGAAGCACATTAAGTTGAACTTTTATTCATTTAGCGTCAATAAAATTGACGCAGGGGATCTCGGAAATTCGACTCAGGGAGGTTTGAGGGGGAATGCCGTAGGGTTAAAGAGTTTCTCAATACATTGTTTCAATGTTTCTACGGGAATTCGGACAAGGACTTGAAAATTTTTTTGGCAGAACGAAGCCCACAACAACAAAAAACTCAACGTGAGAAAATTTGAAGGGATTAGTGGAAGAACCCAATCTACTCACGTCTTCCAACGCAACACCTTCCTCTTCTACAATCGCGTGTTCCAATGTGCGTTCCACCTTCTCTGACAATTCTTCGAAGGCAGTTGGATCAGTTTTGAACCTGTATTGAATATCTGCCCTGAAAACACCAGCTTCTAGAGCTTCAACGTGACCTCCGACATAAGTCTCCTGGTCCAGCAAATGCCCGTCTTCCGTCATCTTGTTCAAAACTGCCTCTTGCTTGTTCGGAAAAACAACGTTCACTTCATGCGCCTTCACCATCAACAGGGTTTCACAGAGGGTCCCTGAACCCTTTCGTAGGACCTCATCAGGTTCCATCGGGATGATTGTACACAAGGCGAAAATGAACGGATGGACGTACTTCATATAAAGATAATACGTTGCCACTGCGTCTGAGACTGAATAATTGGCCAATGATTGAGGTTCCTGAAACATTAAGATTTCATTTGAACTATGATGGAAGTCTCTTGGTGGAAACACAGATCTCCGAATTACCTCCACAGCCATTCGACACATATCTTCGGGATCGACTTCCACAGGATCATACCGGAGCTTGGCTTTTGCAACAGCTTTCAAGCCTTGCGAACCCACAGGAAGGTAAGAATCTCGTTTCACCCAGCTGAAAAATAAAATATTCCATGAAGAAATAAAAAATCCTTTTTCAATCCAGGGAAAAAGGTCGAAGAACTCCGTTTAATGGTAAACATGAAAAATGTCGGTTCAGTATCCTTAATGAAAAATTAAGCTTAAAAGATAAATTTAGACTAATATACAGTACTTTACTTCGTAAGCCTATCTTGTGGATTCATGTATAATGAGACAAACACGAAACATGTCATCTGAGAAAAAAAAAGCCAAGTTGCTTCAACCAATAAGATTTTCTTCCGGCAACTCAGATTTTAGTACATTTTTTTGCAGATATTTAGTACTGTCAAAAATTATTTCGGTAGATATGGGTAATTACGGTAAAAGGTGCGCGTGGTACTCGATATTCATTTAGTAAATCACCCAAACATTCATGAAGGGAATTCGCAGGGAATCTGGAAGGAACGGGAGGAGTCTCTCTCATTAATACTCGATGGATGGGTAATGCTATGGACCAACTAGACAGTTTTCGAAGCCACACATTAGCTGATTAATTGACTATCCATGGGAGCAGATCAAGTCTTATTACCACAAGTCGGAGTACAGTATAGGATACGTTATTCAATCAAAGACTTCGGACAATTGCTCACCAGAGACAATCCATATGCGACGCAGGTCGACTAGCATACGACCCATCATTTTTCTTCGTAAACCCGATTTCTTTCAGCATGTCTAGTCCATGGAAAGCAGCCCGGGCTTCAACAAACGGCCAATCGAAATTGTCGCCGTTGTACGAAACGAAAACGTGAGGACGGATCTCGATGATATGGTCAAAAAAGCGTTTCAAAGTAGAACATTCGTCTGCTTCGTTAAACACAGTGAATAAGCCTTCGAATTCCGGCTTGGGTGTGAACTCAAAGTCTTCCACGTCCTCGGCGATAACTTCCCGGTTGGTTATTAAAAATCCCTGAAAATACAGCGATGATTAAGTGTCTTCGCGAACCGAAATAATCTTGTCAATGTTCTCACCTGGCCATCAATCATGTAGGAAATCATCATGATTTGATCAACGTTGGAATCGGGGAACTTCAGGGGAAGTTTCGTGGTTTCAATGTCATAAGCCAAGACGATCGCATCTGGACGATCAATCAGATCATCTCGAACTTGAAACGCTGGCCGAATTCCACCGGAAACTTTAACCGTGTACCACTTTCCCACGAAGATACCATTGTCAATCGACACTCGGATATGGTAGGGGACGTCGTATTCCCTGTCCGAAAAGATTTTCGGAAATAATGGCACAATATTTACAATCGTGGTTTCACGCAACAGGGCTTTCACCTGGTGGTATGCAATGCACCTTAGAGTAACAAATTCTCGAATCAGCCTAAGGAAGTAATGCTACGAAGATTAATTTAAAAATGATACAGTCCGGGTTGAATGTAGATATTTAGTCAATGAACAGTAAAGACAAATAATTACACGGGATATAACGTATCTACACCTTTTTTTCCAAAAACCTGGGGGAAAACGAGGTGCGCGTCATAGTGAGTAAAAATTTTCGAGCGAAATTTTAAAAAATTTCGGAACCTTTTCTCCGTATCAAAAATTTTAGAGGATTTCTTCTTCAATGTTTCTATGACCAAAATTGAATTCAAATTTCAAATGGGCTTGTATGTAGATTTTTACCCCGAAAAATTCTTAAAATACGGATATTGGTACAGTTGAACATCTCTAATTCGAATTTCCCTAAGTCGAAAACCTCTTTTTTCATATTCCAAGAATTTATTTTCTTAGTACCAAGAATTAGCCCTTGCTTATCTAATTCGAAACCTCTCGAGTTGAATCTTCAATGGCACGTGGAGTAAATACGACACTAATCTTGTGAAAATACATCCTTTCCTGGAGTTTCGCAACAACAACAAAAAGCGGAGCTGTCAGTCGTATATTGTACACACCTCATGTCAACCATGTTCTCCAATTGATCCACAATCGGTTTCACATGATCAAAATCGCCAAAATTTCCGCAATCCCCCACATTCTTGGCGGCATTGGCTGCACGCTCACGGTTTTTTCTTACAGCAGGCTGAATAACTCGTCGAACTTTCAGCAAGTCATTCACGGTGTGAAAGGAGAGTTTGATCACAGTTTGCTTCACTCCAACCAAATGGTTCCTCTGTCATTTAAAATACTTCATCTAAATATCACACTAAAAGACACGCTGTACCGCAAACAAACCAGGTCTAGATCTTCCTTCTGTATCATCTCAGTGCCAGCAAAAATCCCGGAGAAGCGTTTGTTGAGGTAGGCGAGAACATCAGGAGCTGTTCCTTCCCTTGGAACCACGAAAAAATATGGCCGGTACGGAAGCGAAACTTTGAAGCGGGAGCCATCGTCTTGAATGAAGTAATAATCCACAGCACTGACGAGTCTTTTATCTTCGTCCAAGATTTCAATCTGGAAATTTAATTTTTTTATTAGCAAAACCAAAAAATTCTTTTCCTTGACGGTGACTTACGGAATGCACGTTGAGAAGCCAACCCGTTTTCTCCTCCGAACCTTTGTGCCGCACAAATCCAAACTTCGCATCAATTGCGTCATCTCGTAAGGCTTCTTGGAGTCTGCGTCCGCTTCCATCCCGATCAACACTAAGAAATGAATATTAAAATTAGGAGAGCTTTCTCATCCTCGAGGAAGCGCAAAAAAGAGTAATAATGAAGGTAAACACGGTATCGTATTACAGAAACCGTGATGAAATGACAAATTATTTCGACAGCAAACACAATCAATCTTCAGATTTTAGCTTGGATTTTCCAGATTATTTTCCATCTATGCAGTGCTGTTCAGCACTCGTTCTTTTGAAAGGAAAAAAACTCAACCCATGTTTATGACACTCACTTCTGCTCCAAGTCGGCGTCCATCTTCTCTCCTTCAAAGGTAACACTTGCTCACATTGGACAAAAACATCTGGAAATCCCAGAAGCATAGATAATTAATACGGACTGAATATGAGAAAAAGCTGGCCTCAACCGAAGGCAACAATGTTAATAGCGTAAACAAACGATCGAGCCCCGAGATTCCACTCAATTTTTTTTCAACTTCAAATGCAACAAATCATAAAGAATCCCACGCGCAAACTGTATCCATAACGGAGTATTTTTCGCCAAAAAAAACACCACGAGATCGCGGGACAACATTTTAGTCACAGGGCACATGAATCTCCGAAGAATAAATCACGGCCGAAAACGCACATGAGCAAAATAGCTAATGCAAAAAATAGCAATTGCGCAAAACAGGGTTCAATTATCAATTTCAAAAATAAATGCCTCTTTGGACGTCAGATCGTTATACACTTGGGTTATGTTGAACTACTGTAGTTGCGTGATTTTTTTAAATGAAATAACCCGAACGAAAATTAGTTTTAGCTTTTCGAACAATATGATGGTTTGTAAATTTTGATGCTGTTCTGAGGGTGAAGTGTTATTCAACTGTACTTTTTTATACACTTCTCTTCAACTATACCAAATGTACGCATATAACACACATTTCGTACTAATTCAACAAAATTTAGTAGCAAAATCGGGTTTATATTTTGCGGACAAGCGCACAGCCCATCAAAACAGAAAACATTCTTACTAGAAGATAAAAAATTACAATCGACAAAAATGTAACAATAAGCAAGGTTTGCTATTTCAATTGGAATTTCCCAAGTCACCGAATCCAATGACTCCACTCCGTATGCACTACATTAAGTGTAAATTTTGTCAATTAAAAAAATCATCAAATTTTCATTTAAAAATTTTACGCATATTTTAATTCATTTAAACACCGAGTTAAAACAATACCTAAAATGGAACTGCAACACGCTCAATTATTCCGTTACCCGAAATTATGCGTGTCCATTCTTTTTCGCTTCTTCCCAGGTACGAATTAAATCCTTGCCTTCGCCGTACCCATGAGAAGCTATCACATGTTCAAACCTCACCCCGAATAGAAGGTCATAAAATGAATGCCTATCGAATAAAAAGTAATCACTATGCCTAGGCATTACTTTAGCTTTCTTTGCCACGATTCCCAAGTAAGGGTCGTCAAATCTGAACAACTTCGTGAATAAAGTCCCTAAGTGCATTCGAACCACTGTCGCATGGTCCATCAAAATAGCACCGGCTGTTATGTATGTCGGGAAGCTATAGAATGGATACTCCTCCAAAGAAACATACCATTTGTTCCACACTGATCGCTTTGGCACACTATCACTGAATAAATACCCAACATAGAAACCTTCGGACAAGAAAATATTTTCACTCAACGCTATTGATCGACTATCCTCAACTGACTGCTTGGCAATGAGATCACTCGCAAGAAGCAAATTCCGAGAATTTAATTCACGGAATCCGAGAGAACCAGATCTTGTGCTTTCTTCGGAGTTGCTTTCGACAAAAGAGCTCAGCCTTCGGTTCTTGTTCACAACTGCCCGCATGGCTTCACGAGCTTTCAAAGTTTCTTTCTTTTCCCGAATTGCACCCTCCGGGTATTCATCAGGATGTCGCAAAAAGCTTAACAGATTTTTCACAGAAACGTAGTAATCATCGTCCACGAAAAGCACGTATTCCGAAGGACAAGCGTTCGCAGCCCAACGAATCCCGGTCAGGGTTTTCAGCGTATTATTATAGTAAGTATCGACAAAGTCGGCATACAAGAGATCACGGAATTCATCAGCTTCTTTATCCACGGCATTTCGTACGTAGATATTCGAAGACGAGCCTACGGCAAAGATAGTGCGTATTTCCACGTCGGAAAATCGCTTTTCAAAGCCCCAAGTTCTACGGATGACTTCACGTCTGTCGGAGTGTTCGGAAGCAGATTTTATGACGATCAAAAGTCGGATTTCTGCCGAGGGGCAAACAGGTTCTCGGAGAAGAGTGACTTTTGGGTGCACCACGGGAGACACGACAGGTTTTTCTCCACGCCATACACTGCGCATCAACGGAACAATGTCTCCTTCGACGGGATATATAGACGCGTCAAATTTCGTGGAGCGTAGAATCAAGAACACGCCGAAGATATTGAAAAAGTAGTCCAAGGCGAAGAGACACAACACCAATATTACCAGGCTCTTCCACCACTTTTTCCGCGTTTTCAGTCGTATCATCTGCAACAAAAATGAAATCGAAACATTTCATAGGGGATTCAAGCGTCTTCTTTGAATTTAAGAGACGAAGCAAAACATACAAATTTCTACTAAACGACGGGGACTAAAATCACATATGCTTCAAATGGAAGCGATATTGGCAGACTTTCCAGTTATCACTAGAAGATTCAGTGTTGTGAGATACAAATTAGAGTGGACTACTGTATTTAGAATATTTTCAGGAAGTGATGAGTGAACACAATTTCTATCAGCGAATTTTAATGGAAACAAACTACGGTATGCATCCAAAGGTTAAAAGCGGAGGGCTCATTTTCGGAAGATTCTTGGGCATGTAAACCGTGCCTCTGCAAATATTTTGGAGACACCATCTTAGAAAACAGTCAAATGAAATCTCCATTGATTATACAGAACACCTTTCCAAATGATCTGAATTACACAATTTCTGATAAATTATAAATCAAAAGAAGAACAGCAGGAAGTACAGCAACTCTTTTTAACATTAAATCTCCAGAAAATGCATTGAATCACCTTGGTCAAGTGAGTTATGATTCTTTGAAGGTGGTAAAAAGTTCCGGTGAAATCTTTACATCAGAATTTTCGCTCACCCCGCACGAATGATAACGAAGGAAGTCAAACTTCATGGACAGACTTGAAGCACTGTAAGCCATTTCGCAAATAATACTTCTAAAAAAATTTTCATTTCCAAAATCATCCATGAACATCCGCGAAAAAATGTTAGTCTAGCCGTTCCCTCATTATCACGGTTATGTCTTTTAACACCAACTTTACATCACAGTAAGAGCTCAAGTTCCATTTCCCGAATTAATCCCCACCAACGAATTGCAGCGCCAAATTCAACAAGCCACCCGCTATCAGAAGTCCATGGAAAACTTGAATAGGGAAACTCAGCTTCCCTTGCCTTCTCAGCACAGCCATGTACGCCACACAGGGAAGAGTAAACACAAGGACCATCCCGCAAAATGCACCAGCAAACCTTTAAACAAAGAAATTATATTAACACCGAAAAAGAGTATTCCCACAGAATCTGGCATTACCTTATGATGGTCCCGATTTGCGGCAGGAAGATCGTAAAAAGCACGCACAAAATAGCTATCAATAAATTCAGGAAAAGCACATGCCAGAAACCAGGATAAACAGTTTCGTAAATCACATACATAATTTGGGATCTTATCACATACGTAAGCAGCGGGAAAACCGTAGTGAGCTGAAACAATAAAAAGCACCTCGCCACGGCAGCCAACACGTCATTTCCGCTGAAATTGTTCAGGAGATTATCCTCGATACAGTCTTTGGCTAACGGGAAAGCAAGCCAGAAAAGCAGCCCCACGGAGCAATACGTGATCGTCACCAGCACGTACGCAGCAGATAAATCCCGACCATTGTTCTCCGGGTGCCGTTGATTTGACATAATCGTGATGATTACATTATGCGTGAACATCGCGAGCGACAAGACACCAGTAAGAACATGAGCCGAAGATAACGAGTACAATGCTACGTAATCATCCCTAGTGTCGTCATGGATGTTCACGTGAAAGCCCCACTCTCCTACTTTTACTCCGATAAAAACGGCAATAAAAAACACTGAGATCGTGCCCATCGCGTTGAATTTCATAAAGAATGACGGAGATTTCACGTTCATCAAAGGGAACAAAAGCAAAAAGAGCACCAACGGAGCCGTGAGATTGAGCGACCAAAATTCATCGAACGAAGAGTTTCCCAAGATTAACTCATCAGAGATATTCTTCGATGGACAGATCACATTTGCTACTGTGTAGTTGTAGAAGTCTGGTGATTTGTTCGCCATTTCTATCTCGTTCTCAATGAACTTCACCATTGAATAAAGAAAATTCGTGAGCAAGATCCAATAAGCGATAGAAGCTCCCACCAGGGCAAGTATCGACGCTAACAACGTCGCGCATTCAGCCCAGCGACCAAGCAGAAGCCTCATGAGTTGAGGCAATTCCAAAACGTCGCCAGTAATACCTGGAAAACATGCCAATATTAGACAGAAAACGATGTGCGAAGAAAGTTCAATTTAGTACCTGCATTGGACTGCGCGTTTACTGTTCGATATGCGGTGTACAAACAAACCATGAACATCAGCAGCAACAACCCGCTACCCAAGATGACTCCGGCACGTTGAATGGCCCAAGGCATTGACAATAGCGAAGTTCCCATCATCGTATTCCATATGGCGAATATTGTAACCACGCTAGATTGCCGACCGGCAAGATCAGGCAATGGCAAAAGGGGAATGAAAAATGACGACGGCACAACATGATCTGGAATCAACTGAAATTCAAGAATACTATAGTTAGGACGATGAAATCACTTGTAGATTCACTTCCGGTGTGTACAATAGCATCACAGGGATAAAAGAGCGGAAAAGAAACCTCACGACACGTCAAAGAGTCATGTACAGTACTGTCTGCTCACTGTTCGCACACTATATTAAAATTCAGCATCGATTATAACAAGGATTTCACGACTCACCAAAGCAGCTTCAGAACTGTCCGCTCTCTGACGCAGTCTGCTGTAATACTTGTATCGCATATACACGTTCTGTTCGGAAATAGATGCATCAGACACTCGGGATGGTTCCAACGTGCCCGCTTCTAAGCTGGATGGCGGCCTACCAACTGTTCCGTAATAATGGAAAGGTCGCCTGCGTACAAGTAATATACACATAGAGAGGACCTAACGTCTCGAAATTGTCAAACGCTCACCTTCCCGTTGGAGTAGAAGGTCTAGAAGTAGGGACGCTGGATGGAGTTCCTGGACGCGCTGGTGTGCTCAGTCCTGAATTTCTTCCATCATCGCCAACACCGATCTCGAAAATTCTCTTCGGTTCCATGACTTTCACACTATCACCGGTGGTACTCTCAAAAACAGTTTAGAAGCACTGATCTGAAGAGGAGAGCGTCGGTATGGTCACTTCTCGCAGCACAAACGTAATTTTCTCGCATTGCTCCCCAGAGGTGCGGAAAAAACTGACATTTGAAATGAAACGAACACAGAAGAGCTTCCGCACAATGCTGTAAGTCAAAATACTACGAACAGATATAGAATTGAAAACCCCCAGTCATTCACAATGCTTTCCACTTCAAGTAATGGACATCTGCCTGAGGAAAAAGTCTGAGCAGAAGGCTTGGCTCAGAGGTAACTGTTGAATGGAGTCCTCCGTGGCAGTAGAATTGCTGGGCGATGAAAAAAAATCTTTTTTGCCGAGTTCGGCTTTCCAATATTTTTAAAACCACTGCATCCTCGCGACGATTCTCCGGATGCCGCACGCATGGCCATCAGCAGTCCCTCAAAGGCATGCCAGGAGAGAATTTCGCGCCAAAATCTCGATTCTGAATTCCACTGTGAATATCAACACCCAACTGGATAGGTCAGTTGAACAATCTGTATACCCATTCTATAATAACGTCATATTTGTTTAATGATCCAAAAATTGATAAAAAAAAAGTTCAGACCTGGAAATTAGGGTTTTTTATTGCACCCCATTTGAGGCAAAAATACACGGTAACACCTCCCATCACTGTATACAATACAGTATTCAAACGGTCCAAGTGACAAGGAATTGTACTCACCCTGCGCAATGACCAAAAGATCATGTGGAAACAAAAAAGAACTCCAAAATTTACAAAGCGGCTAAAAATGTTCCTCAATTCCATGAATTTTCTAATTATGTAATGCATCGCTCAATGTAAGGAAATATTACATTCAGTGTAGGCAAGGACATCCTCCAGTCGTCCGAAATGGTTCTTGTGAAAAACAAAATAAAACCCGCGTCATTCCACGACCTCAATTTCTTTTAGCGCGAAAAACTCGAATTGGCAGCAATATATGTTTCTGTGTTCAATGAGATTCAGAAAGTTGCTTTAAAAAAGTCACAACTGCGCCAAAAAAGGGAAACCCTGCTACACAAAATAAACCCCACAGCTTCTATACAGCAATAATATTTGACTAAAAAAAAACCGCAATCATTTCATTTGAATATAGGAAGGAAATTCGTAATACTATAGCTGCTAGGTCATGTGCAGTTTTATTAGCCATCATGTTTCATGTCGCACATTTCAGGACAAGGTCATTTCTGAAACATCAGCATTTTATTGACATTGACAGTTTTGCCTGCGTGTTACACATTGACAAGCTGAAGTACAGGAGGATTTTTTGGTGCACGAAGGGAGTATCCTCATGGAAGTATGTGTACATGCAGGCTTTTTTGGAGAGATTTAGTAGCACATTATTTTCTAGGAAAAAGTGGTTTCGTTTCACATGTTTTTGGTGAACACAGTGGTTTAGCTACACGTAATTTTTGAGGACACCGTAGTTTAGTTCCGCATTTGGGAGGACACCGTAGTTTAGTTCCGCATTTGGGAGGACACAGTAGTTTAGTTCCGCATTTGGGAGGACACAGTAGTTTAGTTCCGCATTTGGGAGGACACAGTAGTTTAGTTCCGCATTTGGGAGGACACAGTAGTTTAGTTCCGCATTTGGGAGGACAGCAGAGTTTATGTGGACTCTGAGTAGGACAAAAGAATGTAGTGGTACATGTATAAGGTGGAATTTGAGTAGGGCAGAAGGGTGTAGTAGCACATGTAGAAGGTAAACTCCCAGTAGGACAGAAGGGTGTAGTAGCACATGTAGCAGGTAGTCCCTGAGTAGTACAGAAGGTTGTAGTAGTACAGAAGGTTGTAGTAGTACAGAAGGTTGTAGTAGCACATGTAGCAGGTAAACTCTCAGGACAGAAGGGTGTAGTAGCACATGTAGAAGGTAAACTCTCAGTAGGACAGAAGGGTGTAGTAGCACATGTAGCAGGTAGTCCCTGAGTAGTACAGAAGGGTGTAGTAGCACAGGTAGCAGGTAAACTCTCAGTAGGACAGAAGGGCATAGTAGCGCATGTAGAAGGTGAACTCTCAGTAGGACAGAAGGGTGTAGTTGCACATGCAGAAGGTGGACAGGTTGGTTCACATGTCAAGGGACTTGTTGCTTCTGATGTGCATGCTGCATGTGAACTTGCTCTGCAGAGTGCTGGTCTGGTTTCATCAACACAACTTTGCTGCAATGCTCCCTCTGCTGATGTCTCCTGCCCTTCTTCCATCACAACATCATTGTCAACCATGGTTTCTTCGGGGTCAAGAAAACCTAAGGGATATTCATCCAAAATGTCAGCTCTGTTTTCAAGATTTTCTTTCATCTTCCTGTTTTGTACTACTGTGTTCTTGTGGCATTCTTGCAGCATGTTCTCTGTCAGTTTCATGGATTTTTGTGTTGGTTCTGACTCATAGTCCAGCAAAAGGTTCTGGCCCTCTGAGTCATTATGCCTGTTGTTAAAAATCAACTCTATCACAAAGTCTGGTTTTGATGTTGCCATACTGCTGCTTTTAATTGTGGTAGAAGGAGCCTGATGCAAGCTTTTTCTTCTAGTGGTTGAAATCAATGCTTTTGACATCAGCCGGTACCTAGGGGTAGCAGCAATACTTGGAGTGATATTTTTTGGAAGTCTTCCAGGTTTTCTTGAATGTTGTGGTGTAGTGGCTGTTGGTGCATTTTTGCTATTCTTTGTTTTTGAGTGTGCTTTTGCTGGGTTTGCTTGTTTTACTTTGTCATCTTTGAAGTTCTGCTGATCATTTTTGGTGTGTTTTGACTTTGTGGATGTGTCTTGTGTTCTGGTACTGACCTCTTTAGGAAATCCAGGTTTGTTTGACATCAAGGCATATGGAATGAGTCCAATCAGGACAGGTTTATCTCTGCTTTTGACATTTTCAGCAAATGCATCTTGTGGAAATGAGTCATCCTTGGAAATGTCTGGCACTCTTTGAGCATTTGGATCAGGATTTGTCAATGAAGCATGATCATGAAGCTGTCCTTTTTGATGCAGTTGGATTTGACCTTTCTCAGACCAATGTTGACCTATTGGCTGGTTTTGGTGCTTAGTTCTGTCATTCAAGTGTGGATATAGAGGTTTTCTATTGGAGTTCCCGCTGCGTGATTTTTCATTGAGTCCCAAGACTAGGCTTTCAGATTTTTTGCCTTTGCTGATTTGATCCTCATCCAAAATGTCTGTCTCCAAGAGGACATTTTTCCCTTGTCCTGAGGTTTCATCTGATGGAGGTGAATCAGATTGTTCATTGTCTTCATCAATGGATTTTCTGGGAAAGTTATTTTGCAGAATGGAATATAATTCAGGTTTCTTTGGACTTGCTGGGATAGTGTGAGTAATTTGAGGAAAAGCAGTGCGCGGATTCTCATCAAACGAATGGATGACAGATTCTCTGTTGTTGTTGTTGTTGCCATGCATCATAATTTGTGTGTTTGTTTTCTTCAGGGCTTCATCATCTTGCTTGGCTGAAAGTTCAGGAATATTTTCAGCATCATTAAATAACCCCCGTCTTCCACTAGCCCCTAAAGGATACAAAACCTTGTCAGACAACATCTTCGCATTTCTATCTATTGCTTCCATGGCTTCAGCTATGCTGGAAAATCCGTCTTTTGGAGATTCAGATTCAACCTGGTCTAATTCTGCCCGGAATTCCTCTAAAATCCGCTCTTTCGATTTCGTAGTAGACCTTCCCACTTTAGAACCACCTGATGATATAAACGGAGCCATAGATGTTGTGAACTCTTGCTCCTTTAGTCTTCTCGCAGTCGAGACTTTCAGTCTCTTCACTAGTCGAGGACTTCTTGTAGATGTAAAAGTAGACGTCGTGGATTCTTGTTTTTTACGCGGAGTTGAGCGTTTGACACTTTTTGATGATGTTGTTCTCTTGGTGAAGTAATCTTCAAGATTCGTGATGTGATGATGAGGCACATCTACTCTGACAAAGCCTGTGCTCGGTTGTTCAGGAACGTCATCATTCAGGAATATTTCTTCAAAGTGGGATTCTGGAAAAGGTACACAGCGGTTTCTGATTATAAAAGAGTTTTTTTTAAGTTTGTAATCAATGTAGAATTAGGAATAGCAGGAGAGGGGATGTATGTAACCCTCTAAACAAACTTATGTGTGAAATATAACATCGTTCACAGAAAAAACCGTTGTGGACGTGCTATACAAATTAGCATTTCTACAAACATAAGTAAATACTATGTGAACTCCCTTTAATTTTCCACACAAAAAAACATTGTTTGAA
Organism: Notodromas monacha; assembly: GCA_905338405.1. Taxonomy (NCBI): domain Eukaryota; kingdom Metazoa; phylum Arthropoda; class Ostracoda; order Podocopida; family Cyprididae; genus Notodromas; species Notodromas monacha. Next base: position 165,695 of record CAJPEX010000050.1, on the reverse strand, counting down.
TTAATGAATGCATGATGAACGCATTATTGAGGATTTATTCATGCGTATGAATACATTCTGCTGCGATATAACCTGTTAGCGCATTTTAATGCTGGTCGCATACACTGTAATTCTTCGTTGAGTGATGCTAGAATATTCTTTCTCCGTCAAAACTACAAACTTGTTTCTCCTCATGAACATTCAATAAAGATTTGTTGAGTAAGTTCCAATACCTTCTGTATTTTTAAACCCTTTAAAAAAATAGGATACATTACGGTGCATACACTTTCAATGAGAAAATTTTTTCTTTCGAATTTTTAAACAAGGGAACAGTGGCTCAAGATTGCCATAGGCCGCATAGGGTCTTCATATCGCAAATTAAATCTTCAGCATAATTTAGACGCATTCAAGTTAATTCCACATCCAAACTACAGTATTGTACATAAATGCGTAGCCCCGAAATAACTTGTACCATTTGAATTAAACTACTGTAGTTCAGAATAGCTTGAGTTTTACTTTTGATAATTTTACCAGGTGGTGCAGCTGTGAAAATGCTCGCGTGCACACCCCTAACGCCTATGACGGATTCAGATTTTCTCATCTAGTCCGACATTTTGTTGAAGTGACGCATTCAAGCAGAGCGTGCGTGGTTAACCTGCGGTACAACGTAATGGCCAACACACTTCACTCACCTGTATGCAAAAGGAACTGAGGATAATGGGTTATGTAAGATCCGAGGGGTGGAAAGGTCATCAGTGTAACAGGAGTTGTCTCAAATATCTTGTGAATTGAAGGGAAAGTGCTCGCGGGTTCTGATGTTCCCACCATTGAGCTCTCTGGTGACGGGAAGGTAGGTAGACGCAGTTACTTTTCGACTCATCACTCGTCATATGCAAAACATAAATAATTACGGACCTATGGCACACGAGACCACCAGCACCCAAAGCAGTGCGTAAATCTTCTGTTCACTGAATATTCTTAGGAAATTGGTCTGCACCATTTCGTGATATTGCAGGCTGAAAATGGCTAAAGAATCCCTTTGCGGTCCATTGGAACCTGTATGATGCTGATTTGGAGCTACCCTGGCACTCGCGCTTCTGCAAAACTTGGCTAAAAGTGATATTTGTAGGTTAATTATACCCTTCTCACGCCAATTAAAGGGGATCAGCAGTGATCTTTAGATATGCCGCTATGAAGCGGCGGTCTTAAGGTGGGGCGGCCGCCATACGACACTTATTTTATATCATTCAGGAGTGCCAAAATACTGTGTAGGAAAAATTAGCCACAAAATGATTTCCAATACAAAATCACACAAGGAAAAGAAAAAATTTATATATATAAACAAATTTAGCTAAAAGTAGCATATAGATGTTGGGCTTCAATTTTCAATTGCATGTAATATTCGAAACATATTTTTGATCCGGAAAAAATTAAAATCAATGAAATTTCGTCCAATCAGAAAAGCGCTCCCATCAAGACAATGTTGAGTTGCTGACTCATGCGTTTTGAGTCAGGATTATATCAATACGAACTACGAAGCATCCAGGCGGGAAAAATCCTTCGAATACACAGGCCTTGATATCAGAACTCTCATCCTATCATAACTCTTGGATAAAAATAAGTACTGTACCATCAATTGCTGTTCTATTTTTACTAGTTGGTTTGTTGCCTATAGGCACTGCGCATCGTGAAAAACGACGAACAACTTCGGTACAGAGTTTCAAAATGTGACTGAACATTTGAAATAAAATTCAGAACCAAGTTGACTCACTGGAACAGCTTTCGCGAACATTCCTCCATGATGAAACGCTGCAGAAAATCTCGAATGGACTCCTCGATCTGCTAACGCTTGCTTTGAAATTGGCACAGAAATCCCGTTCACTTCACGATATTCCTCATAAAATGGTATCGTATCACTTTCACCTCATATTCGCGAAAATGTAGTATTTTTTTTAACGCACGAATTCCTCAGCCTCGTCGAATTCGAACGGCTCTCAATCAGGAAAAAAGAATGGGAATACGATATTCGAACATCAACAGTCTTCCGATGAAGATTTTTCAAATGCCTCATTTCGAACACTCACTCATAAAAATGCCAGTAATGTACATTATTTCGCGCCACAATTCAAACACTGAATTTCACTGTGAAAATGAACTGGATACGTCAGTTGCCCAAGCTGTATCCCCATCAACCTTGAATGAAGTCAGTTATTCACTCATGATTCAAGAAATGAACAAAGAAGGCACAGAATTGGCAACCAGAGTTTTGTATTGCATCCCATTATGGCAAAACCACTTGTTAACACCTTCCATCACATGACTGGATATCACCGGTTAAACAACAGGTAATCACAGGGAATTACACATCCTGATGATACCAACATCTTGATCCTAAGTCATATTCACTCCGGAAAAACCCATCAGGAATAATCATAAAAATGCTCAAATCACAGCAAATTCAAAAGTTTGACCAAATTCTAGAGTGCCATCCGTTACTCAACTTCAAAATTCCTCGTATCTTGATATCATATTTGGATAAACCTCCCTGAATAGACGAGTAACCGCGGGAAAATCACCCAAATAAGTTTCATTCCCCTAAAGTAGGAAGATTTAAGGATGGAAGAAATGCTAAAACAGCAAGGGATAACGCGACAAGCTAATGCTCAAATGCCTGCCGTTTGCATAAATCAACAAAAACCTCGTCAGGGGGACCAATTACACAATTTCACCCAAATCTAATTAAAAAATGCAATCTGGACAATCACACAGCAGTTTAATCTGCCAATAGGACTAGAGAGGAAAATCATCTATGTCTGTTCCTAAATGGCAAGGTATAAGACACTATGTTGTCAACAGGGTCCATTCCAGCATTTGGACGATTTGGGTTCGGCTGTGGCCCTTGCACTGGTCCTTCAGCACCACTTTCCGATGGAGATGGTACTGGTGGCGGAGGCGGGGGTTTCAGGTCTGGAATTAGCTTTCCGTCATCGTCCAAAACACCGGAGATGACCGTCTTGCAGAAGAAGCATTCCCTTCGGTTCATGAGGTACTGAGCAACGCACTTCCTGCAACACAATCAAGATTAATTTTAATTAGACTGTTCTTACACTTCCGGTTTTTAAAATACATCAATGACTCTCTTCAACCATCATCAACATCTCTCTTCGGTACATGCTCAATAGATTTGTTTCAAAGACCTGTTAGAATAAACCGTGTACGACTTCAGACGCCTCATCAACAAAAATTAATACATATACCTGTAGCAAAAGCAGCACATGGTAATACAAGTGAAAGTATCAAGAATCGAAATAATTAGAGGAGTATCCGTATTGTAAAAGTACTCCAAGTACAATAGTGATATTGAAACTTTGAAACGTAGAGTTTAGAAGAACCATCTTCACCTCATCGTGACACAAGAATAGCGTCAATAAACAACAAGTTTCGCACAAACACAATTTCAAAGACGCTGTAAATATGACTCACCTGCAAGCACGATGTTTGCAAGGGACAAATGTGCTATTCACTTTGTAAGCGTAGCAAATAGGACAAATGTCTTCCTCCTGACTCAAACGTTTGCTTGTAGGGGTCATTGTGGCTTCCAAACGCCGCTCCTCTTCTTCCAAATAGTCTATCACGCTCTCAAGGCGGACAATTTCATCTTGGGTAACCACGGTTGTGTCTGTGGGGTCAAAAAACAAAAAGATTGCATTGGAAGCCATTTCGGATCTCAGATTCTTTGCCTTGATCTCAAGACTTTAAGAAACGTGGCTGGAATAATTTGGACACTTCCAACGCCAGTAAAAAATAGGAAATAAATATTCAACGTAAGAAACTCAGAAAGATTCAATGGTTTGAAAAGACTTCGCAGCATCTCAAATTTTGATGAAAGCTCAAGAAAAGTTGCTCTCCAAGGGTGGAATTCATTGAGACGATTCATTCAATACAAAAATAAACTATTCATCTTCAAAAATAAATATCGAAAACATTGACAATTTCTAGCAGACCTTATTCGTGGACCAGGAAGAATGAAAATTATCCTAACATATTTTCGAGTCCAAGTGGCTAAAACCTAATACCTTTGATCGTTGGAAGTGAATAAATATGCTTCGAAATTTCCATTCATCTCACACAAATATATATCAAAACCGGCAAAATAACCAAAACGTTCTGGACACTCAGAAGCATACTCACATTCTTTGAAACTGAAAACTTTATCGTGCTTTGGTTTGCTTCTAGGACTCAGCTTCGATAAAGGCGTAAGAGTCGGTGGCGTTCTCCCCAGCATTGCAGCAACCGATGACATTTGGAAAGATGGATCACTTAGCAGAGCTTTCGTAGCAGGCAATTCTCCAACTGATTCTTTTGTCCTTTTCTCCTTCATTTCTGGCTCTATCAATCCCAGAACGATTCCCGCAACCGCAGCCAATATCGGATAATGAGTTACCGCCTCCATGGATGGAATTGACAAGCCAATCACCTTTGAAAACAATTATAAAATTGATTGAAAATCATTGCTATTTTTCTACACTCCGATCTCTTCACGTATCGTCAATCAGAAGCAGATATCGCCACAGCTACAGGTAAACCTTAAAACGCCTAATTCAATTGATGGTTTTGAAAATATCTCCAAAAAAATTAATTAAAATCACAAAAACTTGTAAATATGCGACGCAATCAAACCCAAAAAAGCTTAATTAAACTTAGGGTTTCGACAACATCTACGAAAAATTGAATTAAAAATTAAAATCGCAAGAACCCGGAAATCTGCGACAAAATAAAACATAATAACCCAAATAAATTTATGGTTTCGACATCTACCAAAACATAATGAAAATCGCAAAAACTTGAAAATCTGCGGCACAATAACAACTTCCCAGGACAATCCTCTCGAAGAGTTCTTATATAAGATCGAAAAAAATTACGATACATTCGCAAACAACCAATCGGACCCAACTGACAAAAAGGCAAAAATCTAATTGACAAAAATGTTACACGTTATCTGAAGTAAACTATCTTATAGTTTAGTTCGCGTTAGGTCTACCTGTTTAAGGTCAATTTAATCTTTAAAAAAAGGAAGGCATAGGATCATCCCATATTCTAAAAACTGATCAATTCAGATTTAGAAGAACTATGGCGGACCAAACCTGATTGAAACTTCCAACCGACGTGGACACCCTGTTCAGAATCTGACAAAGAACTTGACAGAGCCGGCTAAGCAACAGATCAGCAGATGGTCTTTTTGACGAAGTGAATACTTCGGGACACCGAACAACACACATTTCCAGCACTCGCAGGAGAGCCAACGTAAGATCGAAACACGTGGAGCACATCTTCAATTGCCGAGATTCTATGAAGACTCTATCGGGTCGAGAGAACGCATTCTGGATCTCCTGCATCATTCCAATGAATTCCGAAAAAGCCCAGTTGAGCTGATTGAGAACTGAGTTCAAGAAAACCTGAAAAGAAAAATGTAAATTAATGTACAGTACTGTACAGTTTATTTGTGATGAGGTGATTTCCGCAACCCAATCTCAATCTAAAAACTTTGAGCATTCAATCTCAGACATTTTTTTTGAAGACTAGGATTAGTCAGACATGAAAAGTGAATTGATTCCCAGATCAAGCACGATAATTCAAATGTTTCACAAATGAGTTTTTGTCTATAAATTACCAACAACCAACAACAAGTGGTGGAGGAAAAGGAAACAACATTTTCCTCCACCAGATATATGTCTATGGAACGCATATACCCTTCTCTTGTTAGTCCAGGAGGCTTTCCGATTCATAATTTCACCAATACTCCAGCACGTACATGAATCATCCCAAGATATCAATATCTTCATTGGTATCTTGGAAGGTTAATTTTACAATATCTTCCACGATCTGGCTACATGTCTAACTGCAACGGATCCTTCAGTGAACCTGATTCTTTCCGACTAGGCCCTAACTAATCGAAGTTACTAGGTATTAACTTCCTCTAAGCGTAAATAAACAATTCAATTTGGCCGATCCACAATGTCAAATCCGGAATGAAAACGCTGAGAAGTTCAAAAGATCCGTCCAGATTTGATCATAAAGTACGTGCATGACATCGAGGAAAGATATAGGCTTACCTTGCACAGTTCAGGATCTTTTACTAACAATTCGGCGACCATCTTTTGATAGAACGGCGATGGACATGGTTTTATGTGATTCGTATGAGATATTCCTTCTCCGGTCATTTTTGGGTAGAATTGTTGCTGTTGATTCGGCGTTTCCGTGTATCTGAATCCGAAGCCATCCCCTTTCCACAATCTCACCAGAATCCAGTTTGTTTGCGCCCACGGACGTGATTCATACGGTCTCAACAGCATTCTAATCAAAATCTCAGACCTGTGAAATTAATGCAGTAATTAATTATAAGATAACCATCAGTCAACGTTTACCAAGATATCATCAGTGAAGTTATAGGGATGCAAAAATAAAAAAGCCAAAATAGATGCGATGAAGAGAATGCATACTGACATAGAACGGTTTAAGAATATAAATTTCGACATGAACATCACAGCTCATTCCCTGGAATACTTTTTTTGAAAGATACCAAGGGCAGAAAAAGTCTTCATTAACACAGTACTAATCGTCATAATTTTATTTCCAACTTCAGGATCAAACTAAGTTCAACGAAGTACGATACGCAGTTGAAAACATTTCGCAGTTGGGAAGCCTTTCTTAAAATACAAGTAATGGTCCTTTAGGATCAATCAACTGCATCAACCAATAGACAGTAAAGTATACTGCATGGACAGTACACTGTACAGTATTTCAGGATACCGTAATTTGGTTTCAACTGATTAATTGAAGGATGAATCTATCTCTGATAGAATACGATTGAACATCGCTCTCTCAAACACTTTGCTTGAAAGAAACACAAAAGCGCAGAAACTTTGGTTATGCATGACCAAAAAGAATTTGGTATTAAAACTTCTTGAAAAACTGGTCGAGCGGATCAAGATTATGCATACTGAAATGCAGGAGAAAATATTTCATATACTGTACTGTACTTTCAAATGTTCCTGAAAATAAATTTGTCTAATCGAAAAATGGCTCTGGCCTGTATCATTCAACTGCTTTCAAAAAAGGAACTGTTACTTAGTAAAAATAACTGGTATTTAGCATAAAAAATGACCAACTCACTCCTCTCGCTTCATATTTTCCATGGCTCTCAAAGTTTGTTCCGAAGACACGAACGTAGCGAGGGCTTCAATGAGACTGTCCTTAGAATCTGAGAAAATGACGCGTTCGTCGGCGAAATGTTGGGCAATCAAACTTCCTAGAGCAGTCAACAGGGATTTCCCGTGAAACTTCGCATCCGTAAAAGGAACCGTGGGATGCATGTGCACACGAATAGCCTGAACGCATTCGCACAAAGAGTCAATGTAGAAATCAGGAACAAAGGCGAGCAATGATCCGACTTTCGAGGCTCTGTTGAGGGTTTCCATGATCACCCTATTGAAAAAAACAGAACAAGTGAGGACCATTATTAACACTGCAATAATTCGCCAAAGCAAATCAAAGATAAATAACGTTCAAAAACTCAACGAGCGGAAAATAATTTAAATCTACGATTTTAAAAATCGCATCTTTTTTGTCTACTGCTTTGACGAACAATTACAGTCCCAGTATCTGTAAACATACCTAGTACCGTACTTCAATTCCATTTTAATATTGCACAGTCATTTCAACTGTCTTCAATTTAAAGGTTATTTCTGTGCGTGCATAACAACAACAGCACAAAAAGTGCTAACAGATTTCCAATTGCAATTTGGTAAAAAGAATTTGATGAATATATCAGGTATGTTATGCCAATTACCAGAGAAGCATTAGATCATTCACTCCGTCGAAAAAGTTGCTCGCCCAGCCCAACCAGTTGAGTACATACAAAAGGAGTTAAAAATAAATATATCACAGGAAATATTTCGAAAACTTACTTGGTTAAAAATATCAGGTCCTGCTGCCGATTTTTTGTGTAAATCACAGCACTAACCCAAGCCATGTGTCTGACTTCATCAGAAATTTTTTCCTTCAGTATCTGAGAAGAGGCTTCCAATTCCTCTTTAACCGAACCTCCATCTTTCAAGACGCTAATTTTCTTCCGAAGGTCTTTTTCCGCAGCAAGAAACTCATCGAGATTCTCACGAAGAGCAGTCATCTTCGCAATTTGCTTATGAGCCCCGAGGTGGAAAATCCAAACAACGTCGTCTAGTAGTTCGTGAAGAGCAGGCTCTTTCAGCACTTCAGAAGTCGACGCTCTCATTGTGCCAATCAACTGTGTTGAAATAAAGAGAAGAACTTCATTTAAATATTATCAGAATATTAATAATGAAATGATTAATCGTTATCGATGATGACTTATTTTAATCTGTGTAAATCCCTACAATCTACATTGAAAAGTTGAGCAAAATTATTAGCAAAATTAAATTATAAGAGTTATCTTGATTTTCTTTGCCCCAGATGTTCGGAGTTCTACCGTGAATTGCACAATAAGTAAAAAAATCAATAACCTGTGCTCCACGATGACCACTGGCATTGCGGATATCTTCATCTTCAGTGGATGTGTCGGTCGAGTCACTCGATTCTCCGGCGGTATCACCTTCAAACGCGAGCACAACATCAACATTGATCTGATGTGGACGAGCGATGCGACTAAGCTCGTCAACGCTAGCAGTGACAGCTACTATTCCATGCAACGAGTCCGCGTGCTCGCTCCGGGCTAGAGTGTGAGAAAAAAAAAAAAAACTTGTACATGTATATTGAACTACAACATGCACTAAATCCATGGACCAACCAACTCAGGTGGCAAGAGAAGAAACCAACCCTTATTCCACTTTCTCAGCAGGATCGAAATTTTGAAGGTACACGCAAGCGAGAGATTACACTGTATTTGAAATTTCGATGGACTCCTTTATTTTCACATTGTCGTAATTTATTATTAAATTACCTCAATAACATTCGTATTTTTAGCTTTTCAATTGATAATTCAAGATTCGCACTATAGAATGCAAATTTCAAGAAAATAAAAAGTACGGAGCAGAAACTTCGCAGATCAAGAAATGTTTTCCTGCCGAAAAAAAATATGCCCTAGTACTTTCGGGGCAACAGCGACCGTTTAACCTTACCAATCTCTCGTATACAACATTAACCCAAGAATTTTTGGTTAGAATTATTCAAGGACTTGATGCGAAGCTGAATGAGGACTATGAAGGATCATGCGCTCTCATCGTCTAAATGCCAACATCTTTCTTTAAAAGACAAAACTTCAAGAAATTTACTTCGGCGATCTTTTAACCTGCGAACGGCTTTTCCAATTCTTCAACTGGGTGAGCGTGGAGTTATTCAATAACCATCAAATGTAAACTCCACACAACATTCATGGGGTCCATGATAGAACCTCCAGAGTCTAACCGTAGGCAATCCCTAATTTTATTCGCTAATGCATTTAAATCAAAGAGAAAAATAAACTCAGGGGGCTGGGAAATTATGCGTGAACGCAAAACAAAAAAAAAGAACCAGCAATCCAGGAAGATGAATTCAGGTATAATCGCTGGGTGCTTGGTTAGGTAACAAAATCGTATTGATTCAGGTAACACCAACAAAACATATAGCAAGTTAGTTGAAAAAGCACTCACGCTGAGGAGGCGGAACGAAGTCCGGACCCAGAAATTCCGCTAATTCCTTCCGCAACGTCCGACGCAAGTACGCATAAGCTCCTCCGAGACGATTGCAATCGAAGTATTTCATACCATCATCACAGAACGCTTTCAATGGCACATGAACATTTTCGTCCAAAGTTCCCTCCGATTTAAGCAGGTCCGCGTGCGCAGTAAGCAGTCGATGGAAGAAACAAAGCATCACAGGAGTCGGTGTTTGCATCATGAGCGGTATTCGAGCGCTCCAAATGTTTTCCTTGATGAAGCGCCGGATTTTATGAAGGAAAAGGCAGCGAGAGCTCGGTTCACCGGGTTTCCCGTCCGTAGTTATGAGAAGTTGCTTCAAAACGTCCAACTGCAATTTCTCCAATTCTCCTACTTCCCTTCCTAGCTTTGCTATGGAAGTTTCGTATACAGCTTTGTCTTTCTCGTCCCTTCCTTCCCAGTACACAACCGGGGCGACCACCTGTAGGAAAATGAAGAAACATTATTTTGACTTCATCTCCAGGAAGTTTTACACGCGATAAAAATATGTGCTCATCGCCCCTGCCGTTGCTTTCTCATCCAAAAATGCACTTAGTCGTGAAAAAATGTACATTGAATTTCCCTACTTCATCCAACAAATGAAAATGTTTTCGCGTGTACGTGGATGTCGCTCAGTCGCAATGATCTTTAAAATGAAACCTGTATAATTTCAACATTCTTTTTCTTTTCGGCGCGTTTAAGACTTAACTTGACAGCAATAAGTTTGCAAGTGGTTCAATAAATTCGACTGCTCGTCCACTACAAGGAACAAAATTTGAACAAAAGCAGAATCCACCTGGCGTCACAATAGCTTCGTTTCACAAAGAAGCTAAGTGCAATTGCTTCTAGGCTCTTCCTGGGACTGAATTAACACAAATACTGTATTGCTAAATAAAAGTATGATGAAGTTAGAGCAGAATTTTCACGAAGTACAATATACTGGATTTAAAATTTGGAGGATTTTTTTTTCAAGTTCACATGGAACATCTTCAACTCAGATGCATTTTAGCACGGTTCCACCAAACATTTGCAACACATAATGAATTCTGACTTCTTTATCGCACAACAACTTCCACGAAATTTTACAAAATAAAAAGAGAAATACTTTAATTCATTATGTATTGCGAATTTCGATCTATCACTCCGAAAAAACAGTACTCCTGATATGTACTCAACAGTGGATTATACAGTACAAAACTCTGCTCCTCAACGCATGAAAGATTGTTTACGAAGCGTTACATACCTTCAAGGCATCATCATCCAGGGGTTTCAGATGCATGAAAGTTGGAAATCGCACACGTTCGAAGAACACATTCTTGAGCAACAATTTCCGAGTCCTTTCATGGTTAAGTATTCGCTTCAAAAGAGACAAGGACGCCTTTTGGTTCGGAAACTCCCCACTAGAAGCGGACTGTCGAAACTTTGTGAGCAAAGATATGCAAACATACTCCATGCACTTGATGAGGTCTTGATCTTCAATCAATGCCCACATGACAGTCAAACAGGTTTCGACGTTAGTGGTTTGTAAAAAAGGCATGAATTGGGCTTCTACAATGTACGGCGACACTAGAAGCTGAGAAAGCTGTCTGAAAATCCGAGCTCCAACGAGGTAGAACTTCGCCTTCCTGGAAGGCACTTGCTGCACGGCAGTGACAACTTTGGAGCCATTCTTCGGCGAAGGAGGCTCAAAAACTTCAATCAAATTAGCTAACCAACCGAACAACAATTTCCCTTTTTTCAGGTCACTTTCCGGAGGGTCTTGCAAAGGTGAGAATCCTTTCACTGGGTACTTGTAAGGCGTGGCTCCGAAATTCGCAACGAGGTTCTCTCCATCACCAAGACTGACACCCGGTAAGTAGGCTACACCCGGTGCAGATTTCACATTACTGAAGGCAACTCCGAGAGAACGACCGTTTCGGTAGAACTCTATTTTGTGGTCATCACAATCAATGGTTACTCCGATGATGTCACCCGATAACCAAGGTTCGCCGTAGCGATAAGTAGCAACGTTCCATTTCCGAACTCGATTCCCGTCGTACGAATACGAGTCTATCGTGTCTCCGACGCCATTTTCTTCGGAAAACTGGCAATCTTTGGTACACCAACCAACCTGGAATGAAATAAAGAAGTCAAGTCCAGCAAAATTTACTTGGGACATCTGGGCACATCTGAAGTCCTGGACTGCAGTGAATTTTTTTTATGATAAATATACGTCGACACATTTTTCTTGCACTTTTTCAAGTTCGGTCGGGTTATGTTAAGTGAATTACTGTATCTATTCAAGAAACCCGCGCTTTCAAGAAAGACACACGCCCAAGAATTTCATCCTAATATTTTTATGAAATCCTTTCCCAAGTAAGACCCGTAGCCAAATTTTAGTAATTGAAAAACTGATATATTTCATAAAAATAAGAGACATCAGAATTCAAATTTGGATACGAATTCAAGCTGAATTGAATTCATTTTCAAGTGTTTTGATTTGTTTCAAGTTCCGTCAAAAATTACTGATTACAGTATTCCAAAGTACAACGTACAAATAAATTAATAAAACATTTCGAAAATGTTATCCTTATACTGCACTTTATTTTGTAATTTATAGCAGTTAATTTGGAAAGAGTATGAGTTATGGAGCTGGCATTGTAACTGAAAGGGCTTAGTTCAGAAAGTTTTAGGCAGACAGACTCTCTCTTCTCTCTTTCTACAGCGATTTTCTCTGCATAACGGATTTAATGATGGTCCCATTCGGTCTCGCATAGGTTTTCTATTCCAACAAAATTATCTCTAAAACGATTTTTTTTGGGTTAGCTGCAGAGAGAGTTTATCTGTAGTATTAAAGAATGTGCTCGGTCTGCTGTGTATCGAGAAAGAATTAACCTTCATGAGGGTATATATGTAATTTTCATATAATTTACATTCACATCAATGGTATCATTAGAACAGCACACAAAAGAACCTAATAATTCCATTCCAAATGAACTGCAGGTATTACTAAACTGGAAAAGTTGTATTACCTGCATAACGCCCTTAGATCCCAAGAGCACTTCATACTGCCATTTTCCCTTGAAGACACACACATTCGCCTTGAGAGAAGAGAAGTGGCTTTGGGATCCGACTCCGACCCGATCAGGACCAACAATGAACGATCCAACATGAGTAGCAATATCAAAATGAACTTTTGCCGGACCAAGTCTTCCCAGTTTCTCAACTGGCAATTTTTCACTTTTCCCTTTGTTCGTACTGTCAAGCTGCGAAGCTATCCGCGCATCAAGGCGATCCAATAGTGATCTATCCTTCGTGTCGAAGGCGGCAATGGGTGATAAACTTCTTCCAGATTTTCGCGCTCGAATGGGACTCGGAGAATTCCGACGAGTTCGGGTTGTTTCCACGAAATTGTCCCCAAAAACATTACGCACAATTTCCTCCATCGCCAGAAAAGAAAATTAACAGAACTTCACAATTTGAAAAACGCTACGGAGAGAGTTAAACCGATGGAAAGGCGGATTCATCAGCAGTGATCTCAATTTTGCCCACCTGCGAATAAGAATTTATTTAAAGCATTGAACTTATGTACGGATTGCACGCATAGCACAAAAATATAAGTTTCTTTCGTAAATGCCTCACGAACATTGTTTTATGTATTCAAAACAAGTACAACAATAGCGTTCAAAACAATTCGGAAAATTAAAAAACCCGACTTTCACAGAGTGTGATCACCCGACCATAAAATCGTATCCTTCAGTCGCTCGCGCAGGAATTCCGCCAGGTTTTTCGGATCATCGCCCGGGAACTCTATCAGAGTCATGTTCTCCGCTTGCTTCAAACAAGTATCCCAATCACCTTAAATGATCCACACATTTGAAAACTTCAAAAACAGCATTTGAAAGAATATGCTCACCATTTTTTGGAGCAACACGAATAATGTCCTGAAAATATTTCATCGAGTCTTTGAACCTTAGCTTGAGCTTCAACATGCGCTGTGTGACTGAATCATCATCTCGGAGGTTATCTGAAAGAAAATCCAGCTTCAATGAAAACCAGGACGCTCAACAATTCAGAATCAAGCGCTAACCAGGATTATGGACTTCTTACACAATGAACTCGGGCTGCATTAAACTTTCCTTCACAAAGATGACTCTGCATTGGGCAATGAACTCCACTAAGAGTGTTTATTCAACTATAAAAATTGCTTGAGACATTTTTTTTGAGATATTTGGCTGCCAGATTTTCAGGCGGAGGAAACTGCGTTGCTTTTTTTCTGAGAACTTAGGCAACTTTTTGCATGAAGTTATACATTCATCACATGTCCGGAAAAAATTCAAATAACTCATAACAATTAGTTGCACCAATAACTAATACAAATTCACTAAGGGAATTTTCCTCTCGAAATGCGTCATTTCACAAGGATTTACTTGTTAAAGTACGTTTTGGAGTCTGTAACCAATAATTAATTACACATATATGAAATATATTTTTACATTAATCGGTTGACAGTGGATTAACAGATCAGGTCCAATGAAGATGATCCAAATCACTGATCGAATTATCTAAAAATATGATCTTTTTTTCTAATTTTGGAAAGAACTACACTCCAGTCTCACACTCCATTACAACTACAAGGAAGCAAACTAACCTCTTTGTTTTGGTTCAGATTCAACATCCTTCTGCAGCTGCTCAACAAATCGTTGAAGAGTACTGCAGAAAATAAATCCGGGATGCTTGTCTTTGAGATGTAACGCATTCAAGTTGGCATCCCGTATGACAACGATATCCGCATCCCGACTTTGTCCACCGTTACCGTGCTTTTCGACGATATGTTGTTTCATTACATCTCCATTGATCGAATACACTGAACAAGATGTGCATCGATACAAGCGCGGTCCGTGCAGTTTCAGGTGGTCGATGAAATCTGCTTTTGAAACACTTGCGTACGATGGGCAATGCGGACATTGGAACTCGTCATCGGAATCAGCATGCACCAGTTCCAAGTGGTAGTGCAGCTCAATTTCAGATGTCAAGTGATAGCCGCATCCGCACATGTACCTATTTATAAGAAGATTTCCGCCATTCAAAAAATAAATAACTTTTAAAGATTTAAACAATCCTATTTTCAATGCTTTTATAGATTTTATTAATTAATTCACTTGTGTATATTTTTCACACATATGCATGGTGAATATAAGTGATTTCAAGGAACTGCAATCCCTAATGCATTATAAAGAATTTATTTTCAGTTTGCACAGAATATTCAACAAACCTGAAGTCTTCACTAACATATGGAATATCTGGCGCCTCCGACTCAGTTGATGCATTCGGATGCAAACATTGGTCTGATCCAAACGAACTTCCAATCAACGGATCAATAGTTTCCTGAAGAAAAGACAATTCAGTGAACATGGTATACGCATCAACTTAGATGAACTCACTTGCAAATGAAGCTTCACGTGTTTATGGATATCTGCAGACAAATTCGAAGTGAAATTGCAGCATGCACATAACCACTTGAAAGGCAAGCATTCCGGTAATCCAGTAAAATCACGGAGCAGTTCGTTCCTCTCCAATTTAAAGTTCGCCAGCACAGCAAATAATGGGCCACGACTCAAATTATGGTCGATTTGCAATCTACGGCCAACAAGTGCAGAAGCATCTTCCAAATTGGTCATGGGCCACAAATTTGGGAGCCCTTCTATTTCTTGATGCTTCTTAAACCAATGCCCGCGGATATTCAAAGAATGATTGTCTCTGAATAAGAGTCCACACACACTGCAGACACATTGCGGATCTTCCGCATGTGCCAAAAGGTGGTCATAATACCTAAATACAAAATAATACAGAAATTAAACATAGTGAATCAGAAACAAACGGGATTAACAACAAAACACAGTTTCTAGTACGGTATACGGAGCGATCAAGTATTGATCGAACTTTTTTTCTAACACATGAGACTGTTGAAAACCAATAACCAACAAAAGCATGCACTTGAAAATAAGCAAGAGGTGGAAGATGAAATTATGGAAAAATCCAGTTTGGAAAATGTGGAGTGACTTGCATTCCACTAGAACTGATTTAAACCTAGATGTGAGCTCAAATGTACATGCTTGAGATTATATTTAGACATTATGTGACCAATAAAGCAGATGAAATGAATCATCAAATGATTTGATCTTTTTTCATTTAACCTTATTTAAACAGCTGAAGTTTTCGAGACAGGTGCACCAGTTTCAGGGCCACCTTGTTGATCATTGATATTGATTTTCAAAATAATAATTATTGAAGGATACTCACTGATCAATATCCACGAATGAAGCTTTTTTGGTGCAATGGGGGCAATGAATTTCACATGCCATTGCCGAACACTCATCCCCCCAATGTTCACGGAGTTTGTGGGCAAACTGAAAAAGCTTTCCACAATGAAAACCATCATCTACACCAGGACAGACGAACAGCTTGTCTCCAGTCAGTAATTTGATGGGCGCTTTAACGTATCTTTCCTGCAAATACGTCCACATATAAAATCAGGATCACGCTTTGGCATGTTATTTCAACAATAAAGTGATTGAAATAAGTTTGATACAAAGAATGAATTCAAATGCCTCGTACGGGAAACGAACCTCAATTTCTCTTGCTGACACACGAAGTTCGGGCACTGGACTTACGTCAGTCCGTGGCGAAACTTGGGTTGGATTCGGAGGAATGCAAAAGTCAACTTCTTGCGAATCTGCATCAGCTGCGCGAAGTGATGGGAATAAACCTCCACTTCGAACAACGTCGACGGAGTTCTGTTCTTCTACCAAGTCCATCAAGCTTTGGACATCCGAAATCTCTCGCGAACATTGTGCAGGAGATGAATCGCATTGGGTTGGATTCGGAGGAGTGCTCAAGTCAACTTCTTGCGAATCTGCATCAGCTGCGCGAAGTGATGGGAATAAACCTCCACTTCGAACAACGTCGACGGAGTTCTGTTCTACCAAGTCCATCAAGCTTTGGACATCCGAAATCTCTTGCGAACATCGTGCAGGAGATGAATCACATGATTTCCGAGCTACAGCAACACATGGTGCTGCAGAAGTATCACTATGTTCATCCTGAACAAACGAAGCACTCTCGTTGGCAGACTCAGGTGGTGTGGTAACTATGAGTAATAGGGGATACAATTGTAACGTTAGACGAAAGTTTACTAGTCGCATATAGCATAGATGTTGAATGAAATTATGTACTGCACTACTTGTACACAGTATAATGTATCCTAAAATATATTACATTAATATACATGTTTCGATTCAGATAAGAGTCTCGACGATAAAGAATGCGCAGCAAGTTTTCAAGAGACTACTAGGTATGTCAACAATTTTGCCTTTTTTTAAAATTCACCTGCTTCATTTGAAATTGTGGTGCAAGGAACTTCGGATAATCCCTGGAAAGGAGGCTCCGATGGAGTGGCTTGAGGTAAGTCTAATTTATGTTGGTCGCTTTCTTCATTGCTCACTGAACATTCACGCTCCCTGAAATGGATAGCACACATCACTGAATTTTCACGCACTTCTGGGTGCCAACTCAGAATGTTCATACATCCTAAAAGAAGTATGGAAAATAAATATGTACTGACTTATTGTCAGTTTCTCCCACAGGTGATTCCCAGCCATCCGAAAAATTTTCCGTTTCTTGATTGACAGGGTCCGAATTAGAAATTTTGGTCGAGACGGGGGATTCGAAGCCATCGGATAAATCATCATATTCGTTGCTCTGTACTACTGCTCGCAATAATTGGTTCAGAACAGGGGGTGGAGGAATGTCCCAGTCTTCATCACATGCAGTTTTCAGCTTCGGGGGAGGGGGAATCAGATCTGTGAAAAAAGAAGTTTTTATTAAGCATTGACGAACTACAGCTCAGACCTTCATTACCATCATCTGAATCAATTTCTCCGTCTTCAAGATCGTAATCTTCCTTCACAACAGGTGCAACGTTTCTGCCAGAGTCACACGGAGAGACTTCCTCCAGAAAAACAATATCGTCGTCATCCATTTCCTGCTAAACAAACCATACAATGCAGTTGGAGGAGAAAGCATATTGATAAAGTCACAAGACACATGCGAATATAACACTTCAAAAGATTCTTTCGATTCAGACCACATCCAGGCAATTACAGTACGGTGCTTCATCCACTCTTCAAAGCTAGATCAGCAATCCAGAGGTTATTACGGCCGAAATCACTATTTTACGAAGATATGGCCTATTTCCACTACAGTACTGTACAGTATTTCCACCACCACACCTGTAAATAGAATGTATGTATATTACGTACAATACTGTATACAATACAACAATACAGCATCTGTAAAGTGGGGAGGTACCGCATGCGTAGTTCGGGATGGGTAGGCTGACTGTCGGCATGACAATTGCTGGGAACCATTAATTTCGGGGAGATCTGAAGCCGATAGGTGGCCAGCTTGCTTACGTGGGTTCCTGGAAGTTCAAAAAGCAAGAACGAATGTTCGAACCAATCCCATTTCCGTAGTGCGGGGTCGAGCATTTCGGCGGGAAATTGAGAGAAGTGATGTCGATAGATTGTTCCCATTCTTTCATCTTTTGCTGGAGGATTATTACGTGAATGATCTGAAAATAAGCCCTTTCAGTTAACCATATTGCCTAGTGTGATATTTGAAATTTGAATGCTTACTGAATAGATGATGCATCGTTCTGTGTTTCGGATTTCAGATTCAGTAGTTTGAGAAGGCCGTTCGTCTGGTGCTAGTGCTCGATCATGTTTTGGGGTTTGTATCTCATTTAAAGAAGTTATTTTCAACAATCTGACCTCTCTAAAATTTTCAGGCATCTTGTTGTATCCGGGCAGGAACTACAAAACAGTCGTCGACAAACCATTCCGTATCGCCCGAGCAACTCTTGAATTTAAAAGTACGTTTTAAAGGAAGTCATGCTTGCCTGGTAAAAACACGAGTTTTTTTTCCCAGAAAAAGACGAGAAAGCGTGCGTGAAGCTCAAGTACAAAGACGTGGAGTTCATCTTGTGCTACTTGGATGGATCGAAAGACACTCAAGTTGGATTGGACTACGCTTTCGATCGAGGCGAAGAACTCATTTTCACTGCCGAAGGGGCAGGGATAGTCCATTTGACGGGATTGTCTGAAGTTGATGATGATGAAAGTTTACTTTACGGTTCGGATGAGGAAGGTCGGTTTGGATTTCTGATCAATGCTGACATTGTCGTAATCTAAATGAATTTTAGAGCAAGCGAATCTTGTCGGAAATGCCCAAGAGGATTCGCCGGGAAAGCGAAGAGGCGCGAAGCGCGCTCGCAGTGACACTCCTGCAGATAGCGATGATGAAGACGACAGCGACGATAATGACTTCGAATTTGCTGACGGTTCTGATGGTATGTTCGCTACTGATGAAGAACGAAAAAAATGCTTGAACTCTTCTTCCCTTAGATGAAGATATCCCTGAGGAAGAGGATAGTGATGATGATATAGGCGAAATGGAGAGCTTCGACGAAGATGATGAAGAGGAGGAGAAAACTTCCCCGAAAAAAGGTATCGTCGATCGTCCTCAAACTATGAATTACTGTATCCAGATTCTGAAAAGACGTTCTTGTGTAACAGCTAAGGTTGAAGCAAAGAAGCAACACAAACAGAAGGCTGATCCCAATGTGTCAGGGCCCGCAAAAGATGCGAAGCAGTCCCCCGCGAAGTCAAATGGTTCTGTGAATGGCGAAGGGGTGAGGAAATCGCTGGTCGCTGCCCGTTTTCATGCAGAAGTAAACTATTTCCTTTGTCTTTAGGAATCGGCAAAGAAGAAGAAGAAAAAGAATAAAAAGAAAAATAAAGATGTGGAAGCAGAAAAGAAAGGCGAAGAAAAGGGAAACCTGACTCAGACTCCGGGAGGAAAGAAATCCGAAAATAGAGGTGGGATCCTCATCACGACTATTCAGGCAGGGAATGGACCTGTTGCAAAGAAGGGTCGCAAGGTTTGTCATACTTTTGTTGCACTTGTTTTCAGCTTGACCCGAATCTGGTCTATACTTCGCCGAATTCAAAATTGAATTTTACAATTTTTACAACTACAGATTTTTCTTTATATTCCATGCATTACCTACTGAACGTTTTTGGGTGATCGAAATTTGTGGAAAGTCTCGAAATATTGGCTACACAGGATGTGATTTGAACTTCCATTTTCGATTGTGGTTTCAAGTTGAATGAAATTTCCTGATTTTCCCTTTCGATTAACACGCAGCATAATTATGATTTCGAGCCGATCAAGTCCATTTTCAAATTAATCCCGGCTTTTTAAGGAGAAAACGAAGAATCCGTCACACCTCCGAGGAGGTTGTTTTAATTCATTTCAAACAACTGCTCTTCGGGTATACCGTGGATGGACTATGTCCATGTAAAGTTACCATGAAAATACATTTACACATTTTCACCGCTAGGTCAACGTGTATTACCGTGGAAAACTGAAGGCTAATGGAAAAGAGTTCGACAAGGTAATCGATGGGAAGGGCTTCGGTTTCAATCTTGGAGGTCAAGAAGTGATCAAAGGCTGGGATATTGGCGTGGAAGGGATGAAGGTCGGCGAGAAGCGTCGCCTCGAAATTCCTCCCAAGTTCGGGTGAGTAATTTCAATTCTCGAACCTCAAATTCTGTACCTAATCTTTTTCTCTTCTTTCATGTTATTACAGATATGGTCCCAAGGGAGTTCCGCCAAGCATCCCACCAAACTCCACGCTGATCTTCGATGTTGAATTGAAAGCTGTCTCTTGAACAGATCTTCGGCCTCACGATGGGCATTTGTCTATCGAACAAGACGGAGCCCTGTTGTCAGAAGAAGAAAAAATTAGAACTCTTTTGAACGTTTTTTGATGATCGAGGGGTTGAAGAAAGACTGATTTGGTGAAATCTGCGTGTTCCTGTTCACTACCATTTATTGTTCGCTTCTCATGTGTGACATATCTTCGATTCTCCCTCAGATGTACTAAGACCACTTGCCCTAAAAAAAACAAATTTGAAGCAGACGTAATAGTGTAGAAAGACCAAATCATGAGTGCAAAGCGGATTCAGCCTTCTTGGAAGCCTCCATCCACCAATGAGCCCTCAAAACTGCGCATCTTCAATAGCCTTACAAGAAAAAAGGAGGAATTTATTCCGTCAAAGGTGATGCGACCATTTTCCCTCGCGCACCATTCCGTGCCTAAAATCAAATCACTCATTACAGGGTAATAGGATAACTTGGTACAGCTGTGGTCCAACTGTCTATGACGACTCGCACATGGGCCACGCTCGTTCCTACATTTCTTTTGACATCTTGCGGCGCGTATTAAGCGACTATTTCCGTTATGAGGTCTTCTATGTGATGAACATCACCGATGTGGATGACAAAATCATCAGGAGAGCGAGACAAAATCATTTGTTCGAATCGTACAAGAAGAGTAACCTTACCTTACCCCAAATTTTGGCTGACGTTGGCGAGGCGGTGGTGAACACGAAAAACAGTGTGCTTGCCGAACAGGATCCAGAGAAGAAAGCTATGTTTATGAAACGGTTGCAGAAGGTTGTTTTATGCAGTATTTCTCGGTACTCAGACACAACAAGTGTATTCTTCGGTATTCCATCCATTTTAAAGGTTGAAGAAGCCGTGCTGAAGGTGGATGAGGCCAAGGGTAATCTGGATGAATTGGAGAAGTCGAGAACCCTTCTTCTCGAAGCCGCTGCGGACGCATTGCAAGACTGGCTGGACTCGAAGCTCGGTCATACTGTTACTGACAACTCAATCTTCTCGTCGTTGCCCGCGGAATACGAAGCTAGGTTCAATGCTGACATGAAAGCCCTGGGTGTGCTTCCTCCTGATGTGGTTACTCGTGTGAGCGAGTACATTCCAGAAATTGTTCAATTCGTGCAGAAGCTTATCGACCGCGGTTTTGCATACGTTTCTCCAACCGACGGAAGCGTGTACTTTGATGTCGGAGCATTTGATGGGAATGAGAAACATCATTACGCAAAGCTGGTTCCCGAAGCTTTCGGAGATGCCAATGCTTTAGCAGAAGGGGAAGGCGTGCTTTCTGGTGCTGGAACCGGGAAACGAGCGGTGACTGATTTTGCTCTCTGGAAAGCTTCTAAAGTTGGGGAACCAGGTTAGATTTCTTTCATGTTCGTTGGAATTGCCCACGAAAAAAAGATTGATCAGTAAAACAACCACAGAAGTAAGAAACGAACTCTTTGGGATGTGATCGAACTGAATTCTCGGACTACTGACGGTTTGGTGTCTGAATCCGTAGAGCGTTGCGTGTACAGCTTTTGGCCAAAACATTCAATCTGTAATTAAGTTAAACTAATCCCTAAACCCGTTTTGCCGTGATTTTAAATTTAAGCCAATAGTTATGTACATTTTATTTAAAATATGGACGTATTCGGTCCTTTGAATTGTCCCACTTCGATTTTGGTTTCCTCCGTACTCGAAAGCCCTTTTTCAGACAACCGTAAAATGTAATGAATCAATTTTAAGAGTGCGAGCGACTTGCTTTTCCATTTCAGCCTGAGGTTGAATTTTGAGACTTTTCGTTTTGTAATTCTGTATTTTTGTATGGATGATCTGAATTTTTTATAAAACGGATTGATCCTTGATTAGGCTGGGAATCACCGTGGTGTGCACGTGGCAGACCAGGTTGGCACATTGAATGCTCTGTTATGGCTTCGGAAATCCTCGGGTCTACGATGGACATACATGCTGGTGGAGTGGACTTGAAATTCCCACATCACGATAATGAGTTGGCGCAATCTGAGGCCTACTTCGGAAATGATTCATGGGTTCAATATTTTCTGCATACCGGTCATTTAACCATTTCCGGGTGCAAAATGTCGAAGTCGCTGAAGAATTTCATCACGATTAGGGAAGCATTGGCTTCTCATTCTCCGCGTCGTCTAAGATTTGCCTTCTTGCTGCATTCTTGGAAAGATACGCTGGATTATTCGGAAAATACCATGGAGATGGCTGCACAAGTTGAAAAGAATTTCAAGGTATTTTTACTGCATATTTTAAAGTAATTGTGATTTTCCATCGCAACGATGAATGACAGAAACTTTATATCAGAGTCGATGATTCAACAAATTTCACTGTGTTTCAGGAATTTTTCTTGACGGTGAAGGACTTGTTGAGAAGAGTGGCCAAGTTTCGAAAATGGACCTCCAGTGAAATTGATCTGCAGAATCTACTGATGGAAAAGAAAGACGCCGTTCATTCAGCTTTGTGTGGTAAATTTTCTTGTCTTAACAATGTAAACCGTGTACTGTATCTCACTCTTTTTTCATATTTTGTAGACAACATAGATACAAGAGGCTCTTTGGACGCTTTGCGAGAGCTCGTGTCAGCGTCCAACGTCTACATAAAATCGAAATCTAATAGCTCTGAAGTTTGCCATGAGTTATTGGAATCCATCGCCGGATATGTAACGAGCATATTAAAAGTATTCGGCGTGATAGAGTCTGGAGATACTCTGGGATTTTCCACCATTGATGATGGTAGTGGGGAAGGAGTAGGACTCGACAAAGAAAAGCTATTATTGCCGTTCGTCGAATGCATAGCTAGTTTTAGAGAAGACGTCAGAGGCAAAGCTTTAGAAGTGAAAGCAGTGGACGTGCTGAAGCTTTGTGATGTGTTGCGGGACCAGACCTTGCCCGAGCTTGGGGTTAGACTGGAAGATCTCGGGGGTGAGTGATCATCTTAGGAAACGATCTGGTGCATGTCCCGGAAAGTATAATTTCCGTAATTACGCGCTAGTTGATATTGGCCTGTCCACAAAGCAAAAAACAATAAACCAGTTACTGTATTTTGTTTTCAAGTCAATAGACTTTGACTGTTCTGAAGCTTTTTTTTAATATTGGGTGTATTATCTCTGTTAAATTAGGAATTATCATTGGCTTACTACGTCGTTGGGGATGAATATTTGCTGTAGCTTATTCCCTTTGAGATTCTTGATTGACGTCATTTCTTGCCCCAGGTGATAGACCAGCGGTCAAATTCGTATCCAAAGAGGAAATAGCCAAGGAGAAAGCAGATAAAGAACGTCAAGCAGCCGCCAAAAAAGCCGAGTTAGACCATAAGAAAGCGGAGCAAGATGCCGCGAAAGCAGCCAAAGATGCCCAGCGTCGGATTCCCCCAGAAAAGATGTTCCTTTCGCTTACAGACAAATACTCTAAATTTGATGATCGAGGGATGCCCACATATGATATAGAAGGAAAAGAAATTGCCAAGTCTCAGCTGAAGAAACTCACGAAGCTTCGGGAAGCGCAGGAGAAGAAGTATAACGACTGGTTGAAGGAGCAAGGTGATGTGAAATAAATAAATACAAGGATTATGTTCAAAATTATCTCCGCGATTCATTTTCGTCGTGTGAAGTCGTCAATTGATGCCGAGACTCATAATTTCACCATCACAGAAAATACGCGTTGATGTAAGCTTTGTGTCGACTGCATTCATCATCTTCGTGTGTTGTTGCGTTTATGCGATTATATCTTGAATCATCATGGACCCGGATATTGCTAAGCGATTGTTCGACGAAGGTGGGACATTCGTTCTCCTCGACGTACCTGTTGGAACTGAATTTGGCATTGACATGAATACTTGGAACGTTGGGGATAAGTTTCGGGGCGTGAAAATGATTCCTCCTGGTTTACATTTCATCTATTACAGGTATTTTATATTTTAAAAACTTGTAAAAGGATTATTCGAAGACGTTTGAATGTCATTGTAGTGCAGTAAGTAAAGAGGGATCAACAGCACCGCGAACTGGCTTTTTTCACTGGTTCGAGAAAGAAGAAGTGCTTGCTCGCTTCTACAGCGCCAAAGATGAAGAAATCACGGATCGAAGAGCTACGGAAGATGAACTGGAGAGGTTCAAGGCTAACAAGAAGGAAATGGACACATTCTTAGGCGTGTATCCTTATGAATCTTGGAAGCAGTGGGTCTCCATCACTAATCACATCTCAAGTAAGATGCAGTTCTTCTCTTTTTTGATTGACAGTTCCTGTGTAAAGAGATTATTCTAACGTACCCGGGGTCTTTTTTTGTAGTGCTTTCTATGCCGTATTCTGTTTAATGAGGAAAATTTATAGTGAATACGAAATCTTTCTCATGTAATGTAGCGAAATTTAAAGCTTCGCGACTGGAAATTACTTTTGTCTTGCATTCACTTGAGCGCAGGCCTTCTCATTTTTGAATTTTACATCCGCCAAAATGTATGTTCCTCCATGATCAGGAAGCATTGTCATGGATGAATGAATCCTACTTTACTAGAATTATTCATGGGAATGCATTATATTTTTCTGAAATTTAGAGCTTTTCTTATTTTGCAAACACATGTTTATTGGAGGGTTTTTTTCTACGCTTTCTCGAAGAGATTCAAGGTCAGGCTCTAGGATTTGGAATGACGTTGATTGATCTTGTCTCATGCTTAACCGAATTTTATGGCCGAAAAAGGCATTTTCAGAAGGTTTTGAATTGAAACTCTCGTTTCGCTATTTTGAATTCCTCCTGATTTTTTAGATGTCATGTTCATTGATGTCGTTTTGCTTTTTGAATACAGATAGACAAAGCCATTTTGCATTTAATTTTTCGTTCTGAATGTAGGAGCATTGCCAGTGGTGCTGGAAAATCGCGTTTTTTTGTGTGTGATTATTGAAGAGATTCACTATCGTCCAGTGATTCTACGTGATATGATGGTATTCTCCCGCAGAAAAGCTGCTGGAACGAATTCAACCCCTCTGTGTGACAATAGCATCTGCCAGTAATCTCGTTCGCCGAGAAGAGCAGGAAGAGAACATTGTCGGAGAACCGTCAGAACGCAAGAGACACAAGGGTTCTGGGAGTGCAACGCGAGAAGAAGACTTGATGTCGCATTTGATTTGTGCTCCGGGTACGGAGATTCGGTGGGCACCATGGCCTTCCAAATGCTACCCAGAAGGTTCATCTCCTCAAGAAATTTCGAGGCATTCGCTGGATGCTTCGTTCCAGTTGGAACAACTTGCTGGATCCTGTGCTGAAGGGCAAGTACAGAATGTGATGTGCAAGAAATTTAGTACTGATGCATGACGACGGGAATTAGGACTTTATAAATGTGAATGAAATATTTTAAAATTTGAAAAGTAGAGTATTTTATGTTGTCTTTCTAAATAAAGGTAAAATGTTCCTAATCTACGACATAAGACATAATCTGAATTGAACGTGACGAAGTGAAATCAAGTTCAGGTTGCATCGAGATGCGTTGAAAATTGAAATCAGATTCGGGATATGTGGGGTTAAATTATGAATATAATTCGTATGTTTTTTAGAAGTCCTTGAATACTGTATTCTTCAATGTCATGAAAATCCAGGACGTCGAACTTGTTTTTGAATTTCTCGTGGATTAACGATATACAGTAATGGTGAAATATCACTTGACACAAATATATCGTCCTAACTACCGTATTTCTTATATTTTTCAGGTGGAGTCAAATTTTAGGAGAATTGCAGTTTGCTTTCGTTTGCTTTCTCGTCGCCCACGTCTACGATAGCTTTGAGCGTTGGAAGAGACTCATCGACGTGATTTGCAGAAGTGAAAAAGCGCTGCATGATCACCCCGGTTTCTTCATGGACTTCATGACGGTTCTTCATTTTCAAATAAAACTTGTTCCGCAAGATTTTTTTGCTGATATTGTTTCCAACAACAATTTCCTGATCGATGCCTTGCGGAAGTTCTTTCCCAATGTCGAAGAAGAGGGTAGTGATGCACTGGTCAAACGTGCCAAAAAGTTTAAAGAACATTTGCAGGACAAGTTCGAGTGGGATTTTGAGGAAGAGAACGAAGATGATCAACCCGTTGTTGTGGATTTGTGATTTCTTATGCTTTTACATAAAAGACGAGGTCGTGTTGTTCCAGCTTTCATATTCTTGAATGAAAATTCGAGTGCGTTGTAAACCAGGACAAAGTTGACCGATTTTCAAATAGTGATACCTTTCGTAAGTTCGATGCTGTGTCGTCGAGAACGTGTGCATGAGATCGTTTCAGTTGATCTCTGATTTTATTGCTTGAAGTTTACTTGGTTAAACAAGCATTGATGAAGATTATAAAGTCGTATGTAGGATTTTAGAGGAAATTTTCCCGCGATAAACAGGATGGCATTATTGCTTCGTCACCTTCGCATTTTGGTTCTGCCAGTTTCGTAAATTCCAAAATGATATCCTGAGAATATTACTTTGAAAATGGTCAATTTTTCCTGGTCTGTCCTATGTATTGACGTTCATTTTTCCACTTGTATGCAGATGTTTTTCAAGCTTCCTGCCCGAAGTATGTCAACATTACCTGTGATAAAAACTCCTGTTTACCTACGTAATATGGAAAAGCGCTTCGCAAACCGACTCAAGCGGAAGCAGGAAGAATCTCAAGAGCAGCGAGTGAAAACGCAAGAATTGCGTCGACAACCTTTGATGATCGAGTGCAAAAACCAGTCATTGAACCATTACTTGAAGCAGACTTATGCAAAGTTTGACACGGTTCCTTTGGCATCAGCCGGTTGGAAGAAAGGTAAATCAGTTGGAGACTTTTTCACGATCAAGAATTCTGGCGAGAACCCTGCTTTCCGAGAAGAAGACTCAAATTGGAATGATATGGGCTTAAACTCGGATATCGTCGAGGAAGTGATAGCGAAAGGATACCAAAAACCGACGATTATTCAAGAACAAGCTATTCCCGCGATTCGACAGGATTTGCATTGTCTCATCTGCGGAGAAACCGGCAGTGGGAAAACTTTGGCCTACGTTCTACCAATAGTGGAATCTGTGCGACGTCTTCGCAGTCTTCAGCACGCTCGAGTAAACAAGCCTTTCGCGTTCGTTATCACTCCTGGCCGAGAACTTGCAATACAAGTAGCTTCTGTGTTCTTGAATTTCCCCGACATACGAGTCAATCTTGTGACCGGAGGTAGTTTCGAAAGGAAACTCTCGAATGTTACGCCCGAGGAAGTCGATATCGTGATCGGCACTGTTGGAATGCTGGGGAAGTTCTTTTTCAACAATGTTTACGGAACGGGTTTTGTGAAGCACGTCGTTTTGGACGAGATAGATACGTTGGTAGACAAGAGTTTTTGGTTCAGGACGCGGAAGATTTTGGAAAATTTCTTCAATACCCCGATGCAAGCCGGAATTAATCCACGGGTATGTTTGGTCGGTGCGACGATTCCCAAGACTCTGGATGAAATTGGCGACGGGCTTCTTCCGGTCAGTAGCGGGAACGCTTCAATTTTTCTCACAATGAATATATTATACAATACAGTAAACAGTGGTACCTCGCTTCGATTCAATTTCAATTTTTCTCACCATGAATCCAAAATACGATACAGTATACGGTATACGCATTGTGCATGTACTTTCTGCTCCGTCAACGTTTGGGGGAATTCAGGATAATATCAAATCGCCAGGATGTCCCGAAAAGTTATGTGCAGTTGGTTGAGCGCTGGTAATTTCTTTAATGACGTTTTTCTCATTTTACAGTTGTCCTTGATAGAGAGGATCATTTCTCCGAACGTCCACAAAATCATGCCGCATGTGGAACAGAGATTTGTACGGATAGCCAAGAAGGAGCGAGCGGAACGTTTACTGGAAACGGTGAAGAAAGCCGTGTCTGAAGATGAATCCGTGCTTGTGTTCTCCGCAAAATCTGCAACTGCAGATTGGGCGTCATGTTTTCTCAAGGAAAATGGTGTCCGTGCCGTGAATTACAACGCCGCAATGCTGAAAAATATCAGAGACGATAGTTTCCGATTATTCAGGAGCGGCGCTGCGAATGTCCTTTCCTGTACTGACCTGGGCTCCAGGGGACTGGACACGAGCAACGTCCGGCATGTCATCAACTTTGATTTCCCCACATCTGTAACTGATTACATCCACAGGCTAGTTCCATTTTTTGTGGTTCTATTCGTCTTTTCATGGTGGACCCGGAAGTTGCAATTGAAATTTTTTTCTTTTATAATCTTGAACCGAACTTCTGTTCGAGCTTGAAGTTAAATTCCGAGTGTTCATATCTCCTGCTGTTTCTCCGTGTTGAAAATGAGTTTCTATCCATATTATAGGGGTTCTCCACAACGATTTGTTTTGGTCTCCTGAATTTCGTTGTCGAATCCACCTGTATTAAACTACATTACTGTGATGAATTTTGTTTTGGAAGTAATTTTGTTTTTGCTGCTGGGATTATTTTGTTGCAGGTGCGGACGACTGGGACGTGTTGGCGGCATTGAGAACTGCCGCATGACCTCCTTGGTGTGGTCTAAGCATTCGATTGAGCTTCTCCAAAAAATTGAGTACTCAGTGCGAAAGGCCCTTCCCTTGGACAATCCCCTATTCGAATCTTACTTTTCTTCAAATATTCGGCGATATGGTTGAGAATTTTGAATAATGCCGTCGTTTCCAAGCTTTGTGTTGATATCGAAATGGTATTTTGCGTTTCAGGCAGAAATAAATTATATTCCTTTTTTTTCTGTGAAGAAAATGACTGTGAAAGAAACCGAGAATGTTCCGAATCCTGATTCGGATACTGAAAATGATCAAGTTGAAGAAGCTCCTGTGTATGAAGTTCGCTGTAAGTTAATTGCATTCTAATTTTTCGTCTGTCAGTTTTCATACGACGAATCTGCGTTTTTTTCCAGTCTTGAAATTAATAAAGGAGGCCCAACAGCAGCATGGATTACGACATGGTGATTATCAGCGTTACAGGTACGTGTTTCTCTTGTAGCACATTTTCCTCTAGAAAAAGAAAAATTTACTCGTTAGCTCCATGGATAACTTCAATTTTGTATATTGATGTTCAAATGGGGGACAAATGCCATCTCCAGGCTTGAGTGATCCTTTTGAGGTGTGTGCTTGAGCTACTGGATTAATGTCCCCGTTTTTTTTTTTCAGGGGTTATTGCGCCAGGAAGATTCGTCGGGTTCGCAAAGCCCTTAATTTTGTTCAAGGAGACAAGAAACATTTCCGGAAGAAGGAAGTAACTCAAGACTCTCTGCATGATGAACGTTATTTCCTCATTTTGCTGATGTCAGCTGAACGAGCGTGGAGTTATGCGATGCAATTGAAGCAAGAGGCCAACACGGAGCCCCGAAAGAAGTTTCACATGGTGTCCAGATTGAAGAAAGCGGTTGCGCATGCCATTAAGTTGGAAGCTGTGTGTGAAAGCAACAAATGCCATGCCGTCACAAAATTGGAGTCACAAGCGTACTCTGCTTGGCTGACAGGATTTTATTTGTTTGAAAAGCAAAAATGGGCAGACGCGTTGCAAGCTTTGACGAAAGCTCAGTGAGTGCGGATTTTATTCAAATGGGGAAAGCTATGTTAACTTCGAATGAAATCATGAATAATGTTTACATTTTTATCGTCTTTTTTCTTCTTTCAAGAACAATTTATGAACGGCTTGCGAAAGCTGTCCAGGCTGAAGATGATGTAGCACTCTATGAAGGCAAAGTTGCTGAAATCAAGCCCACAGCAAGGTTTTGCTCGTATAATATCGGAGAGAAAGTTGCTGCTGAGGATCTCATCAAGCTGCGACAGGAAGGACAGATAGCGGATGGCGACTTGCTGTCAGAAATAGATGTAAGCTTGACATTTTTAATCCTCGAATAAAGAAATGCTGGTGTTGTAAAGTACTTTGTGACGTTATTTACCGCATTTTACAGAATTTGATAGCCCAAACGCGAGAGAAGCAAGCTGCTACTCTGTCCGAAGTAACGTGGCGGAAGAGAACCGTTCCGGTGAAATCCGAAAAAGTTCGTCGCTTTTTGACAAATGCGAAAGAAGCGGAAAAATCCGCAGAACTCGGGCAAGGCTCCTCTAAGGTTCAGCTGCAGTTTTATGAGAAATTGTTGATGGAATGCAAGGATGCGATCCAGGTCCTCCGTGACGAGCTGAAAAATGACCCAAGTTACACGAGACGTGGGGCTGCTGGAGAACCGATGCATGTCTCATCTCTCCATTATCTTCATTCCTACCTAATGTGGATCCGTGGGGAGATGACGATTGAACGAAACTTGCTGTTGGCTGCGGATTTGGATGCCAAGTATGTCATGCATTTTTTTATATCTTCCACACAGGTGTCCAGAAAGTAGCAATTTACTGTAGTGGAAACTGTTTCATTTCATGTACAGCTGTGTCTTGATACAAAGAACCCTATTTTGCGATGAGCTATTTGTCTCAGGATTTCGGTATGGGAACTGCCCCCAAACCGCTTGATGTTACAAAGATGATGGCTGTTGAGTTGGAAAATCCCAGAACACTGTGTAGTCATGTACAGTATTTGCGAACAACTTTTTAGCACTTTTTTGTAAAGTCGCCTGTTTTTATAAACTTCAAATTTCAAATGCATCTCAAAATTTAAAAATTTGAGGGGCGTTGATATATTTTTTTGCAAAATTGAAAGATGACGAACTGAATTAATCCTTTTTATGGAACAATGTTTTTACCGCGCTCAGAAAATCCGGAGCGAAACCGGCGAAGCCTCAAGAATACATTCGCCTTTACGAAGGAATCCTTGCATCTTTGACGGAGATGGGAAATTTGCCAGGATTAGAAGAAGATTTTGATTCCAAGGAGTCATGCGATGCCCAAGCAACTGCGTATCGAGCTTTGCGATGCTTCCATATTGCGGAATCGTTCCAATTGGTCAAGCGCTGGCCAGAATGCGTTGCGATGTTTGACAAGAGTTCGGAGTATGTCAACAAAGCATCCAACTTACCCGCGCTTGGAAAATCGTTGAAGGACAGGATGTCGGAATTAGGGAAGAAGGTTGAACACGGAAGAGTAGCTGCCCAAGCTTCGTGTGTTTCTCTGGGTGATGATGAACTGGTTGATGACTTCAAGTCCTTGTCTGTGAAAGGCAAAGAGAAAAGAGTATGCTCTTGTCTACTTTCTCTCTTAGTTCTGATTTTCGGTACTTCTTTTCAATAAAGTTATTCGTGGTGTGTCGTACTTTTCGAATTTTTTACGATTTTTGTAAGCTTCGGTATTTTGCAATAAGTGATTTGAAGTAATTTTGTTCTTCCAGTTTTAATCACTGTTTCGAATAATTGTTGGAGTGGGTTTTAGTTGACCTGTCTTGTACTCTCGGACTTCGACCTGAACGCATCATTCGTAGGAATCTTTTGAGTTTTCAGCCATTCTTAAAATTGAAGTTTATCTCGTTTCCGCACTTTCGCTATTAAAACAAATCCTGGAGGCAATCGATGTTTCATTTTTATTGCAAATTTGCAGTGCGGCATTATATATTTTCTGAAAGGAATTTCCGTTGCGTTTGTCGCCACTTGAGGATATTTTGACCAGATTCGATCGTCACGCGATTATCACTCACTGGTTCAAGTTCCTGTGTCGACATTGCCTACGAAATTTTTTTTATCTTCAATGTGACTGGCAGGTTCGAGTCTAAATGTTTTCTAATGCTAACAGGTTCTCGCGGATCATTTGGATGTCTACCTTGAGGAAGCGAATCATTTGGCGAATGGGGATGGAAAGCTTGTCCAATTTCCTCCTGAGTTCCAGCCGGTTCTTTGTAAACCTCTGTTCTTTGATCTTGCCTGGAATCACGTAGAATTTCCAAGCTTGGAACACAAACTCGATGTTACCCCAGCGAAGGCGAAGAAAGTTCAAGCTCAAGCAGCACCGCAACAGCAACAAACCGGCGGGTTGACTGGTTTCGTGAAGGGACTATGGGGTTGGGGGTCGAAGTGAAGTTATTCTTTCGATTGTGCCTTTGTTCTCTGTTTTAAAATTTGTGTCCGACTTCCAGACTTCGTTTATTATGTACTTCATCTCGCCCTATTCATGTGACTGTGCGTGTCTCCGGCATCGGATCTGATGTGTTCTGTAGTCGTTAACGATCGCATTTCGTGCGTCCTTACATTGGCTTGGAATTACCAGATTCGAATACATTTGTTGATCACATCTGTATTTTTCCCGTCCGTATCGTTTATAATCTGCAAGGATAGAACTGTAATTTCCAATCTGTGGAAATATATGAGGAATATTGCAAGAATGTCTCGTGAACTATTTCTTTTCGTAATATTCCTTTCGTGGGTTGAGGAGCGACATCTAAGAAAGCAGGAATAATGCAATACGAACGGCATGGAATGCATCGTTGAAGGAAAAGTCGAGTGCGCGGTAACGCGATTCAAAATGGCTGACACCCGCGTCTCAGGATATTCGTGCCCTTCTGGAATCGCGGATGTAATCCTTGAACACGTGTATTCCGAATTCGTGCGACGAAAGCAATCTTCCTCGGAAAATGTGTGGTAGTTGTCAGGTGTTGGTTAAATTTTCCGGAAGTAATGCGCATTGTGATGTTCTTAATGTGTGCTCGGGAAGTCAATGTCCTTTCACAAGGACGATGTATGCACTGTCATTCAAGATTCGGTATAGCAGTGGATTTCATGACCGCGTTATCTTCCATGTCGCTTCTTTTCATATTATGGGTTGACATTCAAGTGTTCCATTGCAGGGTCTACCTACCTCATGATTTAACGTTAGCTTGCAGCTTGACAATGGATCTATAAGGTCTCACGTGAAGGTACGAGTCTGTGCTACGGAAGTAGTATACCTCGGACGACCTGTGTGATTCTCACCGTGCTTAGCGTTCTTGGGTTGTCCATTCGATAATGCTTCCCATTGGCCAGGGTGGTAAGTGTTCGGGAATTTTTAATCCGTAGAGAAGCTTCATTTTTCGGCTGATTGAATGTAGGCCACCATGCGTCGTTCACTGGTACTGGAGATCCCCTGATCGGTGGACCTCCGCCTGCTCCTGGGATGACTGTTCCGCCGATCGGCATGTTGCCTCCGGGCGACTCGATGTCAGGAATAATGCCTACTGGAGGTATGTCAATCCCTCCTCCAGTTGGTGCTGCTGCAACTCTTCATGGCGCTCCGGATCCGCCAAGTGAGTATCACGTGAATCGTAAGATTCTGTACGATGATTTACGATTATCTTTCGTTTCTTGCAGAGTTTATCAGTCCCCATCGACCTAACCTTGGGTCAGAGGGAAAGCAAATCATGCTTAAGGCGAACCATTTCCAAGTCGTGATTCCATCGAATTTGCTGATTCATTACTACGATGTATCGATCCAACCGGAGAAGTGTCCGCGCCGAGTAAACCGAGAAGTCATTGACACATTGATGCGTGCCAATAAACGATTTGTCGGTGCGAAGCCCGTTTTCGACGGCCGCAGCAACTTGTATACGAAGGACCTGCTTCCTATTACCAGCTCCAAAGAGGAATTCGAGGTTACTCTTCCTGGGGATGGGAACAACGAGCGGAAGTTCATTGTTGTACTGAAGTGGATTGCCCAAGGTAAACATTATATGATGCTGTACACACGAAACTTCGTTTGAATATATCCCTGTTCCCGGATGGTTTTACAGTAGTCAGTACTATACATAAGAGATATTTGTTGCGTTGTTTTTACTGTATTTCTTCGGCATCTTCCTACTCGACCGCTTTGTCCTCCGCGA
Source organism: Notodromas monacha (assembly GCA_905338405.1). Taxonomy (NCBI): domain Eukaryota; kingdom Metazoa; phylum Arthropoda; class Ostracoda; order Podocopida; family Cyprididae; genus Notodromas; species Notodromas monacha. Next base: position 131,486 of record CAJPEX010000050.1, on the reverse strand, counting down.
AAATTTCGTTGCATTCAGTTATCTGATGATGTGCGAGATTAACTTTTCTGCATTGAATTACGGTACTAATCCGAGTTCAATATTTCAGTGTCCCTTCATCATCTGGAAGAGTTCCTCGAAGGTCGCTCGCGACGTATTCCGAACGATTCCATTCTCGCCCTGGACGTACTAATGCGCCACTTGCCATCGATGGTGTACATTCCGGTCGGTAGATCCTTCTTTTCTCCCCCGGAGGATTGCAGAAACCCGCTGGGCGGCGGACGCGAGGTGTGGTTCGGTTTCCACCAGAGCGTCAAGCCGTCGCAATGGAAGATGATGCTCAACATCGATGTTTCGGCCACTGCCTTCTACAAAGCCCAAAGCGTTATAAGCTTCATGTGTGAGGTCCTCGACTTGAAGGATCTAAGCGAACAACGTCGTCCGCTGACCGATTCTCAGCGCGTTAAGTTCACCAAGGAAATCAAAGGTCTCAAGGTAAGATTAATTCGAAGCATTTCTTTCATTCGAAGCCTGGTCTGTTTTTACGCAACAGGATTTGTGATCTAAGATGCTGCAATATTATCACAGGTTGTTATAAATCATTGCGGAAATATGAGACGGAAATATCGGGTTTGCAACGTGACCCGTCGCCCGGCCCAAATGCAGTCTTTCCCGTTGCAATTGGACAGCGGACAGACTGTGGAATGTACCGTTGCCAAATATTTCCTGGACAAGTACCACATGAAGCTTCAGTTCCCCCATTTTCCATGTTTGCAAGTCGGACAAGAGCACAAGCACACTTATTTGCCGCTCGAGGTAACTAAGCACGGTTTATGTACTGTAATCTTTTGAATGTGTATATTTGGAACTTAATTGAGGGGATTTCTTAATTTTTGTGAGTCCTTCCAGCCTTCCCGGTATTTTTCATGGATGATTTTCACAGTGATCTTCCATGCATACGCCCGGGGTAAAGTAAAAAGAAGGGAATGCATCAATCTTCCGCATCTAGTGAGCAGAGGATTCGAGCATTCTTTTGTACATTTCTGATTATATTGACGATGAAAGTTCGGCTTCAAAATTAGCGCGAAAAGTATTATAAGTTTCAAGTTCAGTAATAGTTTTATTTGCTAGAGAAACTTTGAAATTCTAGTGAAAGCAATCTGAAAATGAGCTCTGTGTAGGAGAATATGAGGTTCTGATCAGAGGAGTTCGATTAATGTTTTTCACGTTTCGTCACGCTGTAGTTGATGCATTCATTTTTCAGGTGTGCGAGATTGAAGCAGGACAAAGATGCATCAAAAAACTGACAGATCTACAAACGTCGACGATGATCAAGGCGACTGCGCGCAATGCGCCGGACCGCGAACGAGAGATCAACACCCTAGTGGGCCGCGCTTCTTTCAACTCTGACCCGTATCTCAAGGAATTTGGGCTCTCGGTTGCGTCCTCAATGATGGAGGTTCGCGGGCGTGTTTTGCCGCCACCAAAGCTCCAGTATGGCGGGAAATCGCGTACCCAGGCGCTGCCAAATCAGGGCGTTTGGGACATGCGTGGGAAGCAGTTTTTCACCGGCGTGGAGATTCGTGTTTGGGCTATCGCTTGCTTCTCGTTACCTAAGATGGTGCGCGAGGAGGCGCTGCGAACCTTCACCCAACAGATTCAGAAGATCAGTAATGATGCTGGCATGCCCATCACTTCCTCCCCGTCGTTCTGCAAATATGCTTCCGGCCCGGATCAGGTATGCGGAATGATGAATAACAACTTTTCGTGAAAAACGTCAGTACGGGAGGGTTTCCCAATTTCTGCTTGATTATATTTTCAATTGGCGTCCATAGTTCTCAAATTTGGTCAGAAGTTTCCAACCTTGGTGAGTAAATATTGCCCTTCGCCGTAATCTTTATGTAATAAATGCTCTTCATTTGGTCCTGAAAATTGAAACTTCCCTCCTTCGTCTCCACATTGAGTTATGGACATAACTTGTCTAATTTTTACCGTATCTTGGAGCCCACCCGTTGTTCAGGTTTTACGAATAGCTTGATACATCATCCTGAGAACCTTATTAAGTTGAATTGGTCTAGATTGAGGCGACGCATCTCCGATATTTTTAAAACCATGCCGTTTTTCATAACCGTAGCAAGAAACCGGCCATATTTATGACTATTGTATTTTGTTTTTAGGTTGAGCCTATGTTCAAGTTTTTGAAAAGCCAGTTCCCTGGGCTACAGTTGGTGATCGTCATTTTGCCCGGAAAGACCCCAGTGTACGCTGAAGTTAAACGCGTTGGTGATACAGTTCTGGGACTGGCCACTCAGTGCGTGCAGGCGAAGAACGTGAACAAGCCGTCTGCTCAGACGCTCTCCAACTTGTGCTTAAAGATGAACGTTAAACTCGGTGGAGTCAACGCCATTCTTATGCCCTCCGTCCGCCCGAAGGTGAGCTATTATCGCTTTCTGAAAATTACCCGGGAAGATTCTTGAGGTTATGTTTTGTCAGCTTACAGCGTTAAAAGAGGATTAAGTTCAAGAGTAACGCACTGCGTTGTTTTTAATGACCACTCGACGCCGGGAATTTCTTATTTTGCTCCAGAATATGAATGATCTCATAACTAACGTACTTAGGGTAGTGGATAAGTTCAAAATGTTTGACTATCTCATTTCAGTAAAAAAGAAAGTGCTGAAGATAATAGATAATTTTATATTATAAATGTATTTCAAGTTTCTGGATGTACCGTATTTATTTCTAGTTTTTGAATGAGAAGAATCCGTCTTGAGATTACGAAAAGTATGTCGTTTTCATCCTTGAAAATGTAGGGCCTTTTAGGTGAACGAGGCATGAATTCAGGCATCGAAATGAAATTTTCAAAATTCTGTTGGAATCATGAAATGAACGTAGTTTGTGAAACCATTCCTTGTAAACCAGCGGAAATTTGAGGAGCAAGCTCTTGAATTCTAATTTTCCACCTTTTTTGGAAAGGTGTTCCATGAACCCGTGATCTTCATGGGAGGCGATGTGACTCACCCTCCGGCAGGGGATTCGAAGAAACCATCGATTGCGGCTGTGGTGGGTTCGATGGATGGCCATCCGTCACGCTACGCAGCTACCGTTCGAGTGCAGCAACACAGACAGGAGGTCATCCAGGAACTCACATCTATGGTGACGGAGTTGCTGGTGCAATTCTACAAATCCACGCACTTCAAGCCTAACAGGATCATATTTTACCGTGACGCTGTTTCAGAGGGGCAATTCCAAAATGTACGTTTGTATAACGCTCGCAGTTGCGGAAACTTCTACACTTTCGTAAACCTCTTCGCAATAATATTTTCCAATGACCTCGAAACCATCGGGATCATGAAAATAATGGAAAGCAATGTTTCGTTGCACGTTTGAGAGCATTATTGTATTTCATTCTCATCTTTTGATCATATCAAGTTCGTGTGATAACTCATGTTTCAAGTATATTTTGCTATCCAAGACCTCCGGCGAGATTAGAGGCTCTGTTGATGAAATTCATCCTTCTCTGTATTGTAAAATATTTCATTCGCCCCAATCCCCGATCGCCCTACTTAGGAAGTGGGCAGGTGTCGCACACATTTCATAGCTAGCCTCTCGTTTGAAGAGCAATTAACTATATAGATAGAATCAATCGAGTGCAGTAATTAGGGTAAATCGCGAGTGCGATGGGGAAGATATAGTTTTGGGTTGATATAGCTTCTGTAATTTTCAGGTCCTGCATCACGAGCTGACTTCGATTAGAGAGGCTTGCATTAAACTTGAAAGCGACTACAGACCTGGCATTACATACATCGTCGTTCAAAAGCGACATCACACGAGGTTGTTCTGCTCCGACCGTAAGGACATGGTCGGTAAGTCAGGAAATATCCCTGCCGGAACCACGGTTGATGTCGGCATCACCCATCCGACCGAATTCGACTTTTACTTGTGCTCGCATCAGGGCATCCAGGTAAGTTTCATTTTTCTATTCTAGCCGAATACTATAAGTGATATCGACTATTGAGTGACGAGTCTCTGAAATGTTCTGCCATGTAAACAGTAATTGAAATTTGAAACAATTTACAGAAAATGAAAATTTTTTCATATTTGGTTCCTCATATCGTTTCTTCCAACGCCTGGTTTCTTCACTTTCACATCCTTGTTTCCAGTCTCCCCGAACTCGAGAAATAACAAAAAAAGGAAAATTCTAATGAGGAATTTGCGGCCTTGTTCGAAGCCGGCTTATTTGCTCATTTTCAATTGCTGAATTTTCGGGTCCGTTTTTCAGTCACCTCATGTTCGGTTAATGGAAAACTTCTCATCGGTTTTCGCAAACCGTCCGTTTTTCTACATGGTTGTTTTGTTTTCTAATTTAAGTTGTCGGAAATTTGAGGATACTGAATAGCTTGTACCAAAATTCTGATATCGCTGCTGGAAATATCATTTACATTATTCTTTCTTTTTCGTATGCTTTAAACAGGGAACATCACGTCCGTCGCATTATCACGTCCTTTGGGACGACAACAGATTTGACTCCGACGAGCTGCAACAACTGACCTATCAGTTGTGCCACACGTACGTGCGGTGCACGCGGTCCGTCTCCGTGCCGGCGCCGGCGTATTACGCCCACCTTGTGGCATTCCGCGCCCGCTACCATCTGGTGGAGAAGGACCACGACTCGGGCGAGGGTTCGCACCATTCCGGCGGCAGCGAGGACCGCAACCCGCACGCCATGGCCCGCGCAGTCAAGATCCATGCCGACGCTGCCAAGGTTATGTACTTCGCCTGAAGCGGGCTCAACGCCCGGTCCTTCTTTTGTTCCTTGTTGACCCGCAGAAGAAGAAGAGGATGAGGATTAATTTGGGTTGAGTGAGTCGGATGAGAGATTCTACGGGAAGAGTGGTATTTTTCTGTGTCGCTGAGAGAGAGAGAGCCTCGCCTGGGGTCTTCTACTTCTTGCCATTTCAGAGCGAGGCCGTGGGTTTCGGAAATCCCTGGTTATGCAAGGCATTTGTACAGGGTGTTCACGAGGAATCCTTTCGCTCGCGTACTCACGGTTGGAACGGAAATGGCTACGCTCTCCTCTTGAGTCTCAGTCAATGTGTAGGTGCATTTTCTTGATGACGCGAAAGTTTTTAGCTAATCGAAGGATTCACAAATTGTCAAGGGATCGCTGTCCTATTCGAACTCATATTTTGACCTATTTTTTTCTTTAGCAAGACAATCCGCTGATTTTGGAAATTTATTCGTGAGTTAAGATCTTTTTTTTGAGGTTCTCCCAAAGAGCAAGTTCACTTTGATGCCAAAGTCGTAAGTGCAAAGAGCGTGAGTCAAATCAGTGAGCAGCTCATCTCGCGAAATGTTGGACCTTGAAAACGATTGAATTAACGGAAGTTTTTCTGCGAAGCACCCTGTATGAATACTTGTATAATCCGAGAATTCATTCGGATGGGGGGTTTGTCATTCGTTGCTCTAGTAGTTTGGTCCCACTGCGCGTTATACCCGCATCTCGCGGTCAGTGCATTTGTTTTTTCGTGTATATTGTGATTATTATGACGTTGCGTTCGTTTCCTCAGTTCTTCGTTGTCGGTCTCGCGCATGATGCAATTCAAGTCGCACGTGCGTTTTACGCATCGATTAAGTTTTGACGGGATTTGAGGTTTATATCGTGTGGGAGACCGGACGTTGAGTTGTCCCAAGTCGAGAGTATCCGCCTTCCTTTTTCTGTAATCTGTGGATGAGTGCTTGATCTGAGATGTGACGCTTTTCCCCCTTTTCTTTTCACGGAATGCGGACGAGGCGTTTGTATTTCTCTCGAGCCCCCCGCGAGGAGGCAGGCAGGCCCAAATTGGTGGGATGCGGATTTTTCTCTTGAAAGATAATTCATGACCAGATCTTACAGTCACCTGGATGTTGAGAATGCAGAATGCCTTTTTTGTTACTCGAGAATTTTTTCACCGTCGCACGGTTGACCGCGGTTTTTTTTTTTTTTCATTTCCTACTACACCAGGCGGACTTTCGCGCGTTGCCGTACAGTAGTGCAGTAAAAATATGGTAAGATTTCACCGTCCGGATTTTTACTCAGAGCCGTAGATTCACGTCGTTTTTTTTTCTCATTTCAATACAATATCAATTTCTTCTACACATGCTTGCTCGAAATCGTCCTTTCGTTCGGTTCTCTATTGCGAAGGTTCATTGATTCGATTTCCGCCTCCGTCTTTTGAAGGACCGTGCAGCCATTTCACTCCCACTGTGGAATACGGGCATACAGTATTGTTATTTTGTACGTCTTTTGAAGAGTTACTCGGGGGACTGGCGTGGAATTTCCAAGGTGAAGTTTCCTACCATAATGTATGTCCGGTGGACATGGTTTTTGTTCAAGAGGTCGTTCCTTCATCCAGTGTCCATTTTCGCACTAGCAGGTTCATAGGCTTACCAACTGATTTCCTTCATTTTGCGAGGATGCAGCCGTGAAGGTGCGGTTCTTGCTAATCCTTCTTAATTATTGAATTCGAGAAAAACCTTAATTTACTATTGTCAAACATCTTTCCGCAATTTTGCTGGCGAAATTGCGTGCAGCTTTTACATGAATACAAATATTTGTTTGCCTCCGAATTTGCTTTGCAAAATCGGGGAAGCGCAATTTCTTTGGGAATGTAGGCTTGTTCATAATCATTTTCTAGCCCGATTCTCTTGACATGCAAGTAAATGCTACCTTCAATGGCTCGGACCATGCTGTTGGAACTCGTCAGTAAATCAGCATCAGATTTTTTCTATTCACTGCTTGGATTTAATTTTCGTGAGTGATTCCGAATATCTAATCTTTTACGAATACACAGAGGTATTCACATGTATTACTGAGTTGTACACTTGGTGGCATCGAATCTCGAGTAACCTGCGAGCCTCGACTTCGCAGAAAATTTGTAGAAAAAAGTTCATACAAAAGGCGTTGAGGCGTTCACACTATTTTTCATGAATTTAATAATGGAAACAAATACTGTACTAAACTACTGCCCAACTATGTGGGCCAGGGATGTAGAAATCCCTTGGCCACGTTGCAGAAATGGGAAATCATTGTAGGTAGTGTGACCATATTCAGTTCTATGTATGCAACCAGAAGCGTACTAGCATTTTTATGGGTGGGGCGACATAACTTTTTATCCATCTTTTAATAAATAATTTAAACAGCATTGGCTGCCAGCTTGAAAAATGTAGTGAATGTAAAGTAGGATTAATGACTGCTGTGCTGAGATGCAGGTTTCAATTCTGGATGTAAGAAGGTATGAAAATAAAGAACGTGGCCAGATAAAAAAATGAGTAAATTTTTTTTCTTTTGCTTTAAAATGTTCATATTCCTTGCTTTTTGAATATTTAAAAGTAATACTGTACCTACTTTAATATACATGCACCGTAATGTTTCCAATGATGCAAGGCATGCAACCAGCTTTCTGGACTTCAATGTATTTTCAGAAAGAAGGTATGGGTTCTACTTGAGTTACTATGGTTCTCAGTAGAACTGCTCATGAAATCGAGTACAACGAAATTTTAAACTAAGGTAAAAAGGGAGGGCATTTATTTTCGGATGGTCATGGTTGAGTTGCGAAAGCCTATTAAGCATGGCCTTTCTGTGCGTTCTGAAATCATTTTTGATGAGGCGCGGAAACTTACCCCATTTAACACCCGAGACCACCGGGCATCCTCCGTGAGTCATAGATTGGGCAATTGTACCATCCGGGTTGTGGTTCACCATTAGAGTTGCTGTACCCTTGACTGGTTTGATGAACGTCCCGATTTCCGGGTAGGCCGTTGCCCCACCGAGTTCCACGTCATTTAACTTGCAGCAGATAAGGGACTTATACTCAATTACTTCATGGAAGTACTCGTAGAAAATACCCTTGTTACTCGAATATGAGGCGCACTTTTTCGTGAGCATTAGCTCCGAATAAGCAATTCGATTGTCCAATAATGGCGTTCGTGGATGATTTTTCCAATTGCTGATCAAGATGAATGACCGTGAAGTCCAGAAAGAACTTCCTTGGTGCGGTATGTCAAGTAAAGTACCGTATAGGGATTTAAGTTACCGATGGTTAAATCTACCGTAGGTGGGGCGATGACTTTTTTTCTGTCGTGGTGTATTGTAATGTACTCATTCAGAAAATTCCACTGAATGAAAATCAGTGCAGTATAAGTCACGCTCGCAAAACGTTTCAATGTATCGGTTAGCAGAATCATCAGTGACTCGGATGGACTCCAATGTGAAACCAAAAATTTCCAGGAAGCTGCACTGTATAAGGTTGCATTCGATGTCGACTAAGTCTCGTATGAAATTGCCGAGTAATTATCACACCGTCAATAATTAAGCACAGTACTGTACCAGACAATGTACACTAGTTTTCACGTCGATATTTGAGTGCAGCACATTTAAAACTTCCGCAGGAATGCCTTGCATTCTATTTTAGGTCCGGTCATTCTTCTGAAACTATATGATTGGTAGTGTTGGAATGTTGAAATATGCTCACGTAGATGAGGAAAGTTGCTCCCCTGTTTGATACCCATGGAGACTGAAAAAAAAAGAAATAACGGAGTTTTCAAACAACAGTTGCTTAAAAATTGTCGTTAATTGATTGTGACGCGTAGGTTTTTTTATTATCTTGAGAAAATTAAGATACTGTATTTACTTGAGTACCAAGCGCACCTTTTTTCTCAAATTTCAGAAGAAAAAAAAGGGGTGCATGTCATAAGCATGCGCAGGTACAATTTTTTCAAGAAATCTTAAGAAGTTATGTGTGCATTGTACTTGATAATAATGGAGAAATTTTGAACAAATGTAACAAGAAAACTTTTTTGTACTGAAAAAGTTGAAAATTGATCCAATTTTTGTACAATTCATTTCTAAAGTCAAATTTTTTGAATTTATTTTCAAAATTTTGTGGTTTTAGATTCACTAAAAACTGGGGTGCAAGTCTTACTTGGGTGTAAGATTTTAGCCAAATTTCCAACTGAAAAACCCCTGTGTGAGCCTTACTTGAGGGTGTGTGGTACTTGAGTAAATACGGTAGTTTATTCAGATTCCTACAATTGCAAGAGAGTAAGTAGCATGCAGTGCTGCCCTGATATGTGGTTGATTTAACTGACAAAGTGTCTTGATTCTATTTTCAAATGTACAGGACTTCCGTTTTAATTCATAGCCATGAATTTGCTAATTAGTGCTTGTTTCATGTGTATTCCTGTGAACTTTAAACAGGTAGGCTAGTTGTTTTTCCCTTTGGGCTCATGCAAGTGAAGAGGATGAATTAAGTGTGGTCTTCTATGTCATAAAATTAACCGTTTTTATTAAATTTCGGAAGTGTTTTTTGCAATTTTTTTGAACAATCAAAAGATTTTCAAATATTGAAGTTTATGGAAAAATGTGATCAACATTTGTTATTTTCAATAACTGCAATTGTGCTAATGTCACCACTATTTTTAGTTCAAGGGTGCATGAAATCATTGACTGTTGAAGCCATTGAGGGATTTTAGCTGGTAATAATAAAAGCGCTATATTAAAATCAACCGAATCATCTGATGCTGAAAAAATCGGATGTCATTAAAATATGTCCTAAATTTGATTTGAGTTAATACGGTATTTGGATATAGCTAGTAAAACTCAACTGTTGGAATTGATGCATTCAAGTCCGAGAAAGCGTCTCGATGATGGCCGTAGAATTCTCCTGACTCGTAAAACTGCACCTAGTCCACAAAAAAAAGAAAAATAATTATCAAGTTATTTTGTGGAAGAGTGCTAGAATTCATGGATAACTTGCTTGCCAGGCTTCAGATCCATCTAAGCTCCATCCACTGATTTTTTCTGCGGATGGATTCGTGTATCCTAGGAATCTTTGCTTTTGTTCAAAATTCATATCGTGTTCCGAAATTGTCGAACTTATTCGTTGACTTGCGTAGAGCTTCCCTTGGTTCACTGTTGACCGCCTTGCGCCCTTCGTTTTGAAATGGAAATGTTTTATTTTGGTTAACCAGCTCAGAAAAAGTTTCTACACAGAGTGTGGGTTTCGTTCGAGCCTGATTTTTTATCTTTTCCAATTTTTGCAGTTATAGCTTTCAATTTTTTTCGATGATTAATCAACGTAATTGGCATAAGAAAAGTTCTTTGCACACTTGAGCGGTGAAAGCCATGTACCAGGGTTGTCCCTGTTGGACTCGACAAGAAAAGCTTGACATTTTCTTTTTCTAATTTTTTTCTCTGCATTTCAATAGTTGACGATTCAAAAAAAAAATTCAATCTTCAGCTAGCATGACGAATGTTTAGTAGCCTGTGACATGGCTGAAGACCTCTGGCCGCTGTAACTGGAAAGTTTTCACTTCTGAGAAAATATTTTATGCGTTTTAACAAAATACAGTACTTGGCCAAATAAAATTAAAAGAACCTTCGCTCAGTAAAGTATTACGAGCGAGCATAAATAATTCGACTCTATCATCATTGCTTGCCCACTATATATAATAGAAATTAACTGCATTATTAAAATAATGTTATTGTTGTGAATACTGTTGATGAAAATACTGTATGCATTTTATGCAGTAAAGTATTTCCAGTCAATAGCTATTGAATAAATAATTCCACTCTACCATCATTGCTTGCCCACTGTGTATAAAATTGAAATTAACTGCATTATTGAAAATACTGTTGTTGTTTGGAAACACTGTATGCATTTTGTGCAGTAAAGTATTTCCAATCTACAGTTATACTGCATGAATAATTCATCTCTATACAATCATTGCTTGCTCACCAAATGACATTAAAATTAACTGCATTATTGAAAATTCTGTAAGCATTTTATGCAGTAAAGTATTTCTAGTCAATAGCTGTATTGCATGAATAATTCCACTCTACCATCATTGCTTGCCCACTATATATAAAATTGAAATTAACTGCATTGTTGAAAATACTGTTGTTGTTGAAAACACTGTATGCATTTTATGCAGTAAAGTATTTCCAATCAACAGCTATATTGCATAAATAATTCATCTCTATACCATCAATGCTTGCCCACCAAATAACATTAAAATTAACTGCATTATTGAAAATACTGTAAGCATTTTATGCAGTGAAGTAAATCCAGGCAATAGCTGTATTGCATAAATAATTCATCTCTACCATAATTGCTTGCCCACTATATAAAATTGAAATTAACTGCATTATTGAGGATACTGTTGTTGAAAATACTGTATGCTGAATTTTATGCAGTACTGCAGTATTTCCAGTCAATCGATATTGACAGATGATGCATTTATTCATTATCATTTGAGGTATTGTTTGATTTTTATTGAATTTGTATTACTGCTGATTTATCTGTTATTAAAATAGATTTTCAGTACATTTTTCAACAAAATCTGTTACGAGGACAGCAGCAGCTGCTTGATATGATGACCAAAAGGCCTGTGTGGCCCGAAATGGTCCTATTACAAAGAAGTTACACTGTATTATTTCATTTAGAATTTAAAAGGAATAAATAGTACAGTACAGTACCGTATATGGGTTGCATACCCCGGGTACCTGTTCCATTTTTTCAAGTTCATCTATGATCAAGTCGCACTGCTTGCTGGAGAAGGCGTTGTGAAAGATGATGAGATCTGGATTTGAATGCATCTTTTCAACCCTGATGGGTTCCATCAACCTGCCGAAGGTGGATCCTTTGTCGTCCAACCAACAAAGGAGATCGGGATCGTGAAGCGCATCTTCTCGCATGGAAAAGTCCTTCTGGGGATTTTCGTAAAAATGAATCCTTTAAATTTTTGAAGAAAAAAAAATTCGAGAAAATGGGAAAGAAATCCGAACCTTCAGAGACTGACGACAAACTTTGGCAAAATGTTCCCCCTGGAAATCCCTGTTCTGATTTTCATCCAAGGTATGTGTTTCCGAAAATGAACCGAGCTCGTTCATGGTCAACTCACTGATCGTTGTGTTGAAGAAGAATTGGGTTTCTTTGATAGCTTCGTGTCGCTGTCTTTCATCGGCGAATTTTCTCCAGTGCTCATCGTGCTGCGGAAAATCCCAGAAGGATGATTAGAATAAGTAAAACGTTGAAATCATCAAAATATTCATCAGGGCAGAAGTTCCCGATCATAACGGAGTCATTTCTAACAAAAATATCTTTCAGGAATCTCGTGTATTTTATATACTGCTGCTGGTAAGTGAAGATTTAAAAATTTTGCGTTCAGCAGATTGAGCAAGGAACATTTGTGTTTGGTTATACCGTAATCATTTGATAATCTGATGCATAAATACTGTAGGTCTCAGTCTTTAAACACTGCTGAATTCTCCGCTATTATCCTTTAATCTTATGCTAGCAACAATGAAAATGAATTGTGCTGGAAATATCCCTGGTAAATTTCAGCAGATTGGAGCCCTTCTATTTAGTTGTGTTCTGCTCTAAATACAGTATACTGTTGTAAAAATATCGTTGTAACAAACTCTCATGGGATATGGGGAAATATTTTGTTATTTTGAGACTCAATTTTAAACTCTTCGAAGGCGGCAATTTTGTGGGAATTTTTTTTGTTTTAATGCTGCGAAAAACGTTAGCCATCCGTAAACTTCTCTTAATTAATAATCTGATTTGCTTGAATAAGAAGATAAAAGTAAAATTCTTTATTTCAAAGCCACTAATTTATTCAGCATTCACATCAATTGGATGTCCTTCGAAAAGTACTGTACATGGGAATAATATCCATTCCCACAAAATACTGTTTATTCGAAGAAAAATTTGCTGAATTATTGAATGCAGCTAAAGAAATTCCAAAAAAACCTTTCTTCTGTGATGCTCTGTATTTTTTAAAGGCGTTGTTTATTAACTCGTCATTACTGCAATAATGTCTTTCCTTTTCAGTAATATGGGTTGCATTTATATTAGCGCCTTATTCTCTTCATTCCGAATTCGACCGAGTGAGTAAGAATTTATTGCGTGTAAAAAATTGGAAAAAAATTGTCAAATGTTTCGCAGAAGAAAAATCCATATCCCTTGAATAAGTTGGCAGCTATACAGTATACAACGACGAAGGTTGACAAAACGATACACATTCGAAATGTATTTGTGACGAACCTGTTTCACCGTCTTCAGTAAAAGAGACCAATGTTTTTTCGCCTCCGCAAGTTTACTGTGTTTGAATGCCTGAAATGCCCAATCCACACTTGCTGAAAAATGGGCGTTTGTCTGCTTAACAAGAAAAGTTGGCGTTATTTTCTGCGCGTCTCCGTTTTGCGTTGATTTCAAAGCTCTTCGGGCGACATCTGCCATCACCCCTGGAGTCAAAACTAAAATCGGGAAGCGAAGATTTTCAGGTTTCTATTTATATATGAATTATGTTATGTCTCAATTAATATTTATCTCACCGCTTCGGAAGTTGGCATCCTGAAATCGTCCGCTGATCATGCCAATGGTCGGCATATTGTAAATTGATTGGGTTTCAATCAGCTTCATCAAATTGATCATGTAAGCTTTGGTAAGCATCAATTGGATTTTCGAAAACTGCTTTGTCGCTTCTTGTGTCCATGTTATTGTTACTGCAAAAAAATGCTGTCCAATTTAAATTCATACTGATTTTCTTTGTTCAAAAAAGATCAATGTAATAATTTATTTTTTATAGTTCTTTTTAAGGCTTGGAATGGTGAACTCACAGTTCTGAGAGTTTCCAAATTCTTGAACAAGATCCAGAGAGAATTTTAAAATTCTCAAGGCAACCAAGAAGTTGCTCTGAATTTTTTTCAAGGTTTCTTGTAAGTCTTCTTTCAAAACTGCATGAATGAGATCATCTTTTGTGGAGTATCTGCAAAGTTAAACACTTTTTCAATTCTGGGAATAAATACAGTCCAGAATTTTTCAAATTTTTGACTTAACAATGATCTTGATAGGGTTGGCAAGATATGGTCAGGTTGATTGGATATCAGCACTGTCTTGCACCAGTTCAAAACTGCTGAGAATGCACTGGTTACTTCAGTGTTGGTGCTTATTGAACAGGAGCAGAGCATAGCTGAAAATAATATTCCAATATTGACAAGTTTCATTTCACCAAGGAAGTTTGTATATATTATTGTTCTTACATATCAGAAGCACCATGTACCATTTCATGATTGATCACTCCACTATATATACAAGTGTGTACTCGGTAGAATATCTTTTGTTATATACAACGAATCGCGTTTTAGAACAAATTGTGTATTGCTCACAATAAATTTAGTTCTTGGCCCCTGTCCATCAATATAGCCGCAATGTTATTTTAATTTCGTTATTACGATTTTTTTCGTTCGAAACGTAATTTTTGTAAAGGTCACATCAAACACTAGCTTCATTGCAAGGAAATTCTCCAGTAAGTATGTAAAGTATATGTCAGCCCCAGCACTGATGAAAATGGCTCGTCTCGGTACAAACGAAGATGACTATGTAATAAAAAGTGAAAATCTTAATATCAGAAAAGAAACGGATGAAAAGTGTGAGTGTATGTGTTATCAGCAGCAGACTTCTGCTGTGGGAAAGACGTTTCATCCCTCAAATACGTACAAGTCAATAAAACGTGATCTATGCTGCTGATCAGGAAATTGTGTTAATACGCTCTGTTATCTGCTTTATTTTTGCCCGCAGGCGGTATGTGGCTGATGACATTCCCTTGTAGCAACATATATATATGCATAAATATAATACTGTTTATATATATATTCAATTTAAAACTCGAATATACTGTATCTGGAATATAATTAAACGCGCGCGGTTTTCAGTGTTCCCGAATTTAAAATAAAAATGTTCCCTTATCATGACGAGTTTTGTGTTAGTTCAAAATAATAGAATACTGCGTATGTTTATCTGCAAAATAAAGTAATTTTAATTCCTTCATTATTTTGCTGTATGCTGCATGGGGCCTAATATAAATGACAGCATTTTCATATGTTTCAAAAAATCGCAAACCATCTACCATCATCTAAAGACCTTAATTAAACCTTATATGTACTTCAAGCAATTCATGCTGGTAAAAAATTTTAAGCAAAGGTTTTGAAAACATAACAGCATCTCTGCATGATACACCGTATATATACTGTGCTTGGAATTCATTATGTCTATATACATATACTGTATAAATAAATATATATATATATATATATATATATGTATACACTGTACAGTGCATTTGCTGTACTGAATACACAGTATACATAATCCTCTTCAAAAACTTTTCAAACAAGCCGTTTGCAGCAGTGTTCCCTACGCTTTTTCAGCCAGCAGAACAACAAATTTCCATAACATTTTTTTGCAGACCAGCAAACTTCTCAAAATTTTTCTGCAGACCAGCAAAGTTTTCTAAAATGTTTGCAGATGCAAAAAATATGTATTTGAAAGACCTCATGCCAGGTATACTGTATTTTAAAAGTTTCTGCTATTTAAAAAAGAAATTGAGTTAAGAAACAATGCAGCTAAGGTGGAATATCTTGAAAGAATTATAGAAAAGTGGGCATGAAGAAATGTCTCTAAAAATGAAAATTCAACGTAATTAATTTCAGCATGATACAAAAAGTTTATATACTGTATATAGCATCTCATGTGAGCAGCAGATATGCAGCAATGTTAAGCAATCAATGCTGCATTGTATTTAGGTATACTGTATATGTGGGATAAATGACGCTTGTGTATGTAACTGATCACTTCATTCGCATAAATTACTTCAATAATGCCCTCATGAAAATCTCCGTTGGTCAGTACGTGTATCTGTGCTGAGCTTTGTTTCTAGAAGGGTTCAGAAAATCCAGTAGTGCACTGAGTACAGTACTTCTTCATAAAATCGTAAGTATAACAGCGTACGCTAAACCCGTGGCCTAGTGTACTACAAGGTTCACCACCTACCGAAAGGGTTAACCAGTAGGTTTCAAAACCGTTTGTTTGACGGATTGAGCGAACGATTCCTTCGATTTGATTAAGGTAGGACCCGGATTTCTACAGTTCGGTATTTGCTGAATAATATTATAAACTGGAACTTGCTAGGATTTGGCGAGATGACTTACTGAGAACGTAGTATCTGTTTGATGAAATTAAGGATCTCTTACTCGACGGTTTGGATGCCCGTGAAACTCGGTTTCCTTTTTACGACTAGGGATCAGTTATCAAAATTCATTCCGTGAAGGAATCGGGAGACTGTTTCCCGCATGTGAAGGTGATAACCTGGCGACAAATTCGGATTAGCCCGACGTGTGCCCTGGATTCGTGCGTCGCGGTTCCTGGGCATTTTACTGTAAAGTGACACGGTGGAGCCGAGTATGCCGTTGCCTTCACGTGCGCGAATTTATGCTGACGTGAACTCACACCGTCCCCGCGAGTATTGGGATTACGAGAGCCATGTAATCGAGTGGGGGCAACAAGATGATTATCAGCTCGTTAGGAAGCTCGGCCGAGGAAAGTACAGTGAGGTGTTCGAAGCCATAAACATAACCAACAATGACAAGTGTGTCGTTAAAATTCTAAAGGTGAGAATGTGACAAGCCGCGTCATCGGAAAAATTTTACCTTACGAATTGCAACAATGTCAGCGTTTTAATGTTTGTTGCAGCCGGTGAAAAAGAAGAAAATTAAACGTGAGATCAAGATCTTGGAGAACCTGCGTGGTGGCACAAACATCATATCCCTGCAGGCTGTCGTCAAGGACCCGGTGTCTCGCACGCCTGCTGTGATCTTTGAGCACGTGAACAACACGGACTTCAAGCAGCTGTATCAAACTTTGACGGACTTCGACATTCGGTACTACATGTACGAACTTCTGAAGGTGCGTGTGTTCGTGGAATTTTCGGATGGATTTCGTAAGTGTGACTTGATGATGTTTACCTTCAGGCGCTTGACTACTGTCACAGCATGGGTATCATGCACCGCGACGTAAAGCCCCATAATGTGATGATCGATCACGAGAATCGAAAACTGCGATTGATCGATTGGGGCCTGGCCGAGTTCTACCATCCAGGGCAGCAGTACAACGTCCGCGTGGCATCGCGCTACTTCAAGGGACCCGAACTGCTCGTAGATTATCAAATGTATGATTATTCACTGGACATGTGGTCACTGGGCTGCATGTTCGCGAGCATGATCTTTCGGAAAGAGCCGTTTTTCCATGGACACGATAATTACGACCAGCTCGTGCGGATAGGTAAGGTTCTGGGCACGGAGGAACTGTATGAGTACCTGGACAAGTATCAGATTGAGCTGGACCCAAGATTCAATGATATTCTTGGGAGGTGAGGAATGGCTTTCTTCAGTGATATCCTCATGATACAAGTGTAACACGTCTTAACCAGGCATTCACGAAAACGGTGGGAAAGATTTCGACATCCGGAAAACGAGCACCTTGTGAACGCGGAGTCATTGGACTTTCTGGACAAGCTTTTGCGCTATGACCACCA
Organism: Notodromas monacha; assembly: GCA_905338405.1. Lineage (NCBI taxonomy): Eukaryota > Metazoa > Arthropoda > Ostracoda > Podocopida > Cyprididae > Notodromas > Notodromas monacha. The sequence continues at coordinate 114,092 of CAJPEX010000050.1, read as the reverse complement.
AGAGAGGCTCACTGCCCGGGAAGCCATGGAGCATCCCTATTTTTGTGAGTTTCCCCGTGTTTTGTTTACATTCTTGACGATTGATCGATCCATTGGCGATTTTGATTGTTATGACCGAATAGATCCTGTTGTAAGCAAGACGAGTGCAGCTCCAGCCAACCTGGTATCGACATTGTCAGGAGGAGTCGGTGGTGGTGAGTAGGCATGCCAATCGTTTTGCTGCGTCTACCGGTCATGCCCACTCTCACATCAGCCCATGCCAACGACCAGCCAGCGAACTGACCTACCTTCTCTCCGTTCATTCTTTTGTCTGATGGATTGGTCCATACCCTTCGGATTGTGTGTGCTCGAGTACACCAAGCAAGACCCCCTCCACCCACGTCCTTCATCCTCGATTTCTTTTCCACATTTTTTTATCCCTGACATTGAGCCATTTATTTTATTGTTCGTCAGATTGATTCTTTTTTTTTTCAATTGTTTTTAGTGTCAGAGCGGGTGAAATCCGTTTCTTCATCGTTATTGCTATTGTGAGCTCTTTTGCTTGCATAGCTGCTCGCTCAGTCACGGGTCGAATAATAATGATATTGATGATGGTGTATTCCTGCGTGATTATGTATTATTTATTGAACTTGCCTTGGTTAATTGTTTTCGTTGCATGATTAGCATGTCATATTTGCTCAAAATTGGAGGAAGTTGTGCTTGTTCAGTGTGTCGTGTACCGTGAAAAGTGCGTGTGCGCTCTCTCGTTGCTTCCTTCGAGAAAGACCCATAATTGTGTTCCAGTTTGCAAGAACACTATATCAGATAGCCTTTTATCATGATTCCATTCTCTGTTTGATAGCTTCAATTATGAAGTACAGTGAATTTTCGAGGACGCAAGTGTCTGAATTTTGATCTATACAGAAAAGCCTGTGCGCTGTAGTTCAAATAATTCTTTGGGTTGATTATTTTCCTTATTGATGTGATGTCGGATTTTCCAGATCATGAAATATTCGTCGTTTGTAGGAAGCAAGCGTTGACATTTTTCATATCATTTGGGTAGTGGTACCTGTGATTTTCGCAGGTATACGGAGTTCTACCGTATCGCTGTGATGCTTGACTTACCCCGAGTATACAGTATATCATTGACTAAATTTTAATAGCAGGTTTTGTCTGAACGGGAGGGTTAATTTCGTCGACTTCGGTAATTACTCGCGGGGACTCATTTTTTTTTTCTCGGAGAAATATGAGCAGCAGCATAGATGCACCGCACAGGTACATGACATGCTAGATGGCACTGGAAAACTGAGTTCATCTGTTTTTCAAATGGGAAGAGATGCTGAATTGGATTGCTTTGCGTTGACTGTTGATCTCTGACGTGCTGGTGTTTGGTTTTTGCATGATGCACAGGTGGTGGAATCATGGCGGTGCCTGCTCTGGGTGGTGGGGGAGTCCCGGGAATGGCAACGCCACAGTTGTTAGATCAGCAGCAGCAGCAACAACAGATGCCGTGCTGATCGTTTCTCCTATCATCTCCCCCTGCCGTGTCTACTTGTTTGTTTTTCCCCCTCCTTTCTGGTGCTTATTCTTGAGCAAATGTTCCTTATGATTGCTGCTAAATATTCAAAGTTGATTGATCTCGTTACGCTGTCCCCGTGTAATGTCTTACCATGCAGCCACAGATGAAGGTTCTATCTTTTCTTGCTGTCTTTGTCTATCACTTGTACCTTACCAGAGCATGTTTCCGGCTGAAAAAAGCAAAATAAATGATCAAGAGAGGCATTATTGCTAACTTGCTGTTGCGTCGTTTTCATTCACTGATGCCCCTTTAGTTCATTAACTTTTCTTGCGTTATTTTCTGTTTCTTGAGACACATTTCTGGCTTTGCTGTTGGTTGCATGCTAATGCACACTGATGTGAATGGTGCAGTAGTCTGAATTCTCATCAGGTAGTTCGGGCCACTATATCTCTCTGCTGCAGCAATTTTCAATCTGTTGGATCTGCATTATACACTTCCCAGGAGTCATGACGTGGTACCTGCTTCAAATCAAGACCTGGAAGTTTTAGTTCCTCAGCTCAAAAATGGGTCTTATTGTTAGTTAAACTTAAAACTGTAATTGGGAGAACTAATAGGAAATGGGATTTGTTGCACGCGTAGAAATTTGTTACAATTAATCTTGATGAATGCTCCTAAATGCTTTTCCTATACAATATCCAGCATGATTTTTTTTTTATTTCATTGTAACCAATTTTTTCAACTACAGCTTTTTGTGGCCTCAAATGCTTTGTAACAAGATTATCCTGTTCATTTTCTTTGAAGGAGAGGCCACAGTAAGAAGAGCTGAGAAATTATGCATGTGGTGATTTATACATTGTTTACAATTACAGTATATATCTTGCTCATTGAATAAGATGGAAGGTTTGTTTTCTTAAACCATAGAAGAAACCACTGTACAAACAAGATCTTAACTTGTGAAAGGAGTCCCCTCAATGATCCATCACTGTTATCAGGAATTTCGGTTCAAGTGTTGAGCGAACACAAAATCCTATGTGATTCATAAAATGCAAGGAATTCCTAAGTTTTTTCGAAAACGAATTCATTGTCCACGTGGATGTGGATTCCTTTGTCATGTAGATAAATGGCGAGGACATTCATAGTACATAGTACTTCGTTCCGCAGTTTAGTTCCACATATGAATGAATACTATGAAGTAATTTAACGTTCGTCCAAGAATCTGCGTCGGGTACCATTACAAACCTCGATTCAAAGTCGAGCTTGTGATTGAATCTGGGCTTAGGACAGATACATCCTGTATACTGTAGCTTTTATGCTGATCTTGTACCGTACCACTAGACGTTCGGGTGAATTTGCGCTATAGAGGGCAATAGGGGCTCGATTATCGTCTCGTCAAACGGAAACCAGTGCCATCTGTGAGTCGACCGAACTTTTAAAGTTCTCACGTGTTTGCACGTGTGATCCCGCCTCTTTCTTCACGAGTATTTTATATATTGTCCAGGAAACGGTGGCGTTACTTTCTTACGTTAAAACTCGATTTGATCCAAGAAAAAAAAAATCATGCGCGATCATCATGGCGAATCTATCAAAGTTATCGTCCGAAGTCGGCCTCTGAGCGAAAAGGAAATTCAAGATGGGCATGAGAGGTAAATGCGATTTGCGTTTCTTGTTAAATCAGAAAATAACAGGGAAATTTCAGAGTTGTGACGATTTCGCCGACGGATGGCTTGGTCACTGTGAAGAACCCTAAGAAAGAATTAAGTGAGGACATCCCCCGCAATTTTACGTTCGATGCGGTGTACGATGCCAGGTTGGTGTTACGATGAATATAGTTCTGTGTATTTAGTGAGGTTTTTGATTTTATGGATGATACGCAGCTCAAAGCAATCAGACTTGTACGATGAATCCTTTCGGCCGTTGGTGGACTCCGTGTTAGCTGGGTTCAATGGCACAATTTTTGCTTATGGACAAACCGGAACAGGAAAAACATATACCATGCAAGGTTTGCTCGTTTCAATTATTTCGGTTACAGCAGTTCACATCTGTACTTCTTTTTCGAAAGGAATCAAAGGGGACAATGAGCAACGTGGTGTTATACCGAACGCTTTTGAGCACATTTTCTCTCACATCGCTCGTTCCCAGGATCAGCAGTATCTCGTGAGAGCTTCTTATCTGGAAATATACATGGAAAACGTTAGGTATGTCATGTATGTTCACTGCCAAAAATGTTGTGAAAATCTTTGTGTGTTCTACTGGCAGAGATCTCCTTTCCAAAGACCAGAACAAATTCCTAGAACTTCGCGAATCTCCCGACATGGGCGTGTACGCTCAAAACTTGTCGTCATTCGTCTGTAAGAGCGTTCAAGAAATTGACCATGTTATGAACGTTGGGAACAAGAATCGGTCCGTCGGGTAGGTTTTCATGGCGCCTTGTTTGTGTTTTCCTCACATAACTGTGTGTGTTTCTTTAGTGCTACGGATATGAACGAGCACTCTTCGCGCTCCCACGCGATTTTCATGGTCACGGTGGAGTGTTCGGAAATTGGAGTCGACGGAGAAAGTCATATTCGAGTTGGAAAGCTGAATTTGGTGGACCTCGCGGGTTCTGAACGGCAATCAAAGACTGGAGCAACTGTAAGATGGGAAACTACACTCATTGTGATGGCTTCTGTAATCTTATAATGCCGTTTTCCGCGCGTATTTAGGGATCTCGCTTCAAGGAAGCTACTATGATCAATCTTTCACTCCTTGCTTTGGGAAATGTGATTTCAGCCTTATCTAGTGGCAAAAGCGCCTACATTCCTTACAAAGACTCCAAACTGACTCGGTTATTGCAAGGTTGGTTATTTTGTTCTTTGTTAACATTTTTGGCAAGTGACATGCTGGCGGATGATTCGTACCAATTTAAAAAAAAAACTTAATTTTATTATTGTACCTGAATCCCGGGGAAGTATTTCTTTGCCAAGAACTGCTGTTATTCATCCATCATTTTCAAAAGGGACAATTCTTGGTAAGCTTGATTGTACAATCGGAAAATCAATTAGGTTTTCTGGTTAGCCTGTTGTTGATGCAGGATCCATTTTGAAAATCAGTCTTGGATTATTTGAATTTCCCTCGAATCAGATACTTTTTATTTCTGTTGTAAATTTTTGCTCACGAAGTTTTAGTCGGAATTCTGGTAAATTGTAATTTTTGTTTGCTCAATATTATTTGAAAGATTCTATTTAACTGTTTAATAGAGGGAATTTCATGAATCCATGACACACTCTACGCCTTTCCTATTCGAACTGCAATTTCTCAAGCGGTCTATTCACCGGACATATTTATTGAATTGTAAACATTATCTAAATGTATGTTGGAGATCGCTCTCCGGTAATGTACTGCTCGGTATGGGTGAAATTGAGCTTGAGAATTGATACTCTCACTAGATTCCTTGGGCGGCAATGCGAAGACTGTAATGGTTGCGAATATCGGACCGGCGAGTTACAACAGCGATGAAACCTTGTCCACGTTGCGTTACGCTTCAAGAGCGAAGGAAATAAAGAATAAGCCGAGAATCAACGAGGATCCAAAAGACGCTCTTCTGCGCGAATTCCAAGAAGAAATCGCTCGCCTGAAAGCCTCGCTTTCACAGCGCGGAGAAAAACCGCGTAAGACCAAGAAGAAGAGCACGAAGACACCCGAAGAGCAAGAAGAAGAGGAAAAAGAAAGACTCGAGGCGCAGAAAGCTGCAATTTTAGCAGATACTTCTTTGATTGCATCGGAAAAAGAAAAGATGCTGGAAGAAGTTAAACGTCGCGCTGCTGAGTTGGAGGCGGAGACCGAAGAAAGGAAAGAACTTGAACAGAGAATCGCTGCTATACAGTCGAAGCTCTTGTCAGGTGGTGAAGAAACAGCCGACATTTTGGGTCGCACCGATTCACAACAGCGGCAACTTGATGCCAAGCGACAAGAGATTGCCGACCAAAAAGTTAGTCGTCATAATCTCTCAAATTAGTTTTACGTAGGATAATTAATGCCTCGGATTCATTGGTACAGTACATTCCGCTACTGTTGCCGCTAATTTTTCTTTTAATGATGCTCATTTATCGCTAAATCATTTCTTTCCAGTTTGCGGAAGATATCGGATGTAGTACTGCTCATTGTTTCTACGTGATCAAGTCATCCGAGTCCGTAGATTTTGCTCTTAATTCAGAAATATTTGATTTTTGTAAAGGTGAAAGAACGAGAAATGAGGCAGAGGCTGGAAGTCGAAGAAGAAACTGCGCACGAGTTGAAGGAAACGTTTTCTTCCTTGCGACAAGAAGTAGATGCAAAAACGAAAAGAGCGAGGAAATTGGCCGCTGCGATTGCCAATTCAACTCGTGAATTGGCGGATACGAAGACTGAATGTGCCCGTGATCGAGAAGAGCTGACGATCATGCAGAATCAATTCACGAGGGATTTGAAACGCAGCCAGGTTTGTTATGCAAGATTTTGTTCAGAATTTCGTGGGTCCTCAATGATTTGTCTATATAGGTCGCAGAAATCTAGCGGCTCGTCGACGGGTAATAATTGTTGACGTGTGAGAATTGAATGTAAGAAGTCGATTACAGAAATATTCGGATTATGTGGAAAGAGTTTCTTGAAAGGTCTACGCCTGGCGGTTACTGACAGCATTTTTATCGGTTGAAAAAAGTCATCCTGCTTCAAATTAATTGTGGGGTATTCGACCGAAAATAACTTCACGCTCTTCTGATGTGTACCAACATTGATTAAAAAGAACTTCGAGAAAATCCACATGCATTTTTTTTCGGCGAGGATCCTCCAACGTAACTTCGGAACTTTCCCGTAATGTTTCTAAAAATTATACAGGTGATTATTGACCCATCGTTTGTTGCAAATACAGTACATACATTTCCATTTCATTATTCTCAGTACAATGCTGTTGTTTCTGCTTTTTGGGATCCTTGAAGAAATTCTGTGACGTGATCCATTGTACCCGAAGGTGTCGAAGCCTTATTTCAGTGCTTCAAAAGTATCTGCATTTTTGTAGATTATTCAATTATTCAATTCAATTTTTTAAACTTTCAGACCACTCAGGAAGTCATTCAAATTAAAATCCTTGCACACGACTTGGGCTAGAAAGAAAATTTGTATGTGCTTTGATTATAATTAATCCTTAACCTGAATATACAGTATCAGCAATGCGTTAGGTCTTTTCATCTGCCGATTTGTGAGACTTCTAAGGAAAATAATTTGCTGTCGTGCGTGGATCGCATTCTTCAGTGATGATTTATTCTTATAAATGAATGATCAGGTGATCGTTGATAACTTCGTACCTCCTGCGGAAAGGATGAAGATACTATCTCGAGCCGAGTGGGACGAAGACGCCGGCGTTTGGAGGCTGAAACCCGTTGCGAAAGAGGAAACGTTCTCTGCTGCTGTTCGTCGACCTACATCCGCAATCGGAGCTCGTCGTCCAGTGTCGGAACACGCTAGGAAGCAGAACTCGCGTATAGGAAGCGCTGCCCGCTACAAGGTTACATGTTTTTCTTCTATCATTTCTCAGACTTCGAGTTCAAGCTTGTAACGTCGTTTGTTTAAAGGGCGAGAATATTGTGACGCTGCCATTGGAAGCTGTGGGAAGAACGACCCGGGACTGGCAAGGACCAAACGTGTCTCCCTACATCCAAGCAGCTTTAGATGCCGCTCTGCAAGAGTGCGAAGGGGACATTGAGATTGATGCATCCTCGAATCCGGTGCTGCATTCGATGCTTGGATCGCGCGTGCACGGAAAGCGCAAAGAAAATAAAATCAGGTTCGTACGTTCCAAGTGTCGATTGAGAATACCGGTGAATGTTTTCTAGTTTTCGGAGAACCGTAGTGAAGCGAATACGGTGTAAGATCCATTTAATTACAGTATTACCTTACTTGAATTCATAAAAAAAAAACTATCACTGAATATGCGGGATATTTAAATGAAAACTGCTAATGTTTACTTGATGTTCAGTTAAATCATAGCGTTGAAGTCGTTAGCTATATTAGCCCTATACTGTACTATTTCGACTTTAATGTCGATGTAAAATTACACTAAAAATATTGTCCAATATTTGAGATTTATTCAAAATATAGTTTAATCCGAGATTCCCTTCTAAGTCCCAAATGAGAATCACTGTAGTGTGTCGTATTCATGGTCATGAACCAGCGAAGAAATACAGGGACAATGAGTTTTCATTTACTATTAATTTGTAATGCAATAATGCAGAAGTTTGAGGCTGGACTTTAAGCCGTTTTTTGGACTACCTCGTGTGGTAGCATTTTGCATGCGAATTTCATGACGTGCCTCGATTTTCTAGAAGCGAAGTGAAAGAATAGCGTCTCGTAATCATGTGTTAAACGTGAAAAATGATGAAAATGGATACAATTGGATACAGCCTTTGTAGTTGTATGTGTCCGCGTTAACATCGGATTTGACTATTTGGTCTTTTATTTTCTTTTGGTCGTATTGTTCGGTGGTCTACTTCAACAATTATAATGTTCGGGTGTCTTTTTTTTTCCTCTGTCTCTTTTAGAGGGCACAAAGTTTCGAAGGAACCGATTCCGTCCGCTTACCCGCAATCACGCGGCCTTGTCCCTAAGTGAAAACCCTATATATGTGGAAATCAAATGCTTCGATTATGAACACACCCTCGTCTGATTGAACCGAGTGCCGTGATGCAATTCTAGTCTCATTCACTGAAGCTTTGAAAGTCCATCGTCTGCTGGAAAAACCGTGTGATTCATCTGGTGTCATGTGATTCTTGTGTAATCGAAGGATCTCGGAGAGCCGTTTTCTAGTCTCAAAGTGTATAAAGCAATTGCTGTGTTCAAAATATATCTCTGATTTAATGGGATATTTGTTCATGAGGAAGTGAATATTTTGAAGTTTTTTCTGTGTGTTCGCAGGAAACCGGTCTATGATTCAAGATGAAGTTTCCGAAAGAGGTGAATTTGCGTTTTCGACTCATTTTTTATTGGATGTACTCTACTGTATCAAAACTTCATTTTGTTGACAGGTTCTACTCACGACGGATATGAATAATCCGTTTTTCAATGCCTGTGTATGGGATGTTGAAAGTGGATCAAGTCGAAGTACTTACAAGGGAGGAGTTTCGTCGCCACAAACGCTGCATTTGATTTGCGACCACTATTTAGTCGCTGCCCAGCTCGGTAAACCTGTGATCCAGTTATGGGAAATTCACAAGCGAGTAAGAAAATCGTTCTTCATTGAGCTCATCAAGTTTTCTGTCGTTTAAAAATGTCGGATTTATTGTAATCTTTTTTCAGGATCAGTTGTGCCTGAATTCGGTGACGCCTGGTGTGGTGACTGCATTAGCAATATCTCCTGATGGACAGATTTGCGTCGCTGGCATTGAGGATAAATTGTATGTTTGGCTCACGAGTACTGGCAAGCTCAAATCGATCATACGAAGGTGGGTCATTGAACTGCTTTTCTTATCTCTCCTGAATTTTCCCGCTCGGTTTTTTTCCGACTCACGCGCCTAAATTCTCACCTACTTCGCGTAGCGCAAATTGCTGAAACTCACTCACAAAATCCTGAATAATGTTCTTTTATTTTTGTATTGACCTAATTGTACAGTTTTTAATCCAGTGAATTCGGATTTCAAATTTCAATGTGACAGGATGAATTGGTCAATTCATTCTGATCTTAATACTTCGCTAAATTGCATTATTGTGCTGGATATTATATATATTTTTCGAAAGAAACGTGAGGTTCACGTGCGAATCTAGGCTGCCATCAAATGAAAGACGCATTCTGATATTATTTTTATTTAAAACTTTTCTCCAGAAACGCGCATTACATTTGAATCAAAATAGTGGGGCATATTTTTCAGGGGAACTTAATATTCTACCGTAATATTTTTGGTTTGTGAAATCTCGGTGATATGCTGCTGATATTTTTGTATATCATGATTTTCGGATTCGACGTTCTTTAATTTTCCGAGAATCACGCTTCGTTTTTTTTTAATTTATTTTCAGGCACTACCAACCTGTGTCCTCAATAAAGTTCACAGACGACGGGTGCTTGTTTGTTTCCGGAGGCACCGACAGCTTGGTGATAGTGTGGTCGACTGCGGAAGCCCTGGCAGGAAGTTACGAGGCCGCCGGTGACGAAGCTTGCAGTCCGGAACACGTGTGGGCTGATCATGCCTTGCCGGTGACGTGTGTGGCGGTCGGGAAAGGCGGCTCATCCGCCCGCGTGTTCACGGCGTCCTTGGACCAGTCGTGCAAAGTGTTCGATCTCGTCAGTGGGCAATTGTTGCTGTCGGTTATTTTCGATGTGAGAATTATGTGTGTTTGCGTGGATCCGGTGGAGAGCACGCTTTTTGCCGGTGGGCAAGATGGGTCCATCTTCGTCGTGAATCTCAGAAACCCGGTGAGTGACAAGAATGTTCAGTTCGGAGCGTTACTTCCGTTCGCCTTATTTTCGAGTCTGTTGCTGAAAGTTTTGACAATAGAATCGCATCTACACTACAATAGATTTGCGACAAAACTATTTTCGACTCTTGGAAATTATAAATAGATTTTCAAATTGATATTGCCCAAGATTCTCTGACCATATTCATTGGGTGTCCCAAAAATGTACCCAATTCATTAATATAGTTCATCATCAACTTCCCCACGACGGAAGAACAAATATTATACAAATAAAGTATATCATATATTACAAATATATGCTGAAAACATGATATGAAGTAAATGTGGAAAATCGCGATGAAAATCGCAGACGGAAGATGTCTGATGATTTTTTTTTTTTCCATTTTGTGTCCCTTGTACGACGGAGCTTTTAACGGATTCTGAGGGAAGTGACGATGCATCTTCGAAACAAATTTAGATTCACAAACCTTTTCTTCAATGCCGAGAATTTAAAGTACTGTACGTCTGTTCGCATCATTATTCCTATGACTCTTGTAAAGCCTGTAACTTTTTACGACGTTCAAATGACACCTAAATACTTGTAATACCTACCGTAATTAACCCTAGGTATTGTGGGTGGTCGGGCATTGAAATTAAGTCAGAGCGAAGAATCATGATTATTGGCTTGGCTTTTAGTGGTTTAAGGGTTGAACACGAAGGGGAAAGCTTATTAAAGAATTGTTGTGAATTTGTTAGTACAGTAATTTCTTGGACTGAAGGATGTGAGAAAAATGGCTGAAATAATTTTGCTTACACTATACCTGTTGAATTTCAAGCCTCGAGTTTTAGAGCGTCATCTGGGGGACGATGAGAAAAAGTCCAGCTGTTTTAGCGGTCACAGCAGCTCAATATCTTGCTTGACGACTTCCGAAGACGGTGCAACCCTCGTGTCGGGTTCAGAAGACGCATCCGTTCGGATATGGTCCGTTTCAAGTCGACAGTGTCTTAAAACCTTGCCACACAAAGGCCCGATCACCAATGTTCTCATGATCATACCACCTGATGGAATGCTGAACCCGGATTCCGCGAAGCCATCGAAAAAGCCGCCGGTTGCCATTCTGCAGAGGAACAAAGAGGAATCAAAGTTGACTGACTTCATTCCTGTTTTCCCTCGATCTTCCATCAAAACTCTCATGCGGCAGAATTTGCGACGGAAAAAACAAGTTGAGATTCCGCAAGCGAGTACCAAAGCAAATAAGAATGGATTCGGAGAGGCCTCGGAGTCCGAATCCGAGCCTGAAGTCGTTGAAGAAACTCCGTCAACGAAATGCGGTCGAGCTCAATATCTGAACCAGGTTCTTGGTATGCTCGAGTGAAAAATAAAATTGTTTTTCTCTGGCGAACCCTGCTGGTACCTCTTGTAAATTGATTGATCACCTATTGATCCTAGTCCGCCTGCAGTTGAGAAGAAGAATTATTCGTTATGTTTTATTTTTTCAATTTATGGTCCACCTTTTAACCACTTCGTATATTTGTCTTATGATCAACCGTTCAATCGGGTGCCTAATTTTTCAAAGTTTCGATCATTTTTAATGTTGAAAAATATGAACCCCTCAGAATTTGCGTGTATTTTTAAGAGAAACCATTCAGTTCAGAAATTTTAAAATGTTGAATCGAGAGCTTTTGCTGATTCAAACTTTCAACTGCATGCGGAAATGGATCAAATGTTTTTTTTTTTGCCAGTACTTAACATTTTCACTGTGCGTGTATTTTATCTTCATTTCTTGGATTACTTTTAGATCTATCTTCATTTTTTCAGACGGGTTTCTTGAAAAAGTAGCGAGAAATGGAATGATCGAAATTTTGAGTTTCCTCGCCGGTTATTTTGAGTCATTCTTGCTGGGTGTCACATCATGGCTGCAAACGATCTTCGGCATAAACTCCGCCATCGTCTCCGTGCTCTTCCGGATCATCTCTCTATTGGCAGTCACAGGATGGAACCTTGCAGGAGGCGCAGTATACGCATCTCAGGCCTTTGCGAAGGACTTGTGCACATTCGGGGAAGAGGTTATAGCTATATCTTTCGCTAGCAGCAAGGCACTTCAATGGAGCTTCTCCGAAGTCTCCCAAACGTTTTTCCGGTTCAAGGAAGGATTCACGTCAGTTTTTTCAAGTGTGGTTGGTGCTGTGAATACGACCATTTGTGGCTTGCAGGGCGGGCTTTTGACAGTGATCTCGTTGCTGCGATGGAGCTGCGGGCAAGTGATGTACTTTTCAGCTCTTTCGGTGTCTTCCGTGTTTTTCGCGTTTGAATTCGTCGCCTTCCTGGCGAAATCCGTTGTTTGGACTGTGTGGAGTCTAGTTCACGTGGCTGTCTATGGCGTGTTTCTTCTGTTGCGTGGAATGGTCGTGAGGCTGTTTGAGACGTCGCTGGCTGTTCACGGTTGGCTCGCGGGGCTCGGGAGATGGGCCACGTTTGGGCTGGTGTCGAATTTCAAGCAATCGTTGTTCGATTCGGTCCTGGGGTTGGTTGTTGTGTGTGGGATTGTTTGGTTGTTGAAGAGGACCACGCCAATTTGGTCCAATGCTACGAGGGAGCGGTTTAGGCGGTGGCAAACGATGGCATTGCGGATTGGGAGGATTATTATTTCGAATGAAGAATTCCGGGATGACATGAGCGATTCCGGCGAAGAATTCGACATTACGGATTTCGACGACGCAAGTGTTCATTCCTTTGGCAATGGGTAAGCATAATGTTCCTTTCCTTACAGGATTTGATGATTGCCTGTCTGTCAAGATGGGAATCCAATCCTCTATCTTGCTGTCTAAAAATCTTTGACTTTCCGAGGCACTTTTGGTTGTTCATGTCTGTTAATGATAGAAGGAACATTCAAAATCTGTGTGAGTGACGATCCACATTCCAGCTGTAGGCAACGAAAAACCCTCGATTTAGTGCGATGATTTTAAGAGCCGGAATGCATTTGATGAAATATTCTGAATGTTCGACTTTTTTGCAGTCTAGAGTGAAACACAGGAAGCCAAAAGCCACTGCAACTATTGATAAATATTTGAAGACACGAGTTACTCGCTAACAACAGGTCTTCGTAACAAAACGTATCTGCGAACGGATTACTTAGTTTCATTATGTGAGACACACTGAACTGCCTTTGGAAGAAACCAGACAAAAATATATCTTGGGAAGTAAATAAAGCTAAATTCAATTGTTTACTCACGAAAATATTTTAATCAAGGAACGGGAAATTTTGATAGACAAATTTCTCCGTGCGGAGTAACTTTTCGAATGCAGTACACAAAAAAAAAATCAAACCTAGTCGAAAGGACTATTCAGTTTTTCATTCAGTTATTGAGAAGTACAATTCTGTTGAAATAAATCAGGAAAGATTGAGAAACTTTTCTCTGAGACCGCAAAAGTTTTCATCTGCTGATGAAATGACTTGGGTTGATCCCTTGGAAGTCATCATCTTTCAGCGAAACTGAAACAAATGTATTTTCTGCTTTGTTTCACCGATAATATTTAAAAGTTGTGCATTTTCTATTGCTTTTTTTAGGCATCACGGAGATGCTGTCTCCATAGCTGGGAGCATCAGTGGCCACAACCAGTCATCTACGATTGGCAACTGCGTAGTTTGTCAAGATGCTCAGAAGTCCGTTGTCATTCTTCCATGTCGACACGTGTGCTTGTGCGAAGAATGTCGACGTTTGCTCATGGAAAGAAGTACGAGAAAGTGTCCGATTTGCCGCCAACGAATTCAGAGTACTATGCGATTATACCTGTGAATTTTTTTTTCAATATTGGTCAATTCGCCTTTCTGAGCCTCCTAACATGTTTCAAAGGTGGTCCCGTGAAGTATTTTTCATTGTATTTTTTATTGCTTGAAGGTGTTGAATCCTCGTAGCATGAGCTGAGTATTGTTGAATTTTTTATAATTTATAAGGTGCATCTCTTGTGCTGTTTTCATGTGCTGTGTGAAAACGGATCTGGTATTTTTCTGCTTGAACCCTCGATTCTCGACTTTTTTTAATATCAGCTAGGTGTCGCCTCGATCTCCGTCGTGACCACACGTGTAACCAATTTAAAAAGACCGAATAATTCGACACAAAATCCTAAGTTCTCAACTCTGTGTGCTTTTTTTTAAAACCGAGATTTCAAATTTGAAATGCTTATTGAACATTAACGTATACTTGGAAATATTCATCATTGCTCATCAAGGGATATGTAGAATATTAAATGCTCAAGACGTAGTTCCTCGGAAATACTTCATGCTTGAATCAATTCCATTCTTGCTGAAGTTACCCAAAGTAACGATTGGCACCAAAGCTGAATGAAACTTAGGCGACACCCGTGTATGAAATTCTCGGGATAAAAGGGGGTTTAAACGAAAGAAACCAGGGAATGGTGCCTTACATCGTGTGTAGTTTGTGAAACCCATATTTTCTCTTATTTGCAGGGAATAATTATCAAAATTGTGTTGCGAGAGGAGTTTGGAAACGTTTCCTCCATGTGGAGGTGAGAACCTGGCGATAGAAACGGATTGATACGGCTTGTGCCGTGGATTCGTGCGTCTCGGGTCCCTTGGTCGCATCGCGAGTGGTTGCTCAGTCGAACTGTGGAGCCGAAGATGCCTTTGCCTTCACGCGCTCGGATTTACGCTGACGTGAACTCACACCGTCCCGAGGAGTACTGGGATTACGAGAGCCATGTAATCGAGTGGGGGCAACAAGATGATTACCAGCTCGTTAGGAAGCTCGGTCGAGGAAAGTACAGTGAGGTGTTCGAAGCCATAAACATAACCACCGCTGACAAGTGTGTCGTTAAAATTCTAAAGGTGAGAATGCGACAAGCCGCGTCATCGGAAAGCTTTTACTTTACGAAGTGCAACGATTTCAGCGGTATATTTTTTGTTGCAGCCGGTGAAAAAGAAGAAAATTAAACGTGAGATCAAGATCTTGGAGAACCTGCGTGGTGGCACAAACATCATATCCCTGAAGGCTGTCGTCAAGGACCCGGTGTCTCGCACGCCTGCTGTGATCTTTGAGCACGTGAACAACACGGACTTCAAGCAGCTGTATCAAACTTTGACGGACTTCGACATTCGGTACTACATGTACGAACTTCTGAAGGTGCGTGCGTTCGTGGAATATTTGGATGGATTTCTTGAGTGTGACTTGATGATGTTTACCTTCAGGCGCTTGACTACTGTCACAGCATGGGAATCATGCACCGCGACGTAAAGCCCCATAATGTGATGATCGATCACGAGAATCGAAAACTGCGATTGATCGATTGGGGCCTGGCCGAGTTCTACCATCCAGGGCAGCAGTACAACGTCCGCGTGGCATCGCGCTACTTCAAGGGACCCGAACTGCTCGTAGATTATCAAATGTATGATTATTCACTGGACATGTGGTCACTTGGCTGCATGTTCGCGAGCATGATCTTTCGGAAAGAGCCGTTTTTCCATGGACACGATAATTACGACCAGCTCGTGCGGATAGTGAAAGTTTTGGGTACGGAAGAACTGTACGAGTATTTAGACAAGTATCAGATTGAGCTGGACCCAAGGTTCAACGATATTTTGGGAAGGTGAGGAATTTGATAATTGGTTAATGCTGCTTGATACGTACAGTGTGTTTCTTTGAGTTGACCCGATTGTTTCCAATAGGCACTCGCGGAAGCGGTGGGATAGGTTTCAAAATGCTGATAACAAGCACCTGGTGAACACAGAGGCAGTGGACTTCCTGGACAAGCTTTTGCGCTATGACCACCAAGAGAGGCTCACTGCCCGGGAAGCCATGGAGCATTCCTATTTTTGTAAGTCGACTACGAAATCTGCTTCTGTAATCGTTTCAGCGCAAGATGTCCCCAAGTGCATAATTTTTCTTGAAGTAATGTTGATCGTGTCTCTTGCATTTTCTCGAAATTTTTCAGTCCACAGTCCGATGATTTTTGTCCGGTTTATGCTCCTTTGGTCAATTAAATTAGAATGTGTTCATGTGTTTAGTTTTCAACTTTATAGCTGTTCCGGTGAGGAAGAAGAAATGTAAAATGCCTTTAAATTATGCTGCAGAATGAAATTGGTTTAAACATACGAATAAGTGAATTATATTATGAAGCGTATACTGTATAGAGTAGGAGCCGCTAAAATTTGGAGATGGGATCTCAATGTAGCATTTCGGTTGAAGACCGTCGGTTCTGCCATGAAATTTGAAGAACGGAAAGGCTTAAAGAACTGGACTGACATTAAGATACTGATGTAGTTCACGCTTCTCTAACCTGTCGGGAAGCATGAATTTACACTGAATCGGAGAAAATTGATATATTTTAATATTTTATGTTGTGAAGAATGAACGTGCGTCTGTTCTGTGTTTTTGTATGTGTCAAGATCCAATTTTTGGCAAGCCCAGTGCAGCTCCAGCGACCTTGGTGCCAAACATGTCAGGGGGAGTCGGTGGCGGTGAATAGGCGTGCTCTTTGTTCTCCAGCTCCGGTCATGCCCACTCTCGCATCCGCACATCCATCCAGAAAACCGACCATACCATCCATCCGTTCATTGTCATCCATTCATTCTTTTTTTAAATTGGTTCTGCCATTCGTACGAGAATTCGTGTTCTACCATCAGTCTCACAGATTACTTTCTCACGGCTGTTTCCCCATCTCTTTTTTCTTTCGTTATATAAAATTGAACCAGTCGTTGATTTATTTAAAGATTCCGTGTTGATCGTTGTTTATGTCAGAGTGAGTGTACATGAACTTCTGTTACTCGACCATCTCTGGTTTGTTGATGAGCTCCCTGCTTGCGTCGCTGCTCGCTCAGTCACGGGTCGAATAATAATGTTATTGATGACGATTTGTCAGTTGTGGTTATGTATATTCATTTAAGGCTGAAAGATTCATCTCTCAAAGCATGTCCTTGATGCATTGTCATAGAATTTAGATTAACTGCGTGCAAGGATTGTCCCAGGTCTGCATTGCATTGAATATTGTAAGCGCTGGTAAGAATGGGGAAAATTTCATAATTTTTTTATGCATCTGGAATGTTTTCCAAATTTTTAACGTGTTCTTATGTGGTAATACTGTGCTTTTTTGGTACCTTGCATGATGATAAGTTGCTAGTTTCCTGTTATGGCTCAAGTTTTCCACTCAGTGAACAGTGTGTGGAAAATTTGTCGAGAAAGTTAAAATTTGAATCAAGTATTATTTTTCGAGTATCATTTTTCTTACTTACGAATATTTTTTAAATGATCTTAAAATTCACAATTTTACCATTCACTGCTCTTAGCATAATTTTTTAGATTAATATGTAGAACAATGGAATGCCAAATTTTCTTACGGGTTTACTTATGTTGATGGGGAAGTAAACAAATGCTATCCATTCGAGAGTCTTGTGGTTTAAGAAAAAGTCTTTCATTTCCCATAATTACTAAGTCGCTGAAGGTTGGAAAATACTTCTTCAAAGATTATGTGCAAACAATTAATCACCCTTTCTTCATCCAATATTGTACTGCTCATCAAGATTGTATGAAAAAAGACATGATTTTGAAAATGCTCCTGAAAACAGATCATCAAAATTATGTGTTTTTTACATTAATCTGCTGGCTTAGCATATAATACACATCAACTACTGTACTATACATTGGTTCGGTACACGTCTCATGTGCATTTTTTCAAAAAAAAAATGTTGAAAGGGATTACGCGTCATGTGTACATAACAGAATGAAACTGAAGGGCGTAATTTTTTGTACAAAATAATGATTAAAACGGTATTGAAACTGCGTGTGCGTTTTGTGAGGAAACTAAATCACGTTGTTCATTCCTACTGAATATGGAATTACCCAAGAAATAAAGTTGAAAAAGAGCAATAGGAAAGAGATTGTAGCAGATTTTTGGCCAATGTAATTCTCCCCTTGAAACATTATGATGCAATGGAACGTGGATTTCAAAATTACCTTGCTACAATTAGTATGATGAACAGCAACTACTGTATTTTATACGTGTACAGGTAAAATACTATAAGTTTAGGTTCATTTGTCTTAGCGTAATTTAGCCATTTAACAATTGTGGCTATTTGAAACATACCTAAAGAATGACTTCGTTTTAAACAATTCTCTGTTATAAACAGATTCTATAGTACAGGTTTGTACATAGTTATTGATGCACACAAGCCATAAATAAAGATATGCCTGCTATTACTGTATATCTGTGCCAAAGGTTGGAACGCTGGCTGGCTCAAATAATATCAAGCCAAGATTCGAAGGAGACAACAGTATACCATGCGCATTGGGCATTTACAGTATATACAGTACTTGCACAAACAGGGGCTATGCGTGAAGTACTTTACATAAGCTCCAATTTAGCAACCGTGCCCCCCCCCCCCCTCATATGATAGAAGTGACATCTTGCGGGAGGAAAATCATGACGTTTCATTTGGTTCTAGCTCCAGGACGCCTGTGTTGACATCTCGGAGTTCGTCTCCAGCTTGGGTGTCGTGTCGTTTCGAAGTGACGATGTGCAAATTATCTGATACGACTGCATATTCCTGCGGGATGTTATCAGATAATTTGCGCATTTCAGATGCACTGAAGTTTATTTTTACTGTGTCTTAAACAAAAGATCACACATTCAAATATGACGGAACTTGATTTAATGTGACAGTCCCGAAACTCGTCTACCCCGAATTAAGAAGATAATTTACCAAGACTTTTATAAACGTCGAATGTACCGTCTGCACGAATTATCAATTTCTCTATAATCCATTGAACCAGTCATGAATCTAGCGCGTCTATTTTGGGCGAGAATTCTCGTATCAATCCTTTATTATGCTGTATCCGCAGACGCCAATAAGGTGAGTCCATTCTGTGGTTTCGCACGGAATATTTAATTACCTATCAGCTATTTGATAATTGCAGGCCGTAGATATTTTTGTGAACAAGGTGGGGCCATTCAGGAACCCTCATGAGACTTATCTATATTATTCTCTGCCCCTCTGTCGGCCGGAGACGGTGAGATCATCTTTATTGAAATGAAATGCTATCAATACTTGATGAAATCGTTCTCTTAACATGTAGATCAAGTTCAGGAGCATGTCTGTCGGGCAAGCGCTCGATGGAAACAAGCTGGCGTATTCGGATTTTCGGATCAAATTTTTGGGTGAGTAAGGTAGTTAATCTTCAGATGTCGTCGTCTACATCCGGATTATGTTCATCGCAGAAAATGTCGAATCAAGGGTCTTATGTGTATTGAACCTCACTGCTAAAGAAGTGGAATTCCTGAGGCGTGCGATCGACGAGCAGTACTACTTCGAATTTTTCGTGCAAGACCGACCTGTCGGTGGATATCTTGGGGAAACCATGGAAACGAGTTTGTTACCGCATACCCACGAGCAGTACCTGTTTAAGCACATCGTCTTTACTTTTTACCACAATAATAAAGAGGTGTGTTTCGGCAAATCCTTGAAATGTATATTTCTGAAGGCTTTTTTAAATTTTCAGATTCTATCCGCATGTTTGAAAATGGAAGATCCTGTGAGTTTGAAGTCTGCTGAAAATATGAAAGGCGTATCTTACTCTTATTCTGCACGTTGGAATTATACTGAGTAAGGACGATTTGCCACTTGAATTTTTTTCGTCATAAAAGGATTTCAATTTCTCAGGCTTTCCCCCGACGAAATGGCTGTCAAGGTGAACAAGTTGTCGAAAAATATGGATAGAATTCATTGGATATCTATAATAAATTCCGTTGCCCTGAATATCCTGTTGGTGATCTTCATTAGTGCTATACTGGTGAGACCTAACATGTTCCGATTTGCTTGGAACGCGAGATAGTTGTTTATCCGTTCATTTTCAGGCAAAAATGCTTGGACGAGAGCTTTCGAGTGGTGTTGAAGGGGCAGAAGAAGGGGATGTCAAAGATTCGGAAGCCACGTGGAAGCGCATCAGCGCGGATGTATTCAGATATCCTAAATTTAAAAGAATATTTTGCGCGGTTGTGGGTGCCGGTAGTCAGTTTTTAGTCCTGATCTCTGGATTGGTTGTCATGGGAATCATGAGACTTTTCGATGTGGCGAATCATGGTGCAGCGACTTCTACTGGTTGTGTCCTGTTTGCCTTCACGTGCATCATTGCTGGCTACGTTTCCGGAGCTCTGTACAAAATGATGGATGGCGATAAGTGGGTTTCCTTGGTGAACGTCACTGCTGCGCTCTTCGTGGGACCTTTCTTCGTCGTTTGGGCTGTGGATAACTGCGTCGCTTGGAGCTATGGATCTACTCAGGCTCTTCCAGTTTCCATCCTCATTTCTCTCGTTGCTCTCTGGATGTTCGGTGAGTTACAAAAGGGAAATACTTATGAAGAAATAAACTTTATTTTTCCGCGAACGATCCTCTCAAGTCTTCTGTGTCGTTAACACTTATATTGACCATTCCAGGAATCATTTTGTTAAAATCATTAGAATGACAGTAGCTTTATTTAGTTTTTGAGGTATTTCTTAATGTATTGGGGTTAGTCAAATTCTGGGAATCGCGTGAAATCATGAATGAGTCATGCGGAAGGCCGAAATTGTTGAAATGTGAAAACTTTTGGATTTCGATCGGTTTTTGTATTGATTTGGGTGGAACTTGGGTTCAGTCGGTAGAGTGAAGAAATGATTATCGAATTCTCTGGAGAACGTTACGTATCCTTTGGGTACTCTATTTTGCTCTGGAATCCAAAAAACGTAAGTACAGTATATATTCGTTTATCTAATTTTTAGTTGGCTACCCTTTGACGGTGATCGGATCTCTCCTGGGAAAGAATCTAACGTCTACTTTTGAGCCACCTTGTCGTACGAAGAACGTTCCTAGAGAAATCCCGCCGTCTCCCATTTATTCAGCCTGGCCTGGGCACATCATATTTGGTGGCTGTATTCCTTGTTCGGCGATTGCCGTTGAGCTCTACTACATTTTCGGAGCTGTTTGGGGTCGCGAAGAATACACTTTGTATGGACTCCTGTTGATCATGATGATGATGCTGATATTCATCACGGCGTCGGTGTCAATTTGCTTGACGTATTCTCTTCTGGTGGCGGAGGATTACAGGTAATTTTTTGTGCGAACATTTTGTGAGACGATTAGTGATCAACTCAAGTAGAGTTTTTTTTTTAAACCTTGAATCCTTAGTAATTCTTAGGAATGTCTGAAAGGTGTCTGCATTTCCAACCGAATCTGAACTGAACTAAGTGAGTGTGGGCATTGAGGCGAAAGAAGCGTTATTAGCAATTTTATTCATTTTTGATAGTTAATGTCCATAGAAATGAGACGCTTGTTCTGTTTCAAGTAGAACAAGTGAATAAGTGCTGGCATTTAATTTTTCAAATCAATATTGGGGATGTCAAATGTAAAGTATTCTTCCTTAGGTAGGCTTTGAAGATTGTCCGAAATGAGGTACAGTATTCCTCTTCAAGTTCATTGTATTCACCAGGTGATTTGTATTGCAGATGGTGGTGGAGGAGTGTGTTCAGCGTGGGAGCATCAGCTGGATTCATGTTCATTTACGCCGTGCTTTACGTGATCAAACGAACCGAGATTTCAGGATTGTTGCAAATTTCGCAGTTTCTTTCCTGGACGTTGTCTACTTGTTATGCTTTTTTCCTCGCCGTAGGTTCAGTGAGTTTCTTCGCCTCCTTCGTTTTTGTGAGGTTTATCTACAGATCTGTGAAACTAGACTGAAACATATTGTCGGCTTATCATCGGGATCAATTTGAGTGACGGATTCTTATGCAACGATAGTACTTTTTGCACAAAGAGACAAGGTATTGTTTGATTTGGTCAGAAAAACACTTACATTTTTTGTGTCTTATTCCTCCCACCGGCGATCGATTTTGTTGTTGAAATTTTATAAGTGATCTGCTAATGTTCTTCGAAGACGAAACGACATTCCAGAAAACTTCGTTGCCACAATTTAGAATGTTCGAGGGGATGCAGGATTTGTGGGGTGTGATTTGAAATGGACGTTTCTTGTGATATTTGTGGTTGATGAGCACGGAATTCATGTGGGGTCGCGAACGGTGCGCACGAAACAGTGCTTCTTTGGTGATGATTTCGGAACATTAGTGAGTGGAAATTAAATTGCGAGTGAAGACGTTGAATTTTAATTTTCAGGATTTGTTGATGATTTCTGCTTACGAAAAATGTATCATGATCATGTCCATCTTTTCTGCAGGTGGAAATTGAATTTTCCGAAAATCACTCTTCGTAGAAAGATACCAGATTAAAAAGCGCGAGGAAAGTGAAATTGATTTGATCTGTTAATCTTCTCACGAGGAGAAAGTGTTACGACGGTCTTCTTTTCGGAAAAACAATTCTTGTCGAATAAGATGAGCGGCAAAGGGGAAAAATTGATCATAATTTAATAAATGTGTTTCTTCTGTTCTTGAAAATATTTGGAAGTGTGCTACATTTTTTTTTCTGATTTCATGTTCGTATGATTTCTTAAGATAAGATGGATTGAATCGGTGTGTACGTAGGTAGGTTGATTTTACCGTTCGAATTTTTCGTTTTACGCATCGCTTCCTAACGACGCCCTTTCTTCTCCTGGTGGAAGTGTGTGTGTGTGAAAGTGATTTCATTTTTCGAATCTCAGTTTTCGTCAGGAAATTCGTGTTTCGGAAATTGAAGCGGTGTTTTTATCCTTCAGTGCCCCGTCGTCGTCCCCGATGTGTTTACGTTTAATGCGCCGTGTGAGCCATGGATAACGTATTCAGCAAACTCAGGTCCACCCTCATCAGCACCGTCGGCAACACTGCACAAGTCGTGTCTCAAGTCCAAGCCGCCCTTCCCGGAAACAACGTGACCAAGGAATACGAGGTTGTCAAACACATTGCCAGTGCGGGTCCCGGGTTCCTCTGGAAGGTTTATTCTGGGCACAAGAAGTCGACGAAGCAGGAAGCCGCTGTTTTCATTTTCGAGAAGAAGTTGTTGGAGCGGTATCCGAAGAACGCGCGGGAACAGGTTTTGGAGAATTTGCGACGCGGCGTTAATCAAGTCACGAGGCTCAGGCACCCAAACGTACTCGTCGTTCAACATCCCTTGGATGAATCCAGGTACTTCGAGTTCATTCGAATCAAAACTTCCTTTTTGATTTTGCAACATGGTTTTAGTTCCTCCATTCCATTATAATTTTGATTAAACGGTGTATGGGAGAATGAACCTATCCCGGAATATATTTTGTTGGTTCAGCCGGAGTGTTCATGATGTTCGAATGAAAAAACTTGTATTTTGAGCGAATAAGATAACCTTTTTCTTGTATCCCTAAATAACGCGTTTACGCGAATATAATCACCCGTTTTTTCCAATTTTAAAACCTCAAAAACTGGGAGTGCCAATATGCGTCAACATTAGGAAAGTTTCCTCTTCGCGGTCCTCAAAAAGGTCGACCACTTCTTCTCTTCAGTTCTTTTTGAGTTGATGTTTAAAATGATCAAGAAATGGTCAGCCTTTAACACTTCATAAAGCATGACGAATGGACTGAAGGGGAAGAGCAAGGGCTGTGAGAATCCGCTTTTCTTTTTCTGGGGAAAGTCTAAATTCAGTTAGAAATTTTTGGTTCCTGGAAAGTCCGACCGACATGAAAGGAAGGGGTGCCTATATTCGCTTATTAATGGAATTTTCATTTTGTGCATGAGAAATCTTGGGGGCCTGCTTATATCCGCGTTAATATGGTAACTGAATTGCTTCATGAAATATTGTACTTTATTTAATGTTTGCAGAAAATGTAATCCTCGTGTCATGTCGAAAAGGATACGGTATTATATTCGAGTCTATTCTAAAACTTACCAGATAAATATGGAAAATATGGCACAATATTTATTTATTTTTTACTTCGTGGGAAATGAAGTTCATTTACCATCGGTTTATTTGAGGAAAGACGGTTTTTTTTTGGCGGTGAAAATTACGAGTTCTGCGGTAGATTAAATTTAGATATTATTAATTTTTTGTGGAAGATTCAATTAGCAATATTCGTATTCATCACGTGACGGTATCCTTCATTTCTGATCGTTCCTGTGGAAAAGATATTAAATTTTGCCCAACAGTGCTCTATGGGAAAATTCGTGGATTTTATCTAAAATTTCCGTGCTGAAATATTGAAAGTTATCCTTTATTGTAGTGATTCAGGCACTCTTGTCTCAGTATCATTCTTATTTTTTTGCTGATATTTAGAGATGCCCTCGCATTCGCGACAGAACCAGTCTTTGCGAGCCTGGGGAATATCCTTGGGTATCGAGAAAATTGCCCAGATGCAGATTCCTTGGGGAAATTGGACGGTTTCAAACTCGACGAGCTAGAAATAAAATACGGACTCGTCCAGTTGTGCGATGGCCTCAATTTCTTACACCGGGATGTGAAACTAGTACATAGGAACATTGCTGTGGAATCCATCGTTGTAAATGCATCTGGTGCCTGGAAGTTGTTTGGGTTTGACTTCTGCGTGCAAAACGAGAGCCCAGAAGGCTCTGAAGTGAGTATCTGCCATTGGATTACAACTCATTGTGTGCTTTTCTATTGAATTTTCTGAAATGTCTCATTGGGTTTCTTTCGAATTTTGCAGCCGTTCTGGAAACTTGTGGAGTACAATTCGTATCTTCCACCCCATGCCCAACCGCACATGGACTTTCTAGCGCCCGAATACGCGACAAATGCTCGGATAGGTCCCTGGTGTGACATGTACTCAGTCGGTGTTTTGATGTATGCTTTGTTCTCCGGTGGGAAACCGTTGTTTAGGAACGGTGACAATTACGAGATCTTCCGCACAAATGCCGGAGAGGTGCGTCATTCTTTCAATTTTTTTTAGATCCTTTGAAATCAACAAGATGTAGTACAGTACTGTAGTTTCCGCTGCCATGGAAAGAAGATAAATTTTAAGAATTGATTCGGGAAATCGGATAGCTTTTTTCTGTGTTTTGGTATCAATTTCTGATATTCCTAAACGATGATCAGTTAACTGTCTTATTTGTTGGGAAAAATATGGCTTTATTCTCTGCATTTCAAAATGATTTTTATTCAACTATACTTCTTGATGAAGCATGAAAAATTAAATGCTGAAATTTAGAATAGATCAATGTATTGTTCCTGCAGAGAAATGATTTATTATATATTACGGTAATTCGGGGCATCTTGAACGAAAAATAAAGTTATTCATGAGAAATTTTTCGGACTTTCCATCGTTCACAGCTGGAGCATTTGACAATGAATAATTTGTCGTGCATCCCGATCGGGTTGAGGGAAACAGCGAAGATGCTTTTGAGCCACAATCCGGATATCCGACCGGAAGCAGGGCAAGTAGGAGAAACACCATATTTTCAGGACATTGGTGTCAAAACTCTTAGCTATCTCGACGCCATGTATCAGTGGGACAATGTGCAAAAGACCCAATTCTACAAGGGTCTGGCTCAGGTTTTGCCAGGACTACCGTTTAGAGTCAATCTCCTCAGGTGCGTCACATATTTTTCAAGACTTATTATATTGGATCATTTTTTATCAATTTTTCTTGATAAATTTGTCAATAAATTTTTCATGAAAGTTTATAAATGATTTTGCCATTGAGACTTGAGACGCACGTGCTTTCCATAAAGTTATTCGAACATAGAGTTTGATGAATTGACCATTTTTTCCGTATTACTGTATCAGAGTAACTTGGCTAAGAAAATCTCAAAGAAGCTTTAAAATTATGCCGATGTTCGTAATTTATGAACCGGGACTGAAGTTTTTACATGATTGCTTTTTGACCTGAAGTTATTGAAGAGACAGTACGAGATATACTTTTCTCTTCAGAGTTGTGCCTTGTTTGGCGAAAGAGTTCGTGAATCCGCCGATGATACCGTTTGTTCTTGGACCTGTGTTGGTTGTTGCGGAAGAAGCATCAGCAGAGGAATTTAGGGAATACATTTTACCGGGTCTCAAACCTGTGCTACGAATAGCCGATCCTGTGCAGATCACTCTGATATTCTTGCAAAGAATGGAGCTGCTTTTGAGTAAAACGCCAGCTGGGGATGTACGCGAATATCTTCTGCCTGTTATTTACCGTGCGATTGAAAAGTGAGATTCATTCTGTTTTTATTCAAAATCATGCCTGCGTTTCCAAAAAAAATAAAAAAGAACGGGTATTACGATGGTATTTTTGGAAATAAATTCACTTCGGCTTATTTTGAACTCATGCTTTCAGTGTGATCTGAGAAATAATCTTTCAATATGCAGTACAAATAAAAACTGAGTAGCGATCGTGAAACTGAAATTATTCCTAATCCCCGAGTTTCCCCGTTGTTTTTCCGATTCCTCTGGGAAAATTCGACCTGATCTGCCATCTGATGAATGAAAATTTAATTTCAGAAAGTCGTCCATTCAAAATAATCTTCGTAAGCTAGGGCTTATTTCGATCGGTACGTTGAAAGTGTGCTTTGGCGTACGTCTTGTATTTATAGCGAATTTTTTTCCAATCCATTTAGAAATTGAGTTTCCGCAGAATCTAGGTCTCGGTTTTTTTTTTTTTTTTTTTTTTTACTGAATTTGATGTAACATTGTTTTGTTCCAGTCCGGATCCGGAAATTCAGGCCCTTGGGCTGTCAATCGTTCCGAAAGCCGCCCCGTTAGTCGATTACCCTGCACTGAAAAATGCCATGTTGCCGAAAATCAAAACATTATGCTTAGAAACAAAACTTCTGAAAGTAAGTTGAACTTCATTTTAACCGATGTACAGTTTTTAATGATTTGCGTTTTTTTTCATGTTTTAGACAAGAGTTCAGTGCTTACTGACCATTGGGCAAATTTTGGAAAACTTGGATCGATGGCTGGTGATGGACGAGATCTTGCCTTTCTTGCCGAAAATTCCTTCCAGGGAACCTGCAGTGTTGATGGGCGTACTCGGTTGGTTTCTTAAAATTGAAAATTAAAATTTCTTTTTCATTTGAAATTGCGTTCATTTTATGAATCGAAGTTCCGCCAACTGTAATTTAATGTAGAATAATCGCGGAAAGAGTTGTATACTGACTGATACTTGCTTTCAGGAATTTATAAACTTACCATGGATGGGAACAAATTGGGAATTTCCAAGGACGTGTTGGCTACCCAAGTGCTCCCATTCCTTTTTCCCATGTGTATTGAGAGTGGACTGAGTTTGGTGCAGTTCAACAATGTGATGAGCGTCATTAGGGACATGATTGATCGTGTGGAAGCCGACCAACGACCGAAAGTTGAGCAGCTAGATCAGATGCGCAAGGAGCAAAAGTAAGTCTCATATCCTGAGCAGGTATTATTTGAAAGAAAAAAGGAATACAGGTGGAATCTTTCTCTCTTGAAAACGTTTTCCTCTGTACAACAACTTTTTTCTGGTCCCATAGGGTTTCCCCATTTTATAGGGCAACGAATTATTTTCTTGTTCCTTGAATTTCGTTGTAGAGTAGGTCTACCTCCATCAAGTTGCCTAACGAAATGTCCCTTATGTAAAAAAATGAATGTGATACAGTACGAGTACGACCTCATCAAACTAAACTCGGAACAGGTGAAATGAAACTTGATTCAAGCGACACCTATGCGACAGCAAAAAGTGGCGTTCGGCTTTTAATGAGAAAATAATGTCTTGTCATTTTAATTTGCTAAAATTAAATTGTCGGTTCTATTTTCTATTCTCGCTCAGATCCGCGTTTCAGTCGACTCTTGAAGCAGGCGCTGTATCACAAGCGAAACTTCAGTGGCCTGGTGCCGGTGATTCAGGAAGTTCGTCAAGTTATTTCAATGGAATCGGTGGCGGTCAAAAAGCGTTGCCTCCGGTTGCCGACGATATGAAAGCGATCGAATGGCATGGTGCCCCTAGTGAAAGCAGCAATTCGAAGCCAAAGCCTAGTTTGAAGCATTTGTCGTTGGAAGAGAAGCAAAGGTAAGCTTCCAAATACTTGTTCCATGCCTATCCCTAGTTCATTTTTACATTACGACCATTTCGGTTTTTTATTTACCGGTATTCTCAATTGTCAAACGATTTGTTTAAATACCAATCTAAATACCAATTTAAATACCAATATCTCCGTCTCTAAATTTGGGTTTGAAAACCATTCTGATATTTTGTACGTATTGTCCTGTCAGTCAGATTACCGAATTATTAATTCCCTATTCAAAGCTTATCTATCCTTGGTTATTTATCGCACTGCGGACTTGAGGGCCTGTGACCATTTTTGCTTGGTTTTTATGAAAGAATTTCTTATGAAGGAAGATTTTTTGTTCAGATAAAATTGTCGACATTTTCCACACCTCTGCAAAAATGCAACTGTGATTCTCGTTCTTAAATTCTGGCATTTTTTGAAGCTGAGACAGATCTGATTTTAATGTGGGAATGTAAGACTAGAACTCGCTCTAATGCGTCATGTTCGACGTGTAATTGATTGAAAATTGTTTTTTCCAAAGATTGGCGAAATCACTGGATTCGGGTTCAAAAGCGCAAACCGTTCAACCAATTGTGACACCACCAGCTGCAACCAGAATACCGCAGTCTTCAACGTTCCCATCTATAGCTTCGCATCAAAATGCATCCTCCAACAATTGGCCGGGCACTTCCGTCACTTCGCCAATTGCTCATCGAGACTTGACATCTAGTTTGATTAATTCCAACATGAACGCATTCGGCAAACCTTCACTCAACCAAGTTCAGCCCCAAGTGCAAAGCCCGACAGGTTTCCTCTCTCCGTTTGGGCAACAGTGTTTGCCGCCTCCACCGGCGCCATCCCAAAACACGCGCGCGTTTGAAGATTTGTTACCGAGGCCCGGTGGCCCGAAAGTGTCCATGAACGATATGATGGCCCGGGCGGCGGGCCCGGTTCCACTGGCGCCGACTGTCGTGCATTCGGCGCCCATGAGACCCGCGGTGAATGCTTTGAGTTCGAAGGATATCGACGAGCTGCTCCGATGAGGCTTAGGGAAAGGGTGGTGTTTCTGCGGGGTTGAGCTAGGAAAAAATTAGCTCGCCTATGGAAGTAATATGACTGAACTTGCAGATTTGTTTGCTTCTTGAGGGTATAAAGACGATCAACGTCCCCTTTCGTGTTGTCATATTATTGCCAGAGGTTCGCTATTTTTCTTAGACACCGTGCTGTTCGCCGTTGAACGATTTTTTTGGAGAGTTATCAGCTAATAGTCATGTGATGGGACTTTTTTTTTCAATCGCGACATTGTCATTCCGATTCTTTTTGTTTAAGGTCAGGAATTGAAGTTGTGTTTCGCGGGGACCTTGAAGAAACTGTGTGCCCTCTTTCAGCTGATAAGTTTATGAATGATTTTACATTTCGTTTTTAAGAGGTTTTTGGTGATTTGAATCCACAATCCTTTTTGTGATCGAGACGTGGTTTTTCGAATTCGGACCGAAGAGAAACTGTAATGAGATTCACTCGATTTACGTGCACCGGAAGAACAGCGTTTGATTTCATTTCCATCTGACGAGTCGAAGCGTTGATGGTATTTTGTGGAGGTTTATTCATTGTTTTATGTCGACAGGAAAGTTTCTGAGGTGACTGGAGCGATTAAAAATTTCAGCATGCGCCGTAGTGTGAGACAAGTCACGGAAAAAGTGGGGAAGAATTGTCTCGGCGACCAAGCTCGTTGGGATATTGACGATTGTCCGGTGGATTATGCCCAGTTGCCCAAATCGATGTTAATGCTTCGATTTTCGTTTAGGTGAGGAAAATGTCTCTAGTGTAAGACGATTGTTCAGACGGTAAGCGGATTTTCGCGGCCGAGAAGCCTTACAGCGCATCACTTTTGACTAAAATTCAAAGCTGGGAATAATTTCTGAATAATAATTTTTGAATGCATTGCGTTATTTCTTCACTGCCCGAAACGTTGAGCACAGAAGGTGTCACGATGTTGCTCAACGATTGAAAAGGCAAAATTGTGTGTGTTCCGAGTCTACCTTGAAAATTACGCCGAAGTGCAGTTCAACTTGTGGTACGTGTACGGAAAATAACTGATCGAAACTGGTCAACTTTAAAAAATAATTCAATTCTCGGCATTTTATAAAAATGTCGGTTGGCCGATGTTCGCTTTTGTTGCAGTAATAATTCCCTCGCGTTTCAATCTCAGAAGAAGAAGAAAAAACCCACTGTGGGACTCGGAAAACATTAAAATTAAAGTTCGACGTCTTCTCGTCAGTCACAAATTTCCCGTCACGTAGTTCCTTTTCGGTCACCGTATAAAAAGTGTCCAAGTGCATTCGGCAATTCTGTCAAACTCTTGGGGGCTTTGAATTTCTTTTCAAAATTCGATTTAGTTGATACTGAAGTTATGACAAAATTTTTTTGGTGACCTCAGCTGAGAAAAGAAAAATAACTCCTTCTCTTTTTAACCTCTCACCCTTCTTTCTATAATAAAGTTCTATTTAATTTCTATATTCTGTGATCGCAGGCGAATGTTACCTGAGTCGATAAGCCGACTTTTTTATGTTTAAAAAAAATCCAAACCTGAGCATGGGAAGCCCGAAACTTTACCGCATCTGTTCAAAATCTGCGTGGTTTAAAAAAAATCGCGTTTTGAATTCAGAAGGACCGTTACTTAAATAAAACATACCATCCGAAGTCGAATGCTAATTACGTGCCTCTTTATTTCGGAAGAAGGCTTTAAATTTGAAAAGGTTTGCAAACACTTCGTTTAGCATGTTCAGAGTCTGTGGACTTTTCATGTGTCTGCGTTATTGTTATTTACCAGCCTTAAATCACCAGTCGGAATAATTACGTGACGTCGAAAGAACGTGACTAACCTGGTAATTTTATCGCCGAGTTTCTCAGGTTGTTGTGTTAACGTTTCCTCTGTTGGAATGACGCAGTTCATCACGTATGACTTTCTTGCGGCGAGGCTCAGTCCTGAGTGTGTTCCTGACTAATGCAGTGGGAAATTTCGAGCGGAAGCTGGCATGCAATGCTCAGGAGTCTCAGGAAACTACCGTGGTGTTCGAGTACTGTTACTACCTGAGACAAACCCTGCGATTCGAATTGCGGTACGTGTTTTGCTGTATAAATATTTCTTTCGACGTGTTCCATTTGATACTGTGGTACTCCGGATAATGGACGTCTCGCGTATTACGATTTTACACGATGGACTCAGACTGCGGATAAACGGACCCATGAAGGCTGCGTGGAAAAAGATTTTCTTCGCAAAAAAAATTTGATGCATGAAGTTTTTCTGCCGAAGTTTATTTTCTCGATATTCAGTTTGAAAATCAATTTATTCAGTACAGTAATTTATTTATTGATTATACTGTACTTTTTACCATTATTTTCTATGAAGGTTTTGTAACCAATTACAGCTTCACGGTAAATATTTATCTTGTGAAAAACTTCTTACTGAACCAGACCGAGTTCATTAACCGATGCAGCATTGTTTTATTATAGTGCCAGCAATCGCGAGTATCAACAACCCTATTTCCTTATCTGTCTACAACTAAGTGGATGACTTTATGGAACTTAGTGACGCAGGAAGGTTCCGTTCTATTTCGGGCAGCTGCATAAAATGCTGTTTCATAATTAATAGAACAAGTTCGTGCATCGATTTTCTGTGAGATACATTCGAAGTGTTTCTGAAAAAAAGCCCTGTCAGTCTTGAAGAAACTTAGCTTCTGCATGTATTTTGGGGATAAATCTTTTGAAAGGTGTCCTTGATTCATGGAAAATTAATCTTATCACAAACTGATGAGGTGCAATCGTGAATGATTTGCAGAAATATCGCGAGCTTCGCGAATAACGCAATAAAAATACTGTATTTTTTGGGGTTTTTTGAAGAGCGGAAGAGCCCTTCACCTAATTTATTGTCTATATTTCTCTGCAAAAATTTATTACTACGTCGCTGAAAATCTATAATTACGTTCCAGCTGTCCAAAATTTTTATTTTGATTCGCAAAACGTTCAAGAACCCGCGCGTATTCGCGTTTTTCTAAGATACGGCATTCGAGGGATTAAACAATTTTTAATAGAAACTTTCGAGTTTGAGATTGGGAGAGACGGTTTCGATGAATTTTTTTTATTCATGGAAAAAATCGGTAGGTAATTGATTCTTTCCTCGTTGAACAATCCTGCTGATTTGAACTACAAGGCGTTACGGATATTTTATTCGCTTTCTTTGCCGTTTAAAATTTTGACCCTCATACATTGCCAGAAAGATTCGCTGATCTTGCTCGCGTACGAGGTTACGTAATTAATTTTATGAAGAGTGTGAAATCTAATCTCGGACGATCGTCACGCAAGATTTTTCAAGATTTATCGACGGCGTCTGTTCATTTAAGTTGATGTTTTTCTCTTCATCCATCAGAGGTCGGAACAGTTCCCCTCCGGATTTCGCCGAAGTCGAAGTGCCCTCAATTGTCTTGAGCAGTTCTGGAACATTGAATTTCACGGGAAGCGGTAACCTTAGTTTGGATTACATCGTAGAAGAACTGCCCGAATCCAAGCAATTGGTTTCTTTGACATTCTGTGCCCGAAACTTGTGCACGGAAGGTGAATTCATAGTGTTTTATGGGCACGATCTTTCGAACACTGATGACAGTTTTCTCCAAAATTGAATTTAAGTTTTGAAATTCTTATAAATAGTTTAAATTTTTTTTTACCAAAAATCAACTATATATTTGCGAATTTTAATTTTCAAAGTTCTTAAATTCATTCAAAAAGCAGATAATCATCAACAATTTGGTTTTTTCCTGGTCTATCGAAAATCGTTAGTATTGGTATCGCTAGGATTAGTATTTGATCGAATTAAGTATTTCACTCTGTATTTGAAAAATTTCCAGTTAGAAAAATACAAATAACATGGATACACGACATAGAAAGTGATGTATCATTTATTTTTTGAAAATCTGAAGTCTTGCCTCTCAGGACTTCTGTGTTGGTGCCGACCTCCGACAGCCCGATTATCTCTGATGAAAGACGGAGTCATCATACGGTCCACGGAATGGTGTCGGGCTCGGAACCCGAAATGGGCCCCAATAACGCTGTCGGCAGTAGAACTCATTACCCCGGAATGCGAACCCGTCGACTACCATCCAGAAGATCATCACATCGTTTCCGTTCGGGGCTCCGATTGCTTAAGAGTCGTGTGTCACGGACCCCGAGGCCTTTTCGACTCCAAACCCCAGGTGTATGCTGAATGGTTGACCGATGCCCAAGAATTGTTGTCTGGTTTGAGCTCGAGTGTCGGCACTTTGCACAAGGGTGAGGCGAGAATTTTGCTCGAGGGTTGCAGTTTGGAACCCATGAAGACGTTCGTGGATTATTTGCGGGACGGACTCAAGATTTGGACGCTTTATTGCGTTGATTTCTCATGTGAGTTTTCCTTGATATCTTTTGGCGATAGGGCAAAGAGAAAACTACTCCACATCTACTGATCATTCATTGTTGTATCCTTGTTTTCGATGAAACTTCGGGGCGAAAGATACAACACTCGAGAAGGCGGAATTTATAACTGTATACATTACGTAATGGAGATGTTCTAAGAATCACCTTTCATCAGCATTTTTAGTTTCTAAGGAATTGCGTAGAATTATCCATGGAACTCTTCTTTATTGATTTTTTATGGGCTGTGTTGTGTGTGGGTCTGGGTTTTTCCATTTCACGTATTGTACCTTTTTTTCTTTTGACGCGAGAGGCTTATTTTGAAATACGGTTGGATTTTTCTGAGCCCTTGTTAAAAATGTATTCTGTGATGGAGCTTGGTAGATCTGTGTTTTAAAAATGCTTTCCTCTTTCCTCAATTATCATTTATACTTAAAAATACGTGACACGCGAATTCTTGCCAATTTATAGTAAACTCCTGCATTTCGAACTCTTCATAACCTTCCCTTCACAGATATATTTTTCTTTAGCATC
The DNA here is from genome assembly GCA_905338405.1 of Notodromas monacha. Taxonomy (NCBI): domain Eukaryota; kingdom Metazoa; phylum Arthropoda; class Ostracoda; order Podocopida; family Cyprididae; genus Notodromas; species Notodromas monacha. Next base: position 80,319 of record CAJPEX010000050.1, on the reverse strand, counting down.
CCTGGAGCCTCTGAAGTTCATGGGGAGCCCCTTGAACTCTGCGGAGCACAGATTGAGAATCTCTGAACTATTTTATTTCACTGACCGGAGTTTCATATGCTTCGTTGATTGTATTTAGATTACAACGGTGCGCGATCGAATCCGTTTTCCCTCCACTACGCAGAAGGAACGTGGCCGTCTTCTTATCAAGCTACTTTGACCGCAGTCAGCTTAGTGATCCAAACATACTCGGAAAACGCGAAATTCTACTTTTTCGGTTTCGGCGTGTCTGGGAGTGATTTTTCGGTGCAATTTCAAGATAGTCCCGGGATATGCAATGGTGTTACCGGAGTGTTGAATGCTTATAGGGCTTCCTTGGGGCAACTGGTGTCCTTGGGATCTCCGTTCATGGCCCCTGTTTTAAGGCGATGTGTTGGGATTGTGAGAGGTCGAGCCAAAGAAGGGCTTAAGTTTTTCCAGGTTTTCGTTTTGACCGCCGGTGTTGTTGCGGATTTGCGGGAATCTGAGTCTGTGAGTGTTGAGTTCATGATTCCTGGTGATTCATCCGCTTTCAGATTACAAAATAAAATTAATAAACGCGTGGAAGTACCTTGTGATATGTATTGTTTTTAATGTGAAGTGGCTACGAGAACGCGTTATATTTAAAATGGTGGTGCGGAGTTGGACTGGAAAAGTCGTTTACAAGATTTATTTTTATCTCAGTAAATGTTGGACTTTGGACCGATTCGGGCAAGAAGGCTTTTGAAACTGCGTGTCGAACAAAATTTGAGGATGACTGATATTTTTTTTTTAATGTACGCTTATTTTCTTACAGATACAGTAGCCATAGCTACAATAATATAACGATTCAAATTGAATAGTTCGAAAGTAATACTAAAAATTAGATGGAAGTCGGTCAAGAACTTAAAAAAAACGGGAAGGACCCGTTAGCAAATTTTTTACGTAATCCAAGACTAGCTACGCCCTTTACGCGGCAACAGCCAACACTAGCACCACTACGGCAGCAATGACTGCCAACAAGTGTTGGAATTGGCGACCTCGGTGAGATCCAAGGGCGGCTGTGCAGTTTCTGTGGTGTCCTTCCGTGATATCTTTCTCGCACCGTGCAATGATGATAACAACACGGACCTTCTCGGAGACGAAGCGTATGCGAATCGGTTAACGCGAAGTCTTCTGAGTTCTATTCCCCAGCGAGTGGTTTCCTTTTATGATTCTCGAGAAGTGCAGAGGTGACGTGTTGCTTTTTAAGTGATCGGAAGATGCTGCCTACCGTGATGGCGCGGAAGATTGGTGTGAGAACATCCTTTTGGAGCTGTTGTAGTTTTATTCGTTTGATAGCCCACGATAAGTTTTAATCAAGATGCGAGTCTTCTTCGTATGTTTTTCGAGTCGTTCGCTTTCCTTGTTGAATGGGTTTACAGAATTGTCAGAGAGTAACGCAGTAATTTTTTTTTTTACTAAAGTTCCAATTAGAACTCACCCATTTTGAAGCGTAGAGGAGAAAAAAACGGAAGTGATATCAATCTTTTCGAGATACAGTACTTCGGTGTGTTTCTTACTTCCGTGTTTCGTGAAAGTGCAAAAGTCCCCAGCGAGGGCTACCATTTTTTTCAAAAAATTGAAAAAATATCTCATTGGTGACAGTGTTCCAAATCCAATAAGCCTGTTTCAAAGAAAAACAAAATTTTAATCTTGAAGATTTTTCTTTTATGGATTCTAAATTCGAAAGTTGTCCACACATTTCGAATGATGAGCGATAGGGAAGATGTTCACCAATTCAAGCATGAAAATAGCCCTCAACAAAAACAAAATAGCCAAAATATTTCTTATATGCTTTTGATTAGCATTCCTTATTGCTGAGAGATTTGGGGATACTGTTACTGTATTAGGAACTTCTTAATTTATTCAAATTCTGGTTTTCTTTATTTATTCATGCATGACATAGAAAATGTCATTGAAGTCGGCGGAGCAAATTAAAAACAGAAGTGGACTTACAAAACTCATGGGGTGATGAAGATATTTTTTTTTTAATAGAATGATCGTTTAAATTATTCCAAGATGGCGAAAAGCTTAAGAGTGTATCATTTTACTAATGAACCCTGATATAAGTTTTGATCAAATAAAAGTTGAAGTCAATTAGTGATGATGATTCGTTGATGAGTCTAAGCCATTTTTGGTATTCAAAAACCCTGTTGAATTATTTCGAAGGAGTATGTGATGAGTCAATTCTGGATCCAAGCTTTATTGATAATGGGTTGTTACTTTCATATTTTTAAATTAATATTTTTTAAAGTTGTGACAAACTTGCACCAGCTCTTCGGGATGAAACCACACTTCGTGTTTTTTTTTTCGCCTGCGCCGGAGCTTCATATAATATAGATGCGTGCGTCCTGTGGCATGATTCCAGGAGTGAATTACGCAGTTAAATTGTATCTCGCGTGTTGGAACTCTGTCCGTAGGCAGCTGTGCATGGTTATAACTTCGGATTTTGCTATGTTATTTGATGTTCACTTGCGGGTTTCGTAATATGCGGTTTGAGTGAAGATCTAAAAAGAAAGAGCATCATGCAACAACCGTTTGTTCCCGGAGTTGCCGTGGAGCCCACGTCAAGGGTCGAAATTACCCTCAGTGCCAAGTGAGTTTCATTTGTTTTCAACACCAACGCTCAAATATTCGTGTGAGGAGTCCTTTATTGATGATTTTTCTTTGTTTTGACAGGAATTTAGCCAACAAGGATTACTTTTCGAAATCCGATCCGTTTATCGTGACTTACGAATCAGAACCAGGAGTGTTCAATTGGAGAGAATGTCACCGAACGGAAGTTATCAGAGACAACCTCAATCCGCAGTTCGTCAGAAAATTGGTGATGAACTACAGATTCGAGGCGCAACAAAAACTCCGCTTTGAGGTGAGTAAGGAATACTTCTTGCTTACCAAGTTTCAGACCTTATGGAATGTTAATTTCTCGAAAGTACAAAATGAGCTTTGCGCGACGAGGGAATACTATCGTTACAATTCTCTTTATGAGAATTCTCCTTACATAATCTGATAACAATCTCATTACAATTATAAGACTTCTCATTGCTATTATAAGTCCTCATTATAATTGGGATGCTGCTTCTTCAACATCATAACTCGACGAATCAAGCTGGGTTTTATTTATCAGGTACTCTTGAATATTCCGCGATTAAATTCCGTGAGTGGACTTCTCGCCGGAGCTCACATATGAGCTGCCGAATTTACGCTGCTCCCCCTGCCTCACTCCCCATGCAGCTGCAGTCCCTCTCTTGTGCGCATGCTTCAAGATTTTTAACTGCCCTTTTTGGAGACGCATTTTGAAATTAAAAATGTCATTGCGCGTAATATTTTCAACATGGTTTTTTCATGCGAAAGCAGGACTTTTATGTTGCTACTGTATATGAACCTGTGTGTTCCTATTTGTAAGTTGGGAAATCGCCACCAGTTCTGGTAATCGATATCTTTGGGAGGAATCGGGGAACACCCGTGCATTTTTTAAGGCCTCGTGTTCTTGTTTCCTGGAATTTCATAAAAAACATTTTTTGTTAAATCAATCTTTTTTTGTTGGACGTTTATGCTTCAACAATACATTATTGTACTTGTGGTTTTTTATGACGAATACCAGTGTACTGTAAATGCGGCTAAAAAAATCATCGCACGTCACCCAGAGTTTGTTGATACAGAACAAGGTTTTACACCAGCCATTTTTTTTTAGATCCTGGTCGTGGGCTCATTGATGGAACTTTGTTGGTAAAGTCAAATCTCGATACAGTACTGTACGACAAATATCGTTATCGAAAATTTTTCAGTTTAACTATTTTTTTTATCCCGACAGAAAGCGTATAGGGTACCTGTTGAAATAATCTCATTGGAACAAAATTTTCAATTTCAGTATTATGCAACAAACCTTTTTGAGGAGCATGTTTCACAAAATAGGGAGAAATCGAAAAATCAGATAAAAGTGAGATACTGTACTGTATGTATGCAGGTCTATAGTTTTAAAATTGTTTTCAAGTCATTAATTTTCATATCTTGCTACAGTATAACAAATTTTCCAGTTTATCGAATTTTTCCTGTAGTCCCTTGAAATTTGCTTTTTTTGCTGTATTTTGGTATGAGGAATTCTTGGTACAGTACCGTAAATAAATAAATGCTGCTCTAGCGAGCAAAATTGATCTTAGCCTTGCATACATTTTTCAGAATAATGTGTCACGGCCGAGCTGATTTAATTTGGATAATGAGATTCGTTTCACAGAGGATAGACTGGAAATGTTCATTGCTTTCATGAGTAGGAAACCTTTAAAAACTGTAATTGATGAAAAGCTGAACTAATTGGAGAAACAATAAGGCCGCCCACTGTGGAAAATTTTCAAATGAATGCCGAAGCTTTTGACGATCTTTTGCGGTTTATTTGTCAGATTTACGATCAGGATGCCAATTCAAGAGATCTATCAGCCCACGATTTCCTGGGTGCCGCGGAATGCCACCTGGGCCAATTGGTGTCCGCTGGTCAATTGTCCCTGAATTTATGTTCCAAGAGGGGACAAGGAGATCTAAGTAATGCATCTAGTGCGAGCCTCGGTTCTGTCGAGCTCGTTGTGGAGGAGCTGCAGAGTTCGAAACAAACTATTGAACTGACATTCCGCGGGCAAAAATTGGAAAACAGTCGATGGTTTTCTGGACCGAATGGTTTTCTAGAGGTGTACAAATCAACNATTGGAAAACAGTCGATGGTTTTCTGGACCGAATGGTTTTCTAGAGGTGTACAAATCAACGGAAGGCGGTCAGTTCGTGTTGGTTCATCGGGGTGACGTGGTGAAAAATTCCGCGAACCCATTTTGGAAGAAGTTTTCCATGAGGGCGACGACTTTGTGCAATGCTGACTTTGACAGGTAGGTTTTATTGTGAAGGGCTTTTCGTTTTTTTTTTTTTGTGGAAAATTTCCTGAAATTCTCTCAAGCATATTATTTTTCAATATAAAGTGTTGTTTGAGTTTTGATCAATAAAGAAAAATAGGTGCCCCGCATCTTAATTCTCGTGATGTATAGTTGGAAATTCGATAGTATCTTTTTTTTTAATTTGTACTACTGCACGTCAAATATGCTTCGTGAAGGTTATTCTGTTCAAGAACTCAATTCTTAAAGTTTCAAAATTAATTTTAATCTTCTTATTGTGCGGTTCATCAGAGATCTTTGGATTAATTGGCATTTTTATTGTTCATTTGACGCTTTTTCAATCTGCAGAAACTTGAAAATCCTTTGTTACGACTGGCATTCGTCGGGATCCCATGTTTTGTTGGGCGGATTTTACACGACGGCGAAACAACTCTTGGAAGGACCCGGGATGAGGAATACTTACGAACTGATGAACGAAGAAACCAGAAAGAGAAAGAAAGCGTACAGGAATTCAGGACAAGTTTTCTTGGCAGATTCAAAGTTGATTGAAAGACCTTCTTTTTTGGATTTCATCCGCGGTGGGACGGAATTGTTCTGTACCTTCGCCATTGACTTCACTGGTGTGTATATCTTGGAAAAAATTTTCATTGATGTTCTGCGTGTTTTTGGGTGAAATTACGGTGAAACTTACAATGGACTCGCATTTATATTTTTCTGAGTTTACCTGCGTAATCTTTCGTTTCAGCATCTAACGGTGCTCCCAAGGAAGTTTCCTCGTTGCACAGTATTATGCTTGGACGCCCGAATCAGTACGAAGTTGCCATTTCTGCCGTTGGTGATATAATTCGAGACTATGACACAGACAAGCTGTTTCCTGTTCTTGGTTTCGGCGCCAGATTACCGCCGGATGGTCGAATTTCGCACGAATTTTACGTTAACTTTCAAGCCGACCCTCATTGTCAGGACATCGCTGGTAAGTTTATTCGATCATTTTCTCGTCTTGTTCGATTATGAGATTAAAAATTCTATTTTGTCCATTTCCTACTTCCTAACTTGACTTCTGAAATTCGGGGCAGATGTTGCTTGAATCCTGAATTTGACCGAAACAGCTGTGTCCAAACCTGACAAATCATATTACAGTATTTATCCTAACACAATGAAGTATAAGATTCGAATTTATGATTTTTAAAAATGTTCCGTGTTTGGAATTTCTCCTAGCTGAAGTTTCATATCCAGAAGCGGTTTTTTTCTTTAGTTTACCAACTTTTTCTTCAGAAGAGATTATTTTAACGTCATTGCCTAACCTTGCTTTCAATAAGGCTTGGCAGGTGTCGCCTGAATCGCCGAACGAACTGAATCATAGATGAACCTAACTTTTGATTCTAAGTTAAAATGAATTCTTCCGATCCAGACCAGACCAACACCGACCTGATGCTAACTATGAAAACTTCCTCTAACTTCGATCTCACAAGACTTGAATTTTAAGCTACATCTCGTGGCAAGTAAACAAAATGAGAGCGGCACGAGACTTGGTAGAAACAACGCCGCTTGCTCAGTTGAAGTTACACTTGAAGTTCCCTTGTTTTCTGAATTATGTCCTTATTGATTTCGTAATGTGTCCATTTTTAAAATACGTTTCGTGTCACTGAAAATGTATGCGGAAGTGTGAATCGGAGATGATCTTGCTCACAGGTGTATTACAAGCGTACAAACAATGCATCGCTTCAGTGCAGCTGTATGGGCCCACAAATTTTGCTCCAGTAATCCAACACGTCGCCAGTTTCGCTCGGAGACACGAAAGAGGCGCGGGTTATTTTATTTTATTGATCATCACCGACGGCGCCATCACTGACATGCCGCAAACGAAAGAGGTTTTTGATTTTTAAAAATCTTCTCATAGTTTTGATTAAATTTTTTTCTAACTGTTGAATGTCGGTGGATGACTGGTTCCAGGCAATCGTTGAGGCGTCATCGTTACCAATGTCCATTATTATCGTGGGTGTGGGAAATGCGAATTTCGACGCAATGGAGGAGCTTGACGGCGACGACGTCCGTGTATCTTCAAGAGGCCGCTATGCCGTTCGGGACATTGTGCAATTTGTACCGATGCGAAAATTTCTGGTTCGTCTTCTTTTAATATCGCATCTGTTGAAATTGAACCGCGTTCTATGCGTTTATTTGTTCATTTTTAATTACTGTAGTTGACTTCTATGATATAGTAGAATTAAAAAAATATCTTTATGAATAAGTATTGCTAACAGCGAATTCGCTCTTCACGACCCTGCCCAAGTTATTCGAATTTTTCTTTCCTGTTCCCAATGGCTTCGTTGTAACGTGATTTTACTGTTTTTCTTTCTATGATGAAACGAAATGGAGCTAGCCCAAAAATTGAAAAAATCAAGTTACTGTGTATTCTGTAGGCCTGTAGGGTGTAATTTTTTGTGGGATGAATCCAAAGCGAGGATTTTGAACAATCAATTATGCTGTAATTGGACGATCTAAAATTTCATGTCAATGTTCATAGAAATTGCAATGATTTTAAATTGCAATGGTTTTGTATTGCAACAGTAATGAATAAAGTGGCGACAAATTACGGAGAAGAAGCTGCTTAAAAGGGGGAAATATTGAAAAGTGTATTCGCTCATGTCGGGGAAAGAAAAGGAGGGTTTATTTTTTTTAATTCAGAAATTCAATGGATCACTAATCAATATTGTATCCGTTCTAGTAAACGTCGGACGAAGGGTATTTTCCAATTCTTAGTGTGCCCATCATCGGAGTACAGTAATTTAAAAATATTTCAAGATGGATTACATACAGGTATTTTAATCTTTAGCAAGTAAATTATTTTGAAACTTTAGTAGCACACTTAGGACTAACTCTCTTTAATTCGCTCTTCACGACCCTGCCCAAGTTATTCGAATTTTTCTTTCCTGTTCCCAATGGCTTCGTTGTAACGTGATTTTACTGTTTTTCTTTCTATGATGAAACGAAATGGAGCTAGCCCAAAAATTAAAAAATCAAGTTACTGTGTATTCTGTAGGCCTGTAGGGTGTAATTTTTTGTGGGATGAATCCAAAGCGAGGATTTTGAACAATCAATTATGCTGTGATTGGACGATCTAAAATTTCATGTCAATGTCCATAGAAATTGCAATTGTTTTAAATTGCAATGGTTTTGTATTTCAACAGTAATGAATAAAGTGGCGACAAATTACGGAGAAAAAGCTGCTTAAAAGGGGGAAATATTGAAAAGTGTATTCGCTCATGTCGGGGAAAGAAAAGGAGGGTTTATTTTTTTTAATTTAGAAATTCAATGGATCACTAATCAATATTGTATCCGTTCTAGTAAACGTCGGACGAAGGGTATTTTCCATTTTAATCACACGGGTAGTAGCCTCATGTCATTAAATTTTTATAAAGTTCTACCTAATGTATGTCCATAAAATTAGAAATCGTTCATTTAATAAAACTTTGAAATCATCGTGTGAATCCTGATTGAGAGAATTACTATTTGTGAAATTAGTTTGGCATTGTCTGAAACTTCGAAACATCTATTAGATTTTGGCGTATTATGAAAAGCTGAATGAATTAGTATTCAAAGTAAAAGTTGTGAAATACTGTACAGTATTCGTGTACTTTCTGGCTAGGAATGCACTGTATGAAAACAATGAGATCAGATTTTTTTATTCAGAATTCCTTGAATTCTTCTCTGAAGAACCCGAAGATCTTGCCGCCGATCGCAGGATTACCGACGGAGAAGCGGAGCGCAGAAATGGCATTGTTGTCGCAAGAAGTTTTGGCCGAGATCCCTGCCCAGTTCCTGGGTTACATGGAGAGCCAGGGCATCAGGCCGAACCCACCCAAGACGGGGATCTTGAATATCCCTCAGGATCCCGAGGTACTGGTCGGAGATTTTGAGCAGTGACCTTCGTCGATGTGACGGTTAGCCTTCACGTGATGTTTTTGAGTTCGACTTCCCCTCGAGGTCAACTTGAGTTTGTTTGTATCTTTGGTCGAGAAACCTTTCAACAGGTTCTGTTTTGACGATTTCATTTTGATTCAGTCCTTTTTTTACACCGTTATGCATGTTTAACAGTACAGTATTTGCATGGACTTTTGTAGTACAGTATCTCACGAAACCTGGATGTTTGCATGTTTTTACGAAGCTTAATATTTGACGAATCCGTCGATTGAAGTTGCCTTCACCTCAGATTGTATTGAGGTAAATGTCCACTCCCGCAACTGTCCTCCATGAGAATCCGATGTGTATGTGATAATTATTTGATCATTTTGTAAAATTGTAGAGTGATTGAACTATTTATATTTGACAAGAGCACAAAATATTGTTATGCAATAAGAAGTGATTTTTTCAAATGCGGTCCTGATTTTTCATTCATGACGGAACCGTGTTGTTGATAGACCGAATACAAAATTTGATTTATACGAAAATCAAGTGAAAGGAAACCAAATTTTGATCCTCTTGAAAGTTGTTCAATATTTTCACCTGGAAACACTGAGTACTTTTACCTTGAGAAAAAAAGTAAGGGTTCTGGGGTAGCTTTGGTATAAATTCCAAACGTGTTTTCATCATGAGGGCATAATTTTCAAGTTCTTGGCCGTTTAATCAGATTTTGTTGTGGCCGCCGCTTAAAAAAATTTAAAGACCATTTTTTCCCAAAAATAAACGTGCTTCCCATTCATCACAACCAAACAAACAACATGTTATGAGCAAAATGCGTTGTAGAAAAATGCCTATTACTTCACTGTATTCAATAGTGCATCGCAGAATCGTGCTTCCTGTTCAAAATTGTGAACCTACTCCAAATACTGTAATTTCAAAAATTTGATCAAGTGGATTTCACTTCTTCGGAAGGCGCACGTTCGTCATCCACATCTTGTTGAAGCGTTTCATTGTTGCCGGATTGCGTGCCATTATTCACCTTCTGTTTGTTACAGTAGCAGAATTTTCGAACCTGAGGAAGTCTTCTTTCGATGCAAAATGAATGATGTCGGTAAACATTTGCCCTGCTTATTGAATCCTCCTATTGATTTTTTCAGGAGGAAAAAAAAAGCGGTTAATTTCACGATACGCATATTTTTAGTTTTGATATTTCACTTGCGTTTATCTCTGGACTTGTTGATCCTGCGATTATTTTGACGGTGGCTTCGAATTTAGCTCCTCCGGGAATCGTTGTGAAAAACAGCTCAAAATATTCCGTTTCGTTTCCCCGGGGTTTTTCTTTGTTGAGTCCATCAGCGGCTGAGTGAGATAAGAAAGGTTTCTCAGAAGTCTTGGGAATCCTTTAGATATTTAGAAATCCTCATTGCAGTCTTACGAAAGACAATTCAACCCTTCCGAGCGAATTATTCATTTTCTTCGTGAGTTTCGTTCAGGGAAATGTGAAGGATTCTCTTGAACATGTTTGACGTTATTCCTGATACACTCTAAAGGGAATCAGACCTGGATTATTATTTATGAGTGTTTTTAATCAAATGGAATAATTTTACGGGTTGATGGACATTTTTGAAAATTCGCCAGAGATTTTCGTCATTCTCCTTCGAAATTTTCTGGTGACTAGGAGAAGCACCTCGTGTATTTCGTCATTTCCTTATGTTCAAATTTTTAGAAAGAATCTTGAAACAAAGAAAATTATTTCTCAGTTTTTACCTGTTCCCTGGAGTTTGATGAATTGCGAAACCGTGTCCAAAGCCAAAGTCACGCACGTCTCCGAAGGCAGAGATTCTTTTTTGTAATTTTTCAGTTGCTTGAGCACGTAGTCGTTGATGAATTCCACTACTTTCCGAGCAGTTTGTTGTGCAAAATCCGAGGTTGTGTCCAAGACTGTCCAGTCTGTGCAAGGACACCATTTCGGGTCGATGCCGGCGTCTGCGCATGTCCTTGTCCTCGGGACGGGGCGGAAAAGGTTGAGGGCCTGTTTCTTCCTACTTTGCCTTTTCGCGAAGTTGATTTTTTTGAGTACGAGGATGTCTTTGAGGGTTTTTGCGATGTCCAGCGGGGTCGTGAGGAGTTCCGAGTTTTTCTCGAGGTTCCTCACGATGACTGGATTGGACTCCCGGAACCACTGCGGTAATTTTATGTACCTTGAGGAGGAAAATATTGATTCATCTCTACAATTTAAAAATATTGATTCATCTCTGATTCTGACATGTACCCACATTACTGGGTATTTCACGTCACCTAGAATGTATTTTTATTTCATTTTTACTCACATCAGAGGTCTTCTTTCCTCGTTTCTTCCTTGATGTGTGTTACTTTTTGACCCGGCTTTCTTCCCGTAGTCTCCAAATATGATCAAAATGGTGTTTTCCAAAGTTTCTGAATCTTGAAGCCATTTGAGAAATGCGCGGAATTCTCCGTCAATCATGCCTAGCTTGGATTCATCATTCTGGGAATACTCTTTTTGCAAGTTGACGAAGAACTTGAGCCTGTCGGCGTAGGCGCTCCATATTTTCTTGATGTACTTCTGTACCATCTGAACAGAAACGAGAATGTGTTTTGATTCCGTATTTGGGTTCCCAATTGAGGCAGTGTTGTGAGTTAGGATTCGACAGGATTTGAGTTATATTTTTAAAGTACAGTGTAAGCATTGAGAATTTCGTCCTCTTTTTTTCTTGACAGTGGATCCAAGTTTTTTTTTGGTACAGTACTCAAATTTTCAGGATTATCTTGGTTTACAGTGACTATAAAGTGTAACTTACTTGAGAATACTACTGTTGAATTATGAATTACGTATGCATCTCTTAATGCACACAACAATTGAAAAAAAAATGCAGTTTCTGAATGTCAAATGAATGAAGAAAGAAATTAGAGTATCGTATTCAATTGGTAAACTTAAGCTGAGTAGAGCATCTCATATATGCTAAAAAAACATACCTAATCTATATTTTGTGCTCTTTGTAAATTTACTAAAAAGAATTCTTGCGATATGAGAAAAAATAGTAATTTTGAATACTTGGAATTTTAGGTATTCAAACCCATTGCAGCATACAAGGTCATTATGCTTAAATTTGTTGAAGCTTGTGAGTTACATTATGTTATAGTTTGTGTGTTTTTTTTTACTGAATCTTAACTGGTTTGTGTGCCGGTAATATTCATATCTTTCCTCTTGACTTGAATAAGGAATAATGCTCTTCAAAAGGTTAAAATACTGTCATTGACAATGTTTCAATCTCAATTCAAAATTTTGTAAGGGATGTATGAGCAGAATTGTAAAGTATTCCTGTTGTTCAGATACAGTACTTGAAAAAGAGACTTGGATGAATTTAAGTTAGTCAGAGATTGTGAGTTGAATTTTACTCTGTAATATTGCCTGTTTTGTCTGAATAAGCAAACTTTTCAAGTTATCTCTAGTAAAAAGCACTGTTTTTTATATGCAATATTCAGATAAACAGTACCTCAATCTTGTATTTAAAATTGGCAATTCTGGTAAAATACTAAATTTTTTTATGTCACCATGTTGGAAGTGATGTTCATGTAGCATCCAGTTTGGTGAATTCCAAGTGCGTCTCTCTGAATGTGGAATGGCCTTGCATAATGATCAGTAGGTCTGTACCGGAAACCCCTGCCCAGGTGGTTGAAAACTCCCGTTGTGGTGGATTGTTCCTCCTGGAAAGCTGTTACGTATCCATATCGCCTAAACTCATCCCAGAGTAATGGGTATGCGTCATCAGCAAAGAGCCCCACTGGGTCCGCCAATTCTGTGCTTGGCCATTGCGATATTTTTTGGCCTGTTGAAGTGATACTTTGTTTTGAAGAATTGAAGTGGAACAAAGAATTGTTTGCTGCACAATTCTACAGAGCATTTTAGGAAGTTTTTCTCACTAGATCCATTTCCCTAATTCATATGGGTTGTTTCAGTGTTACATGGATGTCGCCTGAACTTTCTTCCAAGTCTAACATGTTCTTGGATTTTTTCATTCTGACTAACCTTTGATAACCATGGAAGATGTTCTCACATTAAACTTCTTCTTTCTTCAAGAGTAAATTATTGTTGTTGGAGCATGTTTCTTGAGATGTATTCATATCTAAAGTATGCATATGTTAATATGTAGGCTAAGGTTGCAATTCAGGCGACATCTGGCTGCCATTTCAGGAAGAAAGGTTTGGCATTTAAGTTGAAGAGACCAAAGTTTCCTTCCAAACTTTGTTCTCCTCACTTACTTGTGCTTTTTTTTAATACTGCGTTATTGATCATTTGATCTGTTTGAAATCATCTCATATGTTATTGTTATATCGTGGTTTAGTCATTTTGAAAAATGTTAAAATACGAACCTGTTAGCATGGCAACCATGTTACTTTTTGCTCCACTTCCAATAATGTTGTATCCTTTCATCACTGTGCCATTTAGGACTGAGGTCATGTATGCATAAGACTTTGGCATTTCCCTGATGAAAGCATTTAGGGAAGTTGAAGAAAAGCCCCAGAGAAGAATGTTTGCCTTCAAGCCCTCCTTTGAGTACATGAAAGGTCCACTGTGTTGCCATACTCTAGCATTCTTGACCCCTCCCATGATAACTGTTTGCCATCTGGAATATTGTGGATTTTTGAAAAGTTTTAGTTTGTCTTCTGGAATTCATTGGATTTTTCTTTTCTTACTTCTTATATGTTTTCCTGTGTTCACAGTAGACAGATACAAAATCAGAATGCTGGAGAGTGTAGGAAGTGTCAGATCTGAACTCCTGCCATGGCGCATTCCTTGTGTCATCAATGAATAAAACCTCTGTTGGGAGGAATTCAATTTCTAGAGTACAGTGATGCATTTGAGAATTGATGAATTGTCCTCACCCTCAAAAGTACAAGTCATGGGACCATACTTCTCTTGATCAATGTAAATCTTATCATCTTTGAAGTAAACCCAGGGTTCCTGGTTGCACTGCTGATGCTTCCTGGGCCTCCTGTCCCCTATAGTCAAGTACTGGATTTCTTGTGTGTCTTCTAGGTCTGGATTGAAATTTTTGCAGGCAATTGGGGTATTGTCAGGTTCTGGTTCCTCTTCTGCTGAGGTATCTTCTCTGTCCTGTGGCTGATTTGGATCTGGTTGGGCTTCTTTTGGCTTTTGGTCTTCCTCTTTTGCCTCTGTTCTGTTTTGTGCGGTTCCTTGAAGTTCTTCTGTCCTGTATTTTAAAGAATCAAGAAGCAGCATTTGAATTTTTGACATTCTCGGGAAGGGAGCTAAAGTTTTTTGCAACATTTTGTAGAATTGAAATCAGGCATATTTATAATTATGTCTTCTGCTGGACTGTTGAAGGAAAACGATGAACAGAAAAGCGTGGATGATGAAACGAGATTTTTGTTGCTGCTCTCAATGTTTATTCTTTCTTTCTGGGGAATTGACACAAATGAGATGTGCAGATAAATTGAAGCGACATCTGTCTGCGGAGAGACGCTTCCTTGTTGTACAAAGTGCAAAGTTGGAACTACATCTTGAAAAATTGGAAGTATGTCTCTGCCAATAAATGCTTAATATCTAACTGACGTTGGTCTCTATTGAGGGCCAGATGTCAGAGGAGATTCAGCCAAATTGCAGCTGGTCCACCACGTTTTTTTTTTTTTATAGAAGCATTAGTTACATTTTCATGGATATTCTCCTTTCTTGGTCCCCAGATTAATAGCCCAAATGCATCTGGGAATTTTCGTTGTGGGGGTTCGAAAAATTTGATTCAGGGAAGTCTATATCTCATTTTTCTTGAGGGCATTAGGACAGTGAATAGACAAAAAAAATCGCTGGTAAGTTTTTGACCTATAGCTAAGTCCCGACTGCACAAGAATCCGAAAGCAAAAAAATTACTGACTTGGAACTCACTTTGAATGCAAAATTAATTCCCTTTTTTATTTCAACTGTATTTAAACTGTACTGTTTCAAGTAATCACTCAAGTCTCGAAATGAAAGACCGTCTCTATTAAGCACCAGGAGGAGAAAAATCGACTCCTTTGAATTAATGCCAGTAGGTGGCCACTCTATTGATGGATCATATTAAGTACAGTACCTGCTTTCCTCCATGACTTCCATCCCTGTGGGTCGGAAGTAAGTTGAACCCAAGTCGGTGGTAATTGAGTAGAAAATGGCACAAACGGTGAGAATCAGTAAGACAAATAAGACCTTCTCCATTTTTGATTGCCTTGCTTTCAACACAAAAAAATGACGGAAAAAGTTTGACGCTTGTCGGTATTTTGACTCCTGTATCTTCCCCATCGTGACACCGGCACTGACTGATGAAAACGCTTCTGTGGTATAAAATCGAAGTGTTGACGTCTCTGCCATTTTTTTTTGTCCAATCAGGAAACTGTTGACGCTCCCACGACCAGCCCCCCCCCCCCCTCTCCCCATTGTGACATTGTCAATGGTTTTCCTTTTTTCTTTTCCCATAATACTAAACTGATGATACTCAGCGATGAGGACTGGTGCTATTTTTCCCTGCTTGAATGCATGCCTTGAACTGTGGATATCTCAGAAAAGAGGTGGATCTCATTTTTTTTCTCTTTTGTGATGTGCACTTTTCATGGTATGAATTAACGCAAGAAATATGAGAAATGAAACAAAGAAAAATACAATAAATCACAGAAATAAAATTAATATGGGAAATAAAATGAAATAAAATATGAGGAATAAAATGGAGAGGAAAATGAAGATAAATGACAAGGAATTACAAAATTAAGCACAGAAATTGAAAAAATCAAAAAGTAGAAAAATCAAGAAATAAGAGAAAAACAACAAAAATTAGAGATAAGAAATACATTTAAAATAGTTAGGGATATAAAAGAAATAAAAAGGACAAAATAAGAGAAAAACAAAGAAGAGAAATGAAGAATAAAAGGACTAAAAATACTGTGATGATGATAAAATAATGTGAGATATTATGTTTCTAAATTATTTGAGTTTTTTTCAGATGCTGACTGGACCACTGATACTTGTTCCTGGACTAAAAACCATGCCATCGGGATAAATACTCGCATCAATTACATTTTTCTTCAAGCTTTAAATGTTTATGGAGTGTTCCAAGTTATTGATGGGGGTAAGCACAAAAATGCAAGTTATGCTCATTTAATTGTGATTTTGCCAACCTTTTACAATCTTAAGCCTTGCTTGAATCCTTTTTTGTTTACTTGCCTGGGCATATTTTTCTTTACCTTTTGACCTTTTGATGTGGAAATACACTAGTCAATGACCTGATGTTTGAGGTATCCTTGGCTTAAGTGGATTAATGATATTTGGGGGGTGTTCGAAATTTGGAGTGTTCCAGAAAATTGTTGCCTCATTGACAGTTATTTTTGTGGGTCAAGCTCTTGAGTGGGTATGACCTGTTCCTGAGGATTCAATGACTCTCTCTTGGTTTTGATTAACTATACTGTAATAGACTTATCATCAGTTCACAATGCATCTCACAACAAATGGTACCTTCTTTTTTTTTTACGCTGGGTAAATCTGAACAGGATTGCATGCTGCATAGAACTTTGTTGACTGAGGAGATCTGGGTTGATGGTATTTCACAAAGCTGGACTTGAAGGAAGTGGTGGTGATTAGTCAGTCAAAATTTATGGAAGGCAGTGGGAGCTTGTCTATGGCTTCAATCCACCCAAGAGCATCTGTGGCCCTGTGGGGCACTCTTTGTAGTGCTCCCTGCACTCCTTGCTCCTCTCCATCTTGGTGCCCTGGTAAGCTGCATCAGCAAGTTTGAAGCTGGTTGTTCCTTCTCCAACAATTCTTCTGAAAAAACTACAATTCAGGAGCAAAAATATTCTTTTCAGTTCTGAATTTGATGGGAATAAAACAAAAGGTCTTTTCACTTTGATGCATGATTTTTCTTTCTGCAATGTTAAACAGGTATTGCTTCATATACAGTTGAACCTCTCTCAAGTCAAATTCAAGGGACCAGGAAAAAAATTTGACTTCGGGAGGTTTTGGGACATGACTGAAGAAAAAAAATTTGGAATGAAATATTGGGGGGGAAATGTGGTTACCACTCTTGGAAAGGGCAGCATATATAGATCCCCTATATAAGTTGTAATATATTTGGAAGATGCACAGGAAGGAAGGGGTTATTTCATGTTGTGAAGGAGAAGGGAATTTATTTATTTCCCTTTCTCCCATGCAGCAGTAGGCAAACCCTTGAAGCCATGATGGAATTCCAGAAACATGAATTGCAGGATAAAAAGTGCAGATATTTTCAATTTATTATCATTGTTCTTGTATATTGTTGGTGGAAAAGGTGTTTTGGAAGATTGGTTGAAGTCAGGCAGTGAATATTTGTGCTCCAATTTTCTTAGCAAACATACTCTTATTTGTATTCTATGTGTACTTTTTTCTCAGTAGAATTGTATCATAGGCTCATCATTAAACAAAATCAATGTTCCTTCAGTCAAGTTTTCCACAATTTATTCAAGTGTTCTTTATATTTATAAATTTTGTCAGAATCACTCTCACTTCATATCCACTTCCTCCAGCTGCTGCTTTACCTCAGGTGTTAGTTCTGCAGTCCCTGCATGTAAAAAATAATAATTCCTGCTCTTGAAAATTTGTTGTCCACTTTTTGCATGGAGCCTTTTTCCACAGCTCTCACAATGGTTATTTTTTAATTGATTGACATTGTTTTCAGCTTATGCCTTTTGCTTACAATTTATTGTAAGGCAGTAGACCACTTTCACTTATTCTGACAAAAGAAAAAGGTTGAGGGGGGAAAATTAAGACAAAATGTTTTTTGAAGCAGAATTAAAATTCCAATAGAATCAATTAACACTGAGTTAGAGAGCCACAAAACACAGATTGCTGCTCTGGTGTGTCTTTTTCAAGACTAAAAATCTACATCCTCGGGGTGCTGTGTACTTCAAGTAGAAAATAGCATGTTTTCTTTTTTTAATGGTTTTTAAAAGCTGTCCTTATTTTTCAGTGAGTGATTGATGCAGTGAACTGAACTGATGCCAGGGCACTGGAAACAGTTTCTCTTTGTTCAATAAATGGGGGAGGATGCTGCTTCAAATTGAAGCAGATCTCTTCCCCCAAAAATGCCTGCAAAAAAGAAATTTCCAGTGGCTCCTTGCGTTAAAAAAATTCAACTCAGAGAAGTTTTCCATTGTACTATTTTGAGTTAGGGAGGTTTTTTAAACATTATTTTCTACAGGATTGGAAGGCATGGGACTGGGGAACATTTTTTCTTAGGAGGGTTTTTGACTTATTGAGGTTGGACTGTAATTGCTATTACAGTAATACCAATTCCCAAATTGAATCTGGGCTAATCTGATGGAGTTGAATTTTCTGCAGAATAGAACAAGTGCATATGTTTAACTAATACTGGTTACATATGTATGTGCAGTATGACACCAATTTGAAAATTTGTTTATTATAGCAACAAAAAAGGAATAATCATTGAGCCAACTGTGCCCAAATTAATCTTAAAAGGGAAAATTTTTAATGCATTGATTATATTGAAAATTTAAACTCCATGACAAATTTTCACAATTGAATATGTGAAAAATGTATATTTTGAAATTCAGATAAAATTTGTACAGTACATTGAAATGATGAAATATTTCCATCTTAATATGAAAGATTTCTATATTATTGTTGTTTGTTACAATACAGCAGGTATCATGTAAATATAAACTGCCATATTCATATTGTAAAACTATTCCTTTTGCAAAAATGCATATCCATGGGCAATTTATTATAATGGAGTATATACATGTTTGCGGAAAAATTGTGATTAAATTAAGCATGTAAAGGAAAATTTTGAACTCATTGCTGTATGGGCAAATTCAGAATACTGCTCATTTATAAGGTTATATTATGAGCATATTGGAAATTGAAGTTGATGTTAACACCTCAATATAGTGGGAGATGATGGGTTTGTGAGAAAAAAAATTATGGCTAAATGTTAATGGGAAACTATTGAATAAGTTTCAATCTCTTTTTTTCTTTGAGGCAGCTCTGATGTGAGTCTGACAACTATACAGACTTGCCAGAGAATAGGTTGGACATTGAAATGAAAAGAACCAAGTAAGTAAAAACGGGTTGTTACTTGAATAGATGTTCCATGGAGCCAGTTTGGATGGCAATTTGTATCTTGCTCCTTCTGACCTCATTTCCCACACCTTCAGAGGAACAAATTGAGCTGGTCATTTTCATTGATGACTGGACGACGTTTCTTCAAGTCCCTGAATGACACAGTTCCTGAACTTCGTGGCCTGGTGAAACCTTGAAAGCTGTCAGGATACTGCTGTTGTTGAGATTATTAACTTGTTGCAGCTGGTTTGCCAACGAAGCATTATTCTGCTGTGATTGCAAGAGTAATTTTGGTATTCTTCATTAATTCATTCATGACATAGAAAATGTCGTTGAAGTCGGCGCAGAAAATTAAAAACAGAAGTGGACTTACAAAACTCGCGGGGTGATGAAGATATAATTTTTTTTAGATATATAGAATGATCGCGTGTAAATTGCAAGATGGTGAAAAACTTCTGAGAGTATCATTTTACTAATTAACCCTGATATAAGTTGTAATCAGATAACAATTGAAGTCAGCATCATCATCATGGGTGATGATGATTCGTGAATGAGTCAAAGCCATTTTCTGTATTCAAAAACCTAGTTGAATTATTTCGAAGGAGTATATGATGAGTCAATTCTGGATCCAAGCTTTATTGATAATGGGTATTGTTACTTTCATATTTGTAAATTAACATTTTTGAAAATTGTGACAAAGTTGCACCAGCTCTTGGGATGAAACCGAACTTCGTTCTTTTTCCCGCCTGCGCCGGAGCTTCACATAATAGGTGCGTGCATCCTGGGGCATGATTCCAGGAGTGAATTACCATCCAGTTAAATTGTATCGCGTGCTGTGTTGGACCTCTGTCCGTAGGCATCTGTACATGGTTATAACTTCCGGATTTTGCTATGTTATTTGATGTTCACTTGCGGGTTTCGTAATATGCCGTGTGAGTGAAGATCTAAAAAGAAAGAGCATCATGCAACAACCGTTTGTTCCCGGAGTTGCTGTGGAGCCCACGTCAAGGGTCGAAATTACCCTCAGTGCCAAGTGAGTTTCATTTGTTTTCAACACCAACGCTCAAATATTCGTGTTAGGAGTCCTTCATTGATGATTTTTCTTTGTTTTGACAGGAATTTAGCCAACAAGGAATACTTTTCGAAATCCGATCCGTTTATCGTGACTTACGAATCAGAACCAGGAGTGTACAATTGGAGAGAATGTCACCGAACGGAAGTTATCAGAGACAACCTCAATCCACAGTTCGTGAGAAAATTGGTGATGAACTACAGATTCGAGGCGCAACAAAAACTCCGCTTTGAGGTGAGTAAGGAATATACTTCTTGCTTACCAAGTTTCAGACCTAATGGAATGTTAATTTCTCGAAAGAACAAAATGAGCTTGAAAGTCGAGGGAATATCATTATATTTCTCTTTATAATTATGAGACTTCTCGTTATAATCCTTATATATCCTTATGAGATTGATTAAAATCTCATTACGATTATAAAACTTCTCATCGCAGTTATAGATCTCACTATCATTGGGACGCTGCGTCTTCAACGTTGTAACTTGACGAATCAAGCTGGGTTTTATTTATTAGGTACGTACTCCTTGAATATTCCGCGATTAAATTCACTGTGCTACACTTCAAGATTTTGAACTGCGAAGTTGAACTGCTATTTTTGGAAATGCATGGTGAAATTTAAAATGTTATTGCGCGGGATATTTTCACCATGGTTTTTTCATGCGAAAGCAGGACCTGTATGTTGCTACTGTATATGAACCTGTGTATTCCTATATGCTGTAAGATGGGAAATCGCCACCAGTTCTGGTAATCGAGATCTTCAGAAGGAATCGGGGAACACCCGCGCAGGTTTCAAGGCCTCGTGTTCTTGTTTCCTGGAATTTCATAAAAAAACATTTTGTTTTGTTATATCAATCTTTTGTTGTTGGACGTTTATGCTTCAACAATACATTATTGTACTTGTGTTTTTTTTATGACGAATGCCAGTTTACTGTGAACGGGTTTTCTCTGTACGGCTAAAAAAAATCAACTCATGTCTCCCGTAGTTTGTTGATACACAGAAGAATGTTTTACACCAGCAATTTTTTTTAGATTCTGGTTGTGGGCTCATTGATGGAATGTTGTTTGTAAAGTCAAATCTTGTTACATGTAGGACAAATATCGTTTAAAATTTAAAATTTTTTAGTTCAACAATTTTTAGTCCAGACAGAAAGCCTATATACTCCCATAGGGTACCGGTTGAAATAATCTCTTTGGAACAAAATTTTCAATTTCAGTATTATGCAACAAACTTTTTTGAGGGGCATGTTTCAAACAATAGTGAGGAATCGGAAAATCAGAGAAGAGTGAGATACTGCTGTATGTATACAGTTCTATAGTTTGAAAATTGTTTTCAAGTCATTAATTTTCAAATCTTGTTATAAAAAATTTTCCAGTTCAGCGAATTTTTTCTGACGTCCCTTGAAATTTACTTTATTTTTTGCAGTGTGTGATTATGAGGAATTCTTGGTACATTACCGTAAATAAGTAAATGCTGCTATAGCGAGCTGAATTTATCTTGACCTCTTATATACAGTATATGTATACAGTACATATATTTATTTTAATACTGTACTGTTCGGAATAATGTGTCACGGCCGAGCTGAATTAATTTGGATAATGAGATTAATTTTTCAGAGGATAAACTGGAAATTTTCATTGCTTTCATGAGTAGGAAACCTTTAAAAACTGTAATTGATGAAAAGCTGAACTAATTGGAGAAACAATAAAGCCGCCCACTGTGCAAAATTATCAAATGAATGCCGATGATTTTGGTGATCTTTTTCGGTTTATTTTGCAGGTTTACGACCTGGATGCCAATACAAGAGATTTATCAGCCCACGATTTCCTGGGTGCCGCGGAATGCCACCTGGGCCAATTGGTGTCCGCTGGTCAATTGTCCCTGAATTTATGTTCCAAGAGGGGACAAGGAGATCTAAGCACTGCTTCTAGTGCGAGCCTCGGTTCTATCGAGCTCGTTGTGGAGGAGCTGCAGAGTTCGAAACAAACTATTGAACTGACATTCCGCGGGCAAAAATTGGAAAACAGTCGATGGTTTTCTGGACCGAATGGTTTTCTAGAGGTGTACAAATCAACGGAAGGCGGTCAGTTCGTGTTGGTTCATCGGGGTGACGTGGTGAAAAATTCCGCGAACCCATTTTGGAAGAAGTAAACAGTCGATGGTTTTCTGGACCGAATGGTTTTCTAGAGGTGTACAAATCAACGGAAGGCGGTCAGTTCGTGTTGGTTCATCGGGGTGACGTGGTGAAAAATTCCGCGTACCCATTTTGGAAGAAGTTTACCCTGAGAGCGACGACTTTGTGCAATGCTGACTTTGACAGGTAGATTTTATTGTGAAAAGCTCTTCGTTTTTTTTTTGTGGAAAATTTCCTGAAATTGTCTCAAGCATATTATTTTTGAATCTGAAGTGTTGTTCGAGTTTTGATCAATTAAAAAAAAAAATAGGTGCTCCACATCTTAATTCTCGGTGATGCGGAGTTAGAAATTCGATAGTATCGTTTTTAAAATTTGTACTATACTGCTCTTCGAATATGCTTCGTGAAGGTTATTCTGTTCAAGAACTCAATTCTTGAAGTTTCAAAATTAATTTTAACTTTCTTATGGTGCGGTTCATTAGATATCTTTGGATTAATTCGAATTTTATTGTTCATTCGACGCTTTTTCAATCTGCAGAAACTTGAAAATCCTTTGTTACGACTGGCATTCGTCGGGATCCCATGTTTTGTTGGGCGGATTTTACACGACGGCGAAACAACTCTTGGAAGGACCTGGGATGAGGAATACTTACGAACTGATGAACGAAGAAACCAGAAAGAGAAAGAAAGAGTGCAAGAATTCAGGACAAGTTTTCTTGGCAGATTCGAAATTGATTGAAAGACCTTCATTTTTGGATTTCATCCGCGGTGGGACGGAATTGTTTTGTACCTTCGCCATTGACTTCACTGGTGTGTATATCTTAGAAAAAAGGTGCATTGATGTTCTGCGTGTTTTTGGGTGAAATTACGGTGAAACTTTTAATGGACTCGCATTTATATTTTCCTGAGTTAACCTGCGTAATCTTACGTTTCAGCGTCTAATGGTGATCCCAAGGAAGTTTCCTCGTTGCACAGTATTATGCTTGGACGCCTGAATCAGTACGAAGTTGCCATTTCTGCCGTTGGTGATATAATTCGAGACTATGACACAGACAAGCTGTTTCCTGTTCTTGGTTTCGGCGCCAGATTACCGCCGGATGGTCGGATTTCGCACGAATTTTACGTGAACTTTCAAGCCGACCCTCATTGTCAGGACATCGCTGGTAAGTTTATTCGATCATTTTCTCGTCTTGTTCTATTATGAGATGGAAAAGTATCTTCTTTCTATTTCCTACCTACTTGAATCAAAAGCTAGGATCGTTTACGATTCTGTTCGTTTGGTGATTCAGGCGACACCTGCCAAGCCTTATTGAAAGCAAGGTCAGGCTATGACGTAAGAAAAAAACCTTCTGAAGAAAAAGTTGGTAACTGGAAAAAAAAAACCGCTTCTTGATATGAACCTTCAGC
This sequence comes from Notodromas monacha, assembly GCA_905338405.1. Taxonomy (NCBI): domain Eukaryota; kingdom Metazoa; phylum Arthropoda; class Ostracoda; order Podocopida; family Cyprididae; genus Notodromas; species Notodromas monacha. Next base: position 56,778 of record CAJPEX010000050.1, on the reverse strand, counting down.
TAGGAGAAATTCCAAACACGGAACATTTTTAAAAATGATAAATTCGAAACTTATACTTGTTTTAGGATAAATTGTTAAATACTGTGATATGATTTGTCAGGTTTAGTTACAGCTGTTTCGGTCAAATTCAGAATTGAAGCGAAATCTGCCCCGAATTTCAGAAATCAAGGCTCAGTTGAAGTTACACTTGAAGTTCCTTTGTTTTCTGAATTATGTCCTTATTGATTTCGTAATGTGTCCATTTTTAAAATACGTTTCGTTTCACTGAAAATGTATGCAGAAGTGTGAATCGGAGATGATCTTGCTCACAGGTGTATTACAAGCGTACAAACAATGCATCGCTTCAGTGCAGCTGTATGGACCCACAAATTTTGCTCCAGTAATCCAACACGTCGCCAGTTTCGCTCGGAGACACGAAAGAGGCGCGGGTTATTTTATTTTATTGATCATCACCGACGGCGCCATCACTGACATGCCGCAAACGAAAGAGGTTTTTGATTTTAAAAAATCTTCTCATAGTTTTAAATACATTTTTTCCAACTGTTGAATGTCGGTGGATGACTGGTTCCAGGCAATCGTTGAGGCGTCATCGTTACCAATGTCCATTATTATCGTGGGTGTGGGAAATGCGAATTTCGACGCAATGGAGGAGCTTGACGGCGACGACGTCCGTGTATCTTCAAGAGGCCGCTATGCCGTTCGGGACATTGTGCAATTTGTACCGATGCGGAAATTTCTGGTTCGTCTTCTAATATCGCATTTTTTGAACTTGAACCGCGTTCTATGCGTTTATTTGTTCCTTTTTCAATTACTGTACTTGACCTCTATGATGTACTAGAATTTAAAAAATATCTTTATAGCTAAGTATTGCTAACAGCGAATTAGCTCTTCACGACCCTGCCCAAGTTATTCGAATTTATCGTTCCTGGTCCCAATAATGGCTTCGTTGTAACGAGATTTTACTTTGTTTCTTTCCATGATGAAACGAAATGGAGCTAGCCCAAAAATTGAAAAATCAAGTTACTGTGTATATTCTGTAGGCCTGTATGTTGTAATTTTTTGTGGGATGAATCCAATAAATTTTGAACAATGAATTAAGCTGTAATTGGACGATCTAAAATTTCATGTCAATGTTCATAGAAATTGTAATGGTTTTGTATTGAAAAAGTTATGAATAAAGTGGCGACAAATTACGGGGAAGAAGCTGCTTAAAAGGGTGAAAAGTTTGAAAATTTTATTCGCTCATGTCGGGGAAAGAAAAGGAGGGTTTATTTTTTTTAATTCAGAAATTCAATGGATCACTATCAATATTGTATCCGTTCAAGTAAACGTCGGACGAAGAGTATTTTTCAATTTTACTGCACCCATCATCGGAGTACAGTAAAAAAAAAATTTAGATGGAGTATATTACAGGTATTTTAATCTTTAGTAAGTAAATTATTTTGAAACTTTAATAGCACTGCTGGGATTAACTCTCTTTTATTATGTGTGAAATTATTTTGGCATTGTCTGAAACTTCGAAACATCTATTCGATTTTGGCGTATTATGAAAAATTAATGAATTAGTCTTCAAAATGAAAGTCATTGTGAAATACTGTGCACAAGGCATGCGCTGTATGGAAACAATGAGATTAGATTTTTTCATTCAGAATTTCTTCAATTCTTCTCTGAAGAACCCGAAGGTCTTGCCGCCGATCGCAGGATTGCCGATGGAGAAGCGGAGCGCAGAAATGGCATTGTTGTCGCAAGACGTTTTGGCCGAGATCCCTGCCCAGTTCCTGGGTTACATGGAGAGCCAGGGCATCAGGCCGAACCCACCCAAGACGGGGATCTTGAATATCCCTCAGGATCCCGAGGTACTGGTCGTAGATTTTGAGCAGCAGTGACCTCCGTCGATGTGACGGTTAGCCTTCTCGTGATGTTTTTGAGTTCGACTTCCCGTCGAGGTCAACTTGAGATTGTTCATATCTTTGGTTGAGGAACCTTTTAGCAGGTTCCGTTTTGACGATTTCATTTTGGTTCAGTCCTTTTTTACACCGTTACGTGCATCTTTAACATATCTCATGAAACCTGGATGTATGCATGTTTTTACGAAGTTAAATATTTGACGACTCTGTCGTTTGAAGTTGCCTTCACCTCAGATTGTATTGAGGTAAATGTTCACTCCCGAAACTGTCCTCCGTGAGAATCCAATGTGTATGTGATAATTCTTCTGATGATTTGGTAAAATTGTAGAGTGTTTGAACAATTATATTTGACATTGAGCACAAAATATTGTGATGCAATAAGAACTAATTTTTTCAAATGCGGTTCAGATTTGTCATTCATGACGGAAACGTGTTTGTTGATAAACCGAATACAAAATTGATTTTTACGAAAATCAGTAGGTCTGTATACGGGAAACACCTGACCAGGTGGTTGAAAACTCCCGTTGTAGTGGATTGTTCCTCTTGGAAAGCTGTTACGTATCCATATCGCCTAAACTCATCCCCTAGTAATGGGTATGCGTCATCAGCAATATGGAGCCCCACTGGGTCAGCCAATTCTGTGCTTGGCCATTGCGATATTTTTTGGCCTGTTGAAGTGATAACTTTGTTTTGAAGAATTGAAGTGGAACAAAGAATTGTTTGCTGCACAATTCTACAGAGCATTTTAGGAAGTTTTCCTCACTAGCACCATTTCCCTAATTCGTATGGGTTGTTTCACTGTTACACAGATGTCGCCTGAACTTTCTTCCAAGTCTAACATGTTCTTGAATTGTTTCATTTTGACTAACCTTTGATAACCATGGAAGATGTTCTCTCATTAAACTTCTTCTTTCTTCAAGAGTAAATTATTATTGTTGGAGCATGTTTTAGGTGCATTCATATCTATAAAGTATGCATAATATGTTGATATGTAGGCTCATTTTTTGCTGTGAAGGTTGGTTGGTTATCTTTTGACCAAGGTAGCGATTCAGGCGACATCTACCTGATATTTCAGGAAGAAAGGTTTGCCATATAATCTGAAGAGAAAATTTTCCTTCCGAAATTTGTTCTCCTGACTTATTTGTGCTTTTTTTCAATACTGCGTTATTCATTTGATCTGTTTGAGATCATCTCATCTGTTATTGTTATATAATGGTTTAGTCATTTTGAAAAATGTTGAAATATGAACCTGTTAGCATGGTAACCATGTTACTTTTTGCTCCAATTCCAATAATGTTGTATCCTTTCATCACTTTGCCACTTGGACTGAGGTCATGTATGCATAAGACTTTGGCATTTCCCTGATAAAAGCATTTAGGGAAGTTGAAGAAAAGCCCCAGAGAAGAATGTTTGCCTTCAAACCCTCCTTTGAGTACATGAAAGGTCCACTGTGTTGCCATACTCTGGTATTCCTGACCCCTCCCCAGGATAACTGATGTTTGCCATCTGGAATATTGTGGAATTTTGAGTTTTAGTGTCTGGGGTCCCCAGATTAACAGCCCAAAGGCATCTGGGAATTTTTGTTGTGGGGGGTTTGAGTGAAAAGTCTGATTCAGGGAAGTCTATATATCACATTTTTCTTGAGGGCATTGAGGCAGTAACGATACAAAAACAAATTTGACTGGGAAGTTTTTGACCTATAGCAAGTCCCAACTGCACAAGAATACCAATACAAAAAATGACTGAATTAGAACCCACTTATACAAAATTCATTTCCTTTTTATTTAAACTCTAGCTGCTTCAAATAATCACTAATAATAAAGTCCCTGAATGAAAGACCGTCTCTGTTGAGCCCCAGTAGGAGAAAAATCGACTCCTTTGAATTAATGCCAGTTGTTGGCCACTGTATTGGATCATATATCAAGTACCTGCTGCTTTTCTCCACAACTTCCAACCCTGCGGGTCGGAAGTAAGTTGAACCCAAGTCGGTGGTAATGGAACGCTCCCACGACCAAAAAATAAGCACAGTAATTTTAAACAACTGAAAAGTAGAAAAATCAAGAAATAAGAGAAAAACAACAGACATTAGAGAAATAAAAATTACATTTAAAATAGTAGGAGATAGAAAAGAAAAAATTAAGAGAAAAACATGAAGAAGAGAAATAAAGAATAAAAGGAATAAAAATACTGTGATGATGTTAAAATAATGTGAGAAATTGTGTTTCTAAATTATTTGAGTTTTTTTCAGATGCTGACTGGGCCACTGATACTTGTTCCTGGACTAACCACGCCATCGGGATAAATACTCGCACCAATTACATTTTTCTTCAAGCTTTAAATGTTTATGGAGTGTTCCGAGTTATTGATGTGGGTAAGCACACAATGGCTAGCTATAATCATTTAATCGTGATTTTTCTGACCTCTTACGATCTTAAGCCTTGCTTGAATCCTTTTTTGTTTACTTGCCTGGGCATATTTTTCTTTACCTTTTGACCTTTGATGTGGAAATACACTAGTCAATGACCTGATGTTTGAGGTATCCTTGGCTCAAGTGGATTAATGATATTTGGGGGTTTTCCCAATTTGGAGTGTCCCAGAAAATTGTTGCCTCATAGACAGTTATTTTTGTGGGTCAAGCTCTTGAGTGGGTATGACCTGTTTGTGAGGATTCAATGACTCTCTCTTGGTTTTAATTAACTATAATAGGTTTATCATCAGTTCACAATGCATCTCACAACAAATGGTAACTTCTTTTTTTTTTTTACACTGGGTAAATCTGAACAGGATGGCAAGCTGCATAGAACATTGTTGACTGAGGAGATCTGGGTTGATGGTATTTCACAAAGCTGGACTTGAAGGAAGTGTTGGTGATTTGTTAGCCAAAATTTATGGAAGGCAGTGGGAGCTTGGCCATGGCTTCAATCCACCCAAGAGCATCTGTGGGGCACTCTTTGTAGTGCTCCCTACACTCCTTGCTCCTCTCCATCTTGGTGCCTTGGTAAGCTGCATCAGCAAGTTTGAAGCTAGTTGTTTCTTCTCCAACAATTCTTCTGAAAACACTTCAATTCAGGAGCAAAAATATTTTTTCAGTTCTGAATTTGATGGGAATAAAACAAAAGGTTCTTTTCACTTTGATGCATGATTTTTCTGTCTGCAATGTTAAACAGGTATTGCTTGATATAATTGCTGTAATACCAATTCCCAAATTGAATCTTGGCTAATCTGACTTAGTTGAATTTTCTGCAGAATAGAACAAGTGCATATGTTTAAATATGGTTGCACATATGTGCGGTATATATGACCCAATTTGAAAATTTGTTCATTATAAAAGATAAAATAAATTTTTTACAGTATATTGAAATGATGAAACATTTACATCTTAATATGAAAGGTTTCTGTATTATTAATATTGTTACTGTACAGCAGGTATTATCTAAATATAAACCTCTGCATTCATATAAAACTACAGTATAACCCTTTTGAAAAATTAAAAAAAGACATATAAATGGGCAACTATTATTGTGGAGTGCATATTTGTGGAAAAATCGTGATTAAAGTACAGTACATAGCATGTAAAGGAAAGTTTTGAACTCATTACTGTATGGGAAAATTTAGAATGCTGCACATTCATAATGTTTTATTGTGAACATGTTGGAAATTAAAGTTGATGTGAACGCATCAATCTAATATGAGATTATGGATTTGTGAGAAAAAATTATGGTAAAATTTGAATGGGAAAATTGTGAATAAATTTCAATTTTTTTATTTGAGGCAGCTCTGATGTGAGTCTGACAACTATTATACAGACTTGTAAGATAATAATGTGTACATTGAAGTGAAAAGAACCAAATAAGTAAAAACTGGTTGTTACTTGAATAGCTGTTCCATGGAGCCAGTTTGGATGGCAATTTGTCTCTTGCTCCTTCTGACCTCATTTCCCACACCTTCCAAGAACAAATTGAGCAGATCATTTTCATTGATGACTGCACGTTTCTTCAAGTCCCTGAATGACACAGTTCCTGAACTTTGTGGTCTGGTGAAACCTTGGAAACTGTCAAGGTACTGTTGCTGTAGATTATTAACTTGTTGCAGCTGGTTAGTCAACAAAGCATTATTCTGCTGTGATTGCAAGAGTGATGCCAGAGCACCCCCTGGTGGCAGTTGCACATTGTACACATTGGAGGATGCTGATGGCACTTGTTGCACGCTCTGAGGGTACTGCTGTGGCCTGGCATTCTGGAAAGCAGGTTGTTGGAAAACTGGTGCCTGTGTTGGGTTTCCTATCCCAATTTGAGACAAGAATGTGGACAGGAAACCCTGGGGAGAGCTTGGAATTTCTGTCTGGGGTTGAATGTTAGTTTGGCCCTGTGCATTTGGCAATCCTGCTGATGCTGCTGGCAGACTTTGTCCTGCTCCAGTAGTGAGGCCATTGAAAGGGTCTATTAAAGTCTGTTGTCCTGCTGTTGGCTGAGAGCCAAATACTTGGGGCAATTGGGAAGCCAGGTTTGAGAAGAGAGGTGTGGAAGTGTTCCTGTCCACCACTGCTTCACAAATCATCCTGGGCACACAGTCCAGTTGGTCATAGGACAGGACTCTGTGAATCATGCTCTCCCATCTGTTGAACCCCAACAGGTTCAACAGATTGCTGCAAATTTTGTGAGAAATTATGTATATTCCAATAAACATGCATACATAATCTAAAATAGGCTAAACTTACTTCTGCTTCTCATTTGAACTGCTGACACTGCTAGATGGCTTGGAAACAGAAGTACCTTGTCTGCGATTGTAACTTGGAGTGTATCTGGATGATGAATAAGATGTTCTTGTTGCTGAATGAACTCCTGGAATGGCCATCTGGCTGAGAAGGATTTGGCACAAAATCCCTGAAATGCAATTTTACATAGGAAGCAGAACATTATGGAAAATGGTTTCAAGCAAAAGTTAGAAATCTAGAATGTGGTAATAATGCTGATGGTGCATTTGCATGATGTTCACTAAAACCTTTATCAAGTGGATCTAGAAAATGTTGAGGTTTGAAACTGTTTGCTGACAAAAAACACCAACGCAATTAAGAAATAGAAGTATATATGTACAGGATGTATCATAAGTAAAAGGTTGAAAGTTGGGGAAATTGGTCAAATACTTGCTTTCCTGCACTTGTGTAAGTTACCTTTTTTCCCTGTTGGGTAAATTTTAGCTAAAGATTCTTAAATAAAGCAGTACCATCAGCAATTTCTACTAAAATGACAGATTTGCTGAGAAACATTTTCTGTTGATTGGTGCAATGGCATTTTTATGCAATTGCACTAAAAGCTGCATTACAGGTTCCTTGGTACAGGTTTTATAATGCTAAATATAGAGCATTTTTATTGCCATATAGGGAATTTAGAATAATAAATATTGTACTGTACTTTAATAAGCTTTTGAACCTTGAGTAGCAGCATTTTTATTGATGAAGATGAGATGGACAATTCAACAAATGAATAAAAAACCAATATAATAATAATTGGTCCAATAATAATAATATAATATAATTTGGTCCATTCAATAAATATTTCATTGTTAAATAATGCATGAACTGCTCCTGTCCGCAAACAAATTCTCTGAACTGTGTAATTACTGATTTATCCTCTGCATTTCAAAAACAGAGAGAATGCCTGCAATAAATATTATTCAAGTCAAATATTGTTGTATACTGTCTTACATTTTTCTCCAAGTTAAATACAGTGTAGCACATTTTTTCCTCAAGTAAAATACTATAGTGGTACATTTTTGAAGTGAAAAATAAGGTAGCAAATGTTTATTCAACTGAAGTTTTACATTTTTCAAGAATAATAGAAATGGCAATTTCTTTTTTTAGTTAAATAATTTACGTATCTTCAATCAAATTGCAGAGTTTCCAGAAGTAAACTTTAAATTCTTTGCCAGTAATTTTGAATTTTTTCAAGTAAACTTCAATTTTGTTGAAGTAAACTTCAATTTTGTTGAAGTAAACTTCAATTTTGTTGAAGTAAACTTCAATTTTGTTGAAGTAAACTTCAATTTTGTTGAAGTAAACTTCAATTTTGTTGAAGTGAACTTCAATTTTGTTGAAGTAAACTTCAATTTTGTTGAAGTAAACTTCAATTTTGTTGAAGTAAAATTCAATTTTTAAATTAAACTTATATTTTTAAAGTAAGCTTCTATTTTTCAAGTAAACTTCTATTTTTCAAGTAAACTTCAATTTTTACAAATAAGCGACGTTTTTTTAGGTAAAGAAACAGAATTTTCACTCTTAAAAAAGCACATTTTTCTTTTGAGAAAACAAAAAATTGTTCTTCAATTAAAACGGCACCTTTCTTAAATTAAAACAGCACATTTTCAGCAATTAAAATAGCACATTTTCAGCAATTAAAATAGCACATTTTCAAGTAAATTTAAGTTTTCAGAGAGTTGATAAGAAGCAACACTGGACAGCAACTTACCTCCGAGGAACAGGAAACTAGGCATCTCGTTCCACAAAGAATAAATTACATCGAAAACTGCACTGAAAAAAAAGAAGAAAAAAGTATCCCACTACCTGCACCACTTACTTGAATGCCCAACCGGCATCCGTATAAAAATCTCCATTGAATTTCAGGAATAAGCATATTCACCAATAATGCCACATCTGCGCATAGTTAAATACAGTGTAGCACATTTTTTCCTCAAGTAAAATACTATAGTGGTACATTTTTGAAGTGAAAAATAAGGTAGCAAATGTTTATTCAACTGAAGTTTTACATTTTTCAAGAATAATAGAAATTTCAATTTCTTTTTTTAGTTAAATAATTTACGTATCTTCAATCAAATTGTAGAGTTTCCAGAAGTAAACTTTAAATTCTTTGCCAGTAAAATTGAATTTTTTCAAGTAAACTTCAATTTTGTTGAAGTGAAATTCAATTTTTAAAGTCAACTTCTATTTTTCAAGTAAACTTCTATTTTTCAAGTAAACTTCAATTTTTACAAATAAGCGACGTTTTTTTACGTAAAGAAACATAATTTTCACTCTTGAAAAAGCACATTTTTCTTTTGAGAACATTTTTTTATTCAATTAAAACGGCACCTTTCTTAAATTAAAATAGCACATTTTCAGCAATTAAAACAGCACATTTTCAGCAATTAAAATAGCACATTTTCAGTAATTAAAATAGCACATCTTCAAGTAAATTTTAGTTTTCAGAGATTTAATAAGAAGCAACACTGGACAGCAACTTACCTCCGAGGAACAGGAAACTAGGCATCTCGTTCCACAAAGAATAAATTACATCGAAAACTGCACTGATTTTTTTTCTTCTTTTTTCATAGGGTGATGGACGTGGTGAATGAACTTACGGGTTGGCCGTAGGCATATTTTTAGAGGTAACTTAAAGTCCTTATTCGTATAAGTGGTTATTACGGTGTAGACGCGTCGCGTATGTACATATATACAGTAACTGGATATCCAACAATAAAGCACATTTTAAAAATAAATTTTAAAAAAGCTGTTCACAAAGAATTCAACTTCATATGCGAAGATTTTTATGCATAGTTTCTCACGGCACCGCGATGCTGTCAGTTCTGTTGCTCTTTCTCTATAGGGTTGGATACCCATCAGCATTGGGCAGCAGCAGCAGCTGTGTTGTGCTGTGTGCGTCACCCACGCCAAGGGCGGGAAAGGTTTTCTCTCCCTCTCTCTTGGCCAAATGGGTTCCTGTGTGTGTGTGTATGACGATATTTTTCTTAATGCAGCTCTGTATATAGACCCCCTTCACCCGAACCCAAAAAAGAAAAAAAAAAAAAAAAAAAAGGCGCGGGTGGCGAGGAGTTGGACTCTCGGGTTTCCCTTGCTTCCCATCCTTTCACGCGGGTTGCAGTTGGGTATCTTGCATACATTTTACCGCTGAGAATTATATCATACCGGATTTTGACGCGTGGGGGAGCTTGGTTATTGTACGCAGCAGCTTCTGGTGCTCTTTCATGCATTAGAGTGTTATACAGTAGTTGGGTTGTCTCCCACTGGACAATTTCCAGTAAGTACAAGGGACTACGTTTTGAGTGATGAAACTTTAAAAAAAAGTTCAAGAAATTTTAAACCGAAAACTATTCCGAAGGTTGTCATAATCATAAAATATTATCACAGTAGTTGTGAAACCTGCAGAATTTTTGCTGCAACAAATATGTACTGTATGTGCATTACAATAAATTATTTCAGCATTAATTTTAAGCTCAATTTCAAAACATGTTTTCCAAATTTTGTTAATAAAACTTTGAAGTTCTTCATACCAAAATGGGGCAGATGAGCTGAAACTTCTGAGAATGCTGTAATTATCATATATAATAGTTATGTATAAACCACAGAATTTTTACTAAAGCAAATATATGCATTGCAATACTGTACATCATTTCAACATTAATTTAAAGCTCAATTTCAACGCGTTCTTTCCAAATTTGGGTACATTACTACAATTTAAAAGTTCATCATATAAATGGGGCTGATGAGTTTAAACTTCTGGTATGTTGAATTTTTTTAATTAAGTGAATGTGGGACCATACTTCTGAGCCAGATATATAATAATTGCAGTATAAATAATAACTATACAGTCAACCCTTGCTTAATGTTTTTAGATGGTGCAGCGAGAAAAAACGTTATCTGAAAAAAAACATTAAGCGAGGGAGTCTTTCCCTTAAGAAATAAGGGAGAAATGTTTAATTGGTGTCAGGAAAAATTTTCTTGAGGTAAAATTCAGAAAATTTTTTTGAGTGTTCGTGAACTTTCATCTTATTGCCAATATGCTGATGCTGAGAATGATTGGGAAACATAAACAGTATGTGCTAAATTTTTGGGCAATTTTGAGAAGCTCTTGTTCAATAACAAATTCTAAGTTGATCAAAGGAGATGTCAATACTGAAATTTTATCATTTGGTCAATTCAATATTGACCAAATTAGCATTTAATTTAGCAATTCTGCAGAAAATTGGCAGCAGCAGTAGCTGTACAGCAAATTAAGAAGACTTTTCTAAATTTCACCATGTTACATTGCTCAAAAGCTTTGAGCTAATTTAGCATCAGTATACCTTGTCAGCATTACAGTAGCTGTAATCATAATGAGAAATCATTCAAGACAATTTTCAATGCAGCTCAATTTCTTCTGCATTAGCCAGGAATAAAAATATTTCCAATTAAATGTAAAGTATAACCAAAGAATCAACTGCCACAGTGCCAAGAAATAAATACAAAGCCTTTAAAAAATAAATTTAAAATATACATGTACAGTACATGCAATATTCATTTGAGGTTTTGTGTCACCATGATTTTTTAAGCAATTAAGGGAGGAATTAAAAATTTAGTGGAGCATGTGTATAATATTTCTAATATCAGTCAGATCCCTTGTTGAGCCAATTTGTGTTGTTGAAAAAATATTTAAACCTGTATAAGTAAGGATAAATGCAGTAAGTGTAATTTAAAAGAGGAACTACAGTGAGACCCCCAGATGCGGACATAATTGGTGCATCAAGAGTGCCCCTATGTCGGATTGTCCCCAAGTTGAATCTTGTTTTCCCATAGACTTACATTGTATAATTTTTAATTGGTGTTTTATGGAAGAAATATTCTTCAGAATTTCATGAAAAAAAATTTTGCCACTTGAATTTGATTCAATGAATATTTTTT